>CM032897.1:3137500-3487500 GCA_019176425.1 Megalops atlanticus | reverse complement strand
ACAGCATTTCAGAGTCAGACCAATACTATGAAACCTTTGCTTGGAAACCCATGTTAATGTGCCAGCTCAGTATAATACAAAATAATAAATTCCACTTCATCGCACCACTAGAGGGTAGCAAAGAGCTTCAGTGTCACCTGAGAAGCAGTTGGGAACTATGACACTTCCTCACAGGAATACAACTGTGTATTGTGTCACAAGAGGAAATGAGTGGTTTTGACTCCATGAAAATTACTTGCATTAATACTGCAAATGTCATAAATGAGCCGTCAACCAAAACGCGTGTCTAAAGTACTGTCTCAACTGCACATGACGGTTTGTCACGCTCTAAGGTTACCTGAAACGGGTGCGCTGTGGCTTGAACATAAACACACGCAGTGAATCCTGCAGCACGACTCACCTGGCTCCTGCTCAGTGCTCTGGCCCTGTGTTTCCGCGGTGACCCCCGGGCCCGGCGCCGGGTCCGAGCCGCTCTTGGCGGCGGTCGTCCCTCCTCCTCCTCCTTGGCCAGCTCCCTCTCGATCATGGAGGTGATGCCCCTGACCAGGTCCAGCAAGGCGCTGAAGGCCACCGACAGGGCGTACCCCTCGGGGATGGAGGGCGGATCCACCTTGTCCAGCATCTCCAGGCTGAGGAGGCAGGAGAGCAGGTCACAACCGACCGATGGGGGGGGGACACACCTCATCCTGCACCCCAGAGCACAGCCAGCCTGGGACTCAGCCCTCTGACCTCCCCTCTGACAGAGGCTGCCTCTGCAGTCAAATGGCTGGCGCAGTGTAGCATAAAGGTAAGGAGCAGGACTCATAACCGCACGGTTGCTGGTCCGATTTCCTGTTGGGGCACTGCTGCTACTACTTAACCCACAACTGCCTCAGTAAATATCCAGCTGTATAAATGGATAACGTGAAAACTGTAACCTATGCAAGTTGCTCTGCTAAATTACAATAATGTAATGTAATGTAATGCTTTCTCCCACCTCTCTGTGGACCGGAGAGGATCTGTGCTCATCTGCAGCCTGCTGATCAGAGCTCACTCGCTAAGTGCTCCATCTTTCTCTCCTTTTAAACGCTGTGCAGAGACAATGCTTTCTGCCTGCACAGACCAAATGAGAAGCAGAAGCTACCCTGTTTACGGAATCTCAGAAGTCAGTGTTCTGAGTTCCGCGCTTTGATGTGTTCCCTCCAAGCACAACACGACTGTGACACAATCAGAGGTCTGAAAGTGACACGTCAGGTTCTGCAGAGTGTCACGGCATGAAACCGCAGGACAGAGACACGGGAAGACACGGTGACTGAGCCAACAACCCCGCTCATGCTGACAGCGGCTGCCCGGGGGACGTTTGACCCCGCCTCCCGGGACAATCAGCGGGGGCCAGGAGACGGGGCCCCTCCCGGCAGGTGTCTGGGTGACAGTCTCTCACGCAGCTGAGCAGCTGAGACCACAGCCATGGGCCAGTAAAGGCAAGCCAGCAAGCAGGCGGCCGTGTGGTATAGCAGAGAAAGCAGGGTTTCTAACCCACAGCACGCCGAGTCAATTCCCTGGCTAGACGCTGCTGCTGCACCCCTGAGCAATGAACTTAACCTCAATTACGTCAGTAAATACACGGAGATGCAAATTACTTAAGTCACTCAGGATGAGAGCGTCTGCTAAGCAAATAGTGTAAAGTCACTTCTGTCCAATTACCCATGCCCCCACAAAACCTGCTGCTCTGTTCTTCTAAAGCGAAAGTGTACTGAGTGACTGCACGTCCGCAAAGCAGTCCACTTAAACAGCGCACGGTTCTCTGTTTGCCCGGGCTGTTTGAACAGCTGAAAAAACAATCAGTTTAACCATCCCTTCCCAGGGTGCACTGCGGCAAACCAGTTTCGCACGCGAAAGACACAGTCCTGCTCTGCCTCTTCCCCACGGGGAGAGCAGCCCACGCACAAAAATAAACTCTATCCTTCAGCTGCGCAGAAACAAAAATCAACACAATTAGCCGAGCCTAACTGGGGCCTTGTTCCCTTTTATCTAAGCAAATCCTTCTTCCCCATATAACACAGAGACAAAGTTCTCTGACTCAGATTCTAGTCTGAATCCAGGCAGCAATGGCACTGTGTTATCCTCAGGCTTTGTACCTTCTGTAGGCCTCGCTTCTGTTCCTCTGGTTTAACTGCACCTGCATGGCCCCAGCTCACACTGGTCCAGTACAGTATCTTGGATTGAGTCGTCCTTTTTGTTTTGCCATTTTTATTCTGTAGCTGGTTGGCTGGGTAGCACACAGAAGAGACTCTGGTGCAACTAAAACTGAACTGAAAGTTCTGCCTCCCTCTCCCACATGGCATTGATGTCTCAGTCTGGATACAGGAGATGTTTTATGTGAGATCACTCCTGTGAGATTGGGATAGGTCTCAGGCCGGACATAGGTAATGTTTTATGTGAGATCACACCTGTGAGACTGGGATAGGTCTCGAGCTGGACTCGGGCAATGTTTTCTGTGAGTTTGGAGTAGGAGCGGCAGGTGTGTCACTCACTAGGTGGCCTTGGCGCTGCCCTGCACGCTGACGGTCAGCAGGGGGATCCAGGTGCCGCGGTACTCAAACGCAGCCTGGGTGGTCAGGCCTCCGCCCGCCCCGCCCGCTCCTGCAGCACTCTGACCTGCAACCTGGGACCCGGAGCCGGAGCCACCTGAGAGAGGGAGGGAGGGAGAGAGGGAGGAGAGAGGGGGAGAGGGAGGGAGGAGGGAGAGAGAGAGAGGGAGGGAGGAGGGGGGGAGGGGGAGGGGGAGAGGGAGAGGGGGGGGGGGGGAGGAGAGAGAGAGGGGGGAGGGGAGGGGGGGGGGAGAGAGAGGGAGAGAGGGGAGAGAGAGAGAGAGATGGGGAGAGAGAGAGGGGGAGAGGAGAGGGAGAGGGAGAGGGAGAGAGAGATGGGGAGAGAGAGAGGGAGGGGGAGAGAGAGAGGGAGAGGGAGAGGGAGGGGGAGAGAGAAGGAGGGAGGGAAAGAAGGAGAGAGAGGAAGGGAAAAAGAGAGAGGGAGGGAGGGAAGGAGAGAGGGAGAGAGATAGACAAGAAAGGAAATGGACAGAGAAAAAAATGAGTGAGAGAGAGAGAAAGAAACAAAGAGAGATAAATATGCTTTGGTATGACACTGCAAACACTGGCAGATGGAGCCTTATGTTCACATCAGAAACACCAGAGAAACAGCTGAGATTCAGCACTCCAGCAAGACTGTGTCTTAAAAACTGAAAGAGTTCCTGTGAATAATCTTAACCCGTTTCAGAAGGAATTCATATTCATGAGAACTTTGATTTCTGAACGGACTGCTGGTTTTAAACACAGTAAACATGTCAATAATAATTACAGTCTGAACCAAATAACTCAAAGGCACCTGTCAGCTCCATAAGTCTTCAGCAGAGATGTAACACTCAATGCACAGAACAGCAAGCCCTAATACCGCATGTTAACAAACTGCATGTTAACAGGCACTAGACAATGTTTTTGACTGAGGTGTTCTCTCCAGTATAAACAGATCCTATGCTGTACTGTGTGGGGCACTCTTCCCCATGTGCCTGTAGGGTAGAGGTGTAGAGGTGCTCACCAGCTGGCACGTTGGTGGGGGCGGGGCTTCCCAGGCTAGGCACGATGAACACTGATTGGATGAAGGAGCCCAGGGCGTTGACGATGTCTCGGAACACCTTTGGTGGAGTGCTGCTTCATGTCGTAGGACTGGCAGAAAGACCTGAGGGGGGTAAGGGAGGACCAGCAACTCACTACCACAATACACAAAGGTCCAATACACTGTGAGGTTGCAGGTTCAATTCCCTGGTGGGGCGCTGCCACGGTATCTATTATGAAACGTGTAACCTGAATCTCACATACCTTCCTAGTGCTAGAAATGGAATACTAAGCAAAAATATAAGCTCTGCGAGTTCCCCTGGATAAGTGTCTCTGCTGTTTCCATTCGCTGCTTTTTGCTAAGATTGTGACAGTGTGATACCACAGCACTGAGATAAAGCTGCTGTCAGCCTGCTGTGTGATAACTGTGCATCAGCTGTGATCACTGAGTGGGTCAGTCCGGCTGAGAGCCCCGCCCTGGTATTGATTACTCCTCTCCTGCAGCTCAGACTTTACGAGCTCAGAGATTCGGGCTGCTCTGTGTGAGATCGGTGGAATGCTGGTTAACGGGGGAGGGACAGGGGGTGAGGAGGGTCAGGTATTTAATTGACAGAGGCTGTTTGTGTCTTCAGGGACGCTGCCATGGTAACGCACTGAATTCAGCCCTGCTGAGCACCAGTGAGGAATCGCTCTCCATCCTGAGCATGATGAAAGGAATGGTCACGGTTGTGGTCATGGATTGGTCACAGTCATGGCTGTGGTTGTGGTCAGGTTGAGGGCACGGTCACGGTCACGGTCGCACGGTCCTCACCGCAGCAGGTGGGGCTGCACACACAGCCTGTGGATGGACTCCACTGCTACTGCTCTCAGCCACTGCGGCTTCTCCCCGTCCAGGAACTTCACCAGCAGCGACAGGAAGATCTCACACTCCGTCACCTGGGAAACGCACACACGGGGACACACACACGGACACACACACACACACACACACACACACACACACACACACACACACACACACACACACACACACACACACACAGGGACATGGACACACACACACACACACACACACACACACACACACACACAGACACACACACACACACACACACACCGGGACACATGCATCACACCACTTACTGTTATTTTGTTTCTTACCTTGTTGACTTAACGATTTAAATTCAATTTTGAAGCATCTTTTATCTTCAGGAGCTTTTGTGATTGCCTGCATTAACCGAACCCAACACAAACGATGTAGCCTTCAGCTGCAATTCAGCTGAATTGAGTTGATTTGAAGTTCTAATTTCAATCTGAAGTGTCCTTAAACATAAGAGAACATTAAGAAGAAAAGACAACACTCTGAAAGAGACTTCAAAATAAAGTCTGACACTTCCGTAGTTCTCTGTGAACGTGAATCAAAGCCAACAGCAGCAAAAAGAATTCAGCTGCAGCTCTAAGGCCAGCCTTGGATCAAGCTCTGTAGATCTATAGTGTAGTAATGAGAGTGGAGGTGTCAGAGAGGGGGCCTATTGATGCAGGTAAAGCCGCTCCTCTCCCCTCCGCCCCGCAGGTCAGACATGTTCCGGGCTCATGAAAACCATGACATAATGCTCTCTCTAATACGTGATCACCCAGTCGGATCATCGCTCGGAGGCCTCTGCTGTAGCAGGCTGAAAACGCTTTCAGTATTCACGGCCCTTCCCACGGTCTGACCCCTCAGCCGTCTGAGCACCGTCATTCTGAAACGGGCACGGTATCAATTGCAGCTATCTGCAAGTTAACTGCTGCAGGTGAACTTTGGTCTAGGAGCTGGAGAGGGTCACGGCTCACTTCCTGGCAGTATAACAAAGCCTTATGATGGCCATTAATCACTCTACAGAGAGAGGGGGTGGAATGGAGCAGGGTGTGTGTGTGTGTGTGTGTGTGTGTGTGTGTGTGTGTGTGTGTGTGTGTGTGTGTGTGTGTGTGTGTGTCTGTGTGTGTGTGTGCGTGTGTGCTCTCACCAGCAGGCTGTAGAAGTGCTTGATGAGCACGGACACCACCCGGAGCAGCCGCATGCAGATGGGGAAGTAGGGCTTCTCCACGGGGCCGGGGGACGCTGCCGCCGCGCTCCCCTGCCGGAACTTGATGTTGGGGGAGAAGAGCTTGATGACCAGCGGGCACACACGCTCCTTCAGCAGGAAGCTGAACTCCTGGTGCTGCAAGGGAGAGCCACGTCAGCACCATCAGCCAATCAGAGCAGGGAGACAGCCCGCAGGAGCCAATAAGAACTCAGAACCTCATTACACTACATTACATTATTGGCATTCAGCAGACACTCTTTACAGACTGACTTATACAGGTTACAAGTTGTTGCATGTTACCCATTTGTATAGCCGGATATTTACTGAGACAATTCTGGGGTAAGTACCTTGCCCGAGGGTTCCACAGCAGTGCAGAAGGGGGGAATCGAACCAGAAACCTTTCGGTTACTTGTCCTGCTCCTTACCACTAAGCTACACTGCCGCCACATTGAAAACCGCGCTGCACTGAAAACTGTGAATGTACAGTAGGTACAAGGTATTCAGAGGAGTAAATGTAGAGTGAGCTCTGCCTGCTTGAAATAAATCTGTGTTTAAAAATGCATGGACAAAAGTGGCCACAAAATAAACTGTGGAGCAAGACAGGGGATGAAGGCTTTTTCAATACAGTTATCTTGAAAAATTTAATGATCCATGAAGCAATAAATGTCCCTCTACAATGAAAATAAAGCACAGTGCAGAGATCACCTCGTCTTCACTGAGAGGAAGGAAGGTGGACTTACCTGCAGAAACACCTCAGGGAAATCATTCAAAACCGACTCCAGGAGCTCCAGGCCAAACGTTCGCGTCATCTCCGTCATCCCCACCAGCCAGTAGGGGGCATCGGCGTTGACCAGCTGGCAAAGGTCCTGCAAGCAGACAAAGCAGTAAGGGTGCATCGTCAGACAGGAAGCTGCTGCTTTGATATAGCCAGGCTAAACACTGGGCTGACCATGCAGCTACTTGCACTACTTGTATTACTTGCTGTTTATTTTTCATGTAGTATCACAACATGTTTGGATTCTGTGATCTAGTGATCTAGTGACTGTGATGTAAGGTAGTGAGTGTACTTGGCTTCCCTTTATGGGCTGTCTAATCAGGGTAGCACAAGCTTACTTGCGGAAGCTCTTGAATAGTGTTGTGCTCACACTCACTAGCCTGGGAGTGTTGTTAGCCTGGTCTGACACTGTTGCTCATTCGATTTACATGGATACACTCCTGTTCTTTTGTGCTGGAAGTCGCTCTGGATAAGAGCAGACATTCTTATCTAAATGAATGCAATGTACTGTAATGTATGGAGCAGGAAGGATGCATGAGCAGAAGGTGAGCACACAGGTGAAGGCGCAGGTGAAGGCGCAGGTGAAGGCACAGGTGAAGGCACAGGTGAAGGCACAGGTGAAGGCACAGGTGAAGGCACAGGTGAAAGCACAGGTATGACGCACCTGAAACAGCATGTAGGCGTCCTTGGCGCTAGGCCTCAGCGTGCTGATGGAGCGCCGGTTACTGTTGCCGGGGACGGGCGGCGGCTGCTCCACAATACCTGCAGCAGGGCAGGGCAGAACAGTGGCATGTGGGTTACAACGGTGTCATGTGACCTGTCTCAGCCAATGAGGCCTAAGGAAGGGCCACTGGTTCCTGCTCACTTCTGACACTATTCAAATGAGGAAGTGATGGAGTCACACAAATCTAGAGTAACATTTTCACACAGGTGTACAGTACTCTGAATAAAATCCTGTGTAGGATGGGACCAAGAGCAATGAAATAAAAAGTGGACAAATAAAACAGACTGAACAAAAGGAGAGAAGCAGTACAAGCCTTTGGAATTGTGGGATTTTAGACTGAAGCCAGAGCCTTTGAAACTTCATACAATCAGAGAATGACACAGCAGCTGAGACTGAGGCAACAAAATAGCTCAGCAGTTAAAAATGAAAACAAGGAAATGAAAAACCTTTTAAGGAGAGAAGGAACTCACAGTTTCTGTGAGGAGCGGTACATTTGATAAAGCACTGGCACTCGAATGCACCCTCAGCGATAACAGAGGGTCAGGAATGTACTGTGTCAATATTCCCAGGAAAACACAGGCAAAAAAAAAAAAAAACCCAGCTCTCGAACCTTTGTGCCTCTCGTCCTCGGTGACCATCCTCTCGAAGACCACGGTGACGACCTGCCGTACGGTGGCCGCGGCCGTGTTGTTGGTGATGTTGTCCTTGGTGAAGTGCAGCCGAAAGCACAGGACGATGGCCTGCACAGGGGAGGCCAACAGGGCTTTACTCACACACACCAACAGCGGAGAGAGTCACTGTCTGTACCAGAATCTCACACACACACAGCCTGTTACAACACAACTTCCATCTTAATGAAACTGCATGTGAGCGTGAGTGTGTGTGTGTGTGTGTGTGTGTGTGTGCGTGTATTGCTGCTGAAGTGTAACTTTGTTGTAACTTAAAAAATGGCTTTGCATGTATAGTGTGCTGTGCTCAGATATATTGTACGTCTGTGTGTCTATGTTTATGCACATATGAGTGCAATATAGGAGATAAATATATTGCTCTGTATGTGTGAGTGTGTGATTGTACCCCAAAGGATAGATTAGCGTAATCACTCCCCAGTTACGTATCATGCACTTGCTAACACACGCTAGAGAGTAATTATCTAAATTTCAGTGGTTTTACTGCATTTCTGGAGCCTGTGACATTGTGACACTGTGACACTGTAACGTTGTGACACTGTAACGTCGTGACGCAGTGACGCTTTGACGTTGTGACGCAGTGACATCGTGACGCTGTAACGTCATGACGCAGTGACACAGTGACGCAGCGAGCGAGCGCAGGGGCGGGGCCTACCTTGGACAGCACCTCGTCGTGCACCACCGTGTTGGTGGTGAGCAGCACCAGCACCGTCTGCAGCAGCTTCAGCTCCTCCAGCCCGTTCTCCATCAGCTGCCACAGCATGGCGATGATGTTCCCCGCAGCCGCCTGCAGAGGGCGCAGCACAGAGTGAGATACGCACACACACACAGATACACACACACAGATACACACACACACACACACACACACACACACACACACATATACACACAGATACACACACACACACACACACACACACACACACACACACACACACAGACACACACACACACAGACACAGATACACACACACACACACACACACACACACACACACACACACACACACACACACACACACACACACACACACACACGATACACACACACACACGCACACACAGATACAGATACACACACACACACACACATCACACACGCACACACACCACACACACATACACACACACACAGATACACACGCACACACAGGCATATCTGCAGCCACCACACAGTATATACACAAACACGCACACAAACAGACGCGTTAGCGCATTGTGACAGCAGAGTGAGACACAGCTGGCTAAGGCAGGGCCAGTCAGCTCTGAGGGGCAGAAGGCCCCCAGGCCTCTCCACACACTGTCCCTCTGTCACCCACAAACGCCCACCGGCTCCAGACAGCTGGCAGTACGACAGTCCCTCCGAGCCTCAAACGTCCGCATTTAGAGGAAAAACCTGCCGCTTGCACGCACACACAGCCCCCCCCCGCTGCGACCCACTGAATTTAAGGCTACTGGATATGACTGTAAACAAAGACATGATGTAGGTTCAACTGAGATCATGTTATCCAAAGAGTGATGCAATGTGCTGAAATGACAAACTGCAGTGAAAACTGCAAACTGCAGTGAAAGAACACTGATACACTGGACGGCATATAATTAATTATCAATAGGAAGAGGTCTGCTGATAGCCTGTTATATCATTTCCTCCATTGCTGTCCTCAGACACACAAACCAGGGGTAACGCTGTGGCAGGAAGCTACAGGCCGCAGCAAAACCCTTTGATGCCGTGATAATGTTATTGTGCTGATAACACCTAAGCCCCATCAGCAGAGGGACTGTAAGTACTGCAGGCTGTTCATCTGCACTGATAAACACACTGTCTGGAGGACCAGGGGATGGAAGGGGACCTCGGATTACACCGTGAGCTTCACTGCTCTCAGGGTCAATGGGGATCTGCTGAACAGAGCCCAAGAGCCAAAGATCATCAGATATGAAATCTCTCCAGATATATTTCCTTTTCAAGTCTGAGAAAGGTCACCTTAATTAGATGAGTTTTTTACCATGTGTTACCACTCACTCAGTACCCCAGGCAGTGACCCTGCCCTCAAATACACACATACGCACATACACGCGTATGTGCACCCACGTGCACACACATACGGACACATACAGACCCACAAAGACACACAGACACACACATGCGTGCACACACACAAACACATACACACATACACTCACTCAAACTCAAACACACACACACACACACACACACACACACGCTGACTGGGAGCCTCCCGGCTGATCTCTGTGGCCTCACCTCGGACACGACCTCATGGGACATGAGTCTCTGGATGGCAGCCAGGCATAGCTGGGTGATTTTGGGCTCCTTGGTGCCGCAGCCCATGAGAAAGGGCTGCACCACCTCCGAGCTGTTCTCCTTCAGAGCTGCAGGGAGACACAGACACGCTACAGTACCGCCAGATATTTGGCTCCTGCTTCCTGCTTTTTCACACTACCTTATCCAGGAGGCTCCGGTTACAACAGGAGGCTCTGCTGCTGTGTGTGTTGCTATGCTAGCTCTGAATGTTCTGCTTTAGGCCACGCCCCTTCATTGATATTCTTAACAAATCAGCAAATCAAAACACTTATAGCTTCAACAATAGTGGCGGCAGAGCTTTTAACACGAAACGCAGGGAGCAGACTATCTGGACCATATGCAGAACATCAATGACTCAATCTTGCTTAACCCAACAGTAAGCTATTGCATAACGCTGTTATCGTACAATACATCAAACAGCACTGCAGCAGCCCGCCAAGACATAAGAGCACTCAAACCAGTTCATATGAAGTCTGATTTAATCAACGACACGCAGACCGAAGATATGCTTCCCAATGTGTCTGATAAATCAGGTCGCCGTTCCCTCTGTAAGCATCAGTCTTGTTCCCTTGTCCCCTTGACAGGTATATATAAGACATTAGTCATCCACACCAACAGATGGCAGCATGGAGCAGACCCCACCCACCTGCAAGGATATCTGTGTTCCTTGCGGCGATGGTTTTGATCTTCACAATCCCAGATTCTGCTGCCTGGAAAGAGAGTATGATTTTTTACTTTTGAATATTACTGCTGTGAAAATGATCAGTTGAGACCAGAAAAAATACTGTAAATGGTACAAAGCTTTCTTTCGGAGCAAGATTAACTGAAATGAAAAGAAGATTTGACAGTTCACTGATATCACTCACATCAGATATCACTTTAGTTAAGATATAAAAGATATATCTCTCTTACATTTCTTTTACAAAAAGTTGAAATACATTTTAATAGTGTTTTTTAACACAACAACACTCTTGTAACACTGCAACACATAATAAAACAGAAAATCAACAGGTTTCAGCAGCAAATTAAAAACGAAGAAAGACACCTGTGGTTATTTGCTCATGTACAGACTTCCACATTAACCTGGCCCAACCTCAAACTGAGTAAACTCTGAGCAAGCCAATGTTGGCCTTTTTCCTCTATCAGCTTAGGAGCACTGCCTACCGGCTGACTCTAAGGAGCCTCCATCCTGTATCACGGTGCTGCCCATATTACCCAGAGTTCAGCAGTCTCAGTGGACACATTATCTCACACCAGCAGAGAGACCTCTCAGAGGACCATCAGGCCTGTTTCAACTTCCTCTCCACCTCCCTCTGCTCAGGCGTACGGTAGCACACTCCTGTGACAAATATTAACTACAGATCTCGTGACTGATATATGGAAGTCTGTGCACTTGGCTTCCCTTAGTTCCTAGGCCGTCTAGTCAGGTTAGCACAAGTTAACATGTGGTAGGGCTTGAACAGTGTTTTACTCACTCTCACTGGTCTGTAAGTGTTGCTCATTCAACTTGAATGGATACACTTCTGTTCTTTTGCGCTGGAAGCTGTTCTGGATCAGAGTGTCTGCTAAATGAATGTAATGTAATGTACAGCGGCAAACAGCCATACCCTGACAGCTGTAATCAACTCTGTGACTGCCTGCTTATAACAAGTTAGGGCGAACTGACTCACCCAACTGACCCTAAATTTGCGGTCAACTGTACGCGCATCTCAGCAGTCACAGGCTGACAAAGCCAGTATTTTCAGCACAGATCTGAATCTGTCGTTTCGTACCGCTGATCTGCTGTTAGCACGCCCAGACACGCTACTCTAGTCACCAGCGAGGCAGGGTCCCATAAACCTGCAGCTGATGCAAATCTCACCAGAGGAAGCTGCCGATGGCTCAACAGGTTTGCTTTGTTTGCAGTCACATTTGCATCGGCCACCAGCAATTAGAAAAACAAACACAAAACTCAGCCGGGCTAAAATCCTCGGCCTGACCTACTCTGACGCTGGGAGAACGCTGAGTAATGGATCCTGGATCTCGCTGACAAACGATCAAGGCCAGACCCCACGATTATCGCCTGACACCATCGTAACTGGAGCTTGAAATTAAAAAAGCGAACGCTGTCTGAAGGTAATACCTGGGGAAAGCGCGTGAATGGATTCATCACCAGCCCATCAGACCGACGGCCTTCACACAGCTTAGTAACAAACGCTCAGGGTCGGCCAACCAATCACCTTCCCTGGGTGTAAAAACCCTTGGTGTCATTTAACATTCACAGTGCGTCCTGTTTCATTACAGCACTGGCCGGTGAGATCACCCCATCCTTTCGTTCTCTGACATTACAGCAGATGAACGTGTCGGGGTACGCCACCCTCCAAACGCGCCCGGCAATACGACACGCACCACAGTGGAGCTGTACCGTGCAGTGCTCTCACACACAATGCCCTGGGTGCTGTTACACAATACAAATACCGTACATCTACTTCACAGCCACATGTGCCTTCATGCCTCAGAGGAACAGCCACAAAGAAAAAAGCCTTCATTTTTACACCCAATCAGCTGCCACTAGAGCTGAATTATGTAATATGGTCCAGGAAAAAAGACCAATAAGAAACAGCTAAAAGATTTTGGAATTTATCTACCACATAGATAACGGGTAGGGTCATTTGACCTTTCAGAACCAATGACTGAACTGAAGATTACCTACCATTTCATGCTGTTCAGAAATGATAAGGCATATGCAGTACCAGTCAAAAGTTTGGACACACCTGACTAAGATGATGGGAAACATCCTTTCAAAGATATTTTGAAAGATATTTTGATTTAAAGACTTGAAATTTGTTTCTTAGACAAACATAAATACTGAAGTTGATGCCTATGTATTAATATTTTTGGCTACTTTAAAGAATCTAAAATTTTTTGATCACTGCATAATTCTACTATGAGTAAGTGTGTCCAAACTTTTGACTGGTATTGTATTTTTATTACCTTTGAGGCATTGGACAAACATTGTCTGATTAATAAGTTTTGCTATCTGCTGATCATTTCCTTGGTGCTACTTTTTTTAGCAGTGTTTTATATTTCATTTAACTTTTCAAGTAGACGATCAACAACACTTGACCTCCTGAACTCTTGGTCACCAGGCAACAGAACACCGAGGCAGGTCGGTGTTGTGCGAAACGGTTAGCTTTATCACCATGGTGACATTTAAAATTAATCTTCAAAGTCTCCCTCCTCTCTTTTGTTCGGCTCCAAGAGATGCTGGATTTTAAAGGGCAAGGAGAGAGCATGGCGAAACCACAGAGAGTGTTCTCAAATCGCTTTGTGCAGGCTGCAGCCAAGAAAAACATCCGTACAGAACTACAGAGATGGGGCTCCAAACCAGATGGGAGTTTAGCATAGTCTTCCTAGCCTGGGAATACAGCGAATGTTTACCGCAACTCTTTCAGCAGTGGATAATACGTGCATGCATGCACGTGTGTAATGCATGTGGGGTTTAACTCTGGTGTTCTTTGATCAAAATATAAAGAGAAGACTCAGCCATTGCTTTTCGTGCATCTGGGAGAGATGGAACATTGGAATTCCTGAATCAGAGACAGAGAGGAGAGAACTTTGGGGTTTCCCTCTGAGACAGAGGGGGCGGGGAGGGGGAGAGAAGGGTGTGTGTGTTGGGGAGATGGTATGAGAGAGGCAAAGCAGAGGGTACCTCAAGGTTTCCGCTAGGCTCATTTGTCATCTGTCACGATGTCAGATAGGGCTGAAAAATTTCCGTCATTATGAAATTTTCACATTATCATTTTCACACAGAAGCAAATCACTGTTTTGCTGGTATCGAATAAAGCCTTTCAGCAGAAATACAGCATGACACAGATATGTTTTACAAACACTTGGTAATTCCGCTAAATTGACATGCTCTGTAATGAATATTTGTTAGGCTGTTCCCATAACATTCACTAAATTTTTTGTGAGCACTAGCATGCACTATGTCCCTGAAATGCATAAAACAGTAATTCTTCAAAAACAAAATGAATTCAAGACTTCATTTATTACAGTGCTTTAACTTATAAAATTCATTTTGAACATCAAAACTTGAATGCTAAGGGAACATTAAAAAGAAATGATGATGATTTGGAAAGTCTGTATTTCATCCATCTAAATGACAGGAGTTTAAAATGTTTCTGCTGAAGCTTACAAAATTTCATAAATGACGGCTAATTGTCAGTGAAAGAAAACCATGTAGTTAGAGGGAGAGAGAGATGCACATCATCAGTGACCTCTGCCGTGTTCTCCCCCGTTCTCTGAGGTTCACGCCTCCTCCAGCACTTGAGTCTCTCCAACGCCAGATGTTCACTCTGGAGAGCGGTCATCTGTTCTGCTGCATTTGTGGGTGCTCTCTTTTTTCGACAGCTGCATCTGTGTCTGCATCTCCACATCCAGACTACATTTACATCGGCTCGCAGACTTCAGCCTGCACAGAACACCCTCTGACTGAATCAACGAGGAGGGACAGAGACGGGAAGCGGAGGAGAAACTCCATCTCCCCAAAGGTTGACTCTGATCCACGGAGACAAGGTATAAATAGCCTTCTACGGTCTGCCACCTTTTAAGCCTAGATGCTGGAGCACTTTGTGAGGTAGAGTAATGGCAGAAGATGTGTCACACATTACTGTAAGTTCAGCCGAGGGGGCCAGGGGGCAGCTGAGGTTGGGAGAGGTTGGGAGAGGGGCACTGCCTCACAGTGGGATGCCCTGTACGGGCCTGTTTCAGTACGCCCACAGCTGTGTGGCGACCCTGCCTTTCTGAGACCACATGAGGGACAGACAGCAGAAAAACAGCCCACAGACTGCAACTGTGACTGCTTTCCACAGCAACTCCGCAGCAAAAAAAGAGGCGTAAATCGGTCAGTTTTGGGTAAAAGCACCCAGTGTGGCTGAAAAGACCACTGTATCGTGCAGCATCTTTCAAGAATCTGGAGAAGACCTTACAACCTTGTTACTACAGTATACACAAGACCAAGGCTCCTCAACCCCTGGCATACCGCACTTTATTCTATGCCTAATATGTTCAAAGGGGAAGTTTATACACTGCTCAGACTGTAAATTATACAGTATAATTCCTTTTTATAGTGAATCTATTTAAAATGCACTGCTCTCATAGCCAAACCCAAAACTTCATTTTGCAAAAATAAATCATAATTAAAACAATAACAGAGGAGCCATAGGCTCATAATTCTCATAACAGATTATTACCACCAATCCAAAGCAGGAAGCTTTTATAATTGGTTTTCAATACAAAGGCAAATGTAATATGTTTGTTGTTAGCTTCAATCCATCTCATTAAAGTTGCAGGCTTTCCTGCAGCTGGCTAAATTGACTTTATAGTTAAGTCTGTCATTGTAGTCTAGAAGGGATTTTTTTCTGATAAAATGAGGGATTAGCTTCATCTGAGAAGGCAATTAAATTCTGAAAATTCCCCCATCACCATAAATCAAGCTGTAAATAGTTTATAGAACAACAGAAGATGGAACTTCAACTTTCTAATGAACCCTTCTTAGGCTTGTAAAAGTAAAACCCAGCTAAAAGTCCTCTGAAAACAAACACTGCTAAACTGATCCATATTAAACCCTCGCCATTTTTTGGATAGTGTGCTTTGTTTGTGTTTAACAGGGAATTAAAAGTCTAAAAGTTGGACATGTTCACTGTACGCTAGTTCTATTGTTAAAAATAATTTCTTAAGCCCTTTCTAATGAGTCACACACAAATGGATTAAACTCATAAGTGAGAGAAATTTGTGTGTCAGACGCACAATATGTCCAAGAAGTGAAGAAAATGCAATCAGTTGCATCTCCCCTGTGCGTACCCAGATAGAGGCAGCCAGTGTGCTTGTAACTGACAGGTTGCCAGTTCGATTCGCCGCTAAGGCACTGTTGCTAAACCCATGGGCAAGGTATTTAATCCATAACTGCCTTAGTGAATATCCAGCTTTATAAATGGATAACATCTGAAAACTGTAACCTATTTTAGTAACTCTGGATAAGAGTGCATGCTAAATGACAATAATGTAATGTAATGTAATGCCACTCACTGTGGGTACCCCTGTGATAGGTACAGTCATGACTGAGACAGTACAATTACCGTAATGTTCCTCCCTGCCTTTTGGAAAACCCCAGGACTGTGTGGCCAGTCCCACGCCCGCCCTTCTTGCCCACAGGAATGGAACGGTTTCCAAAGCAAGTGATCCACACAGAGCTATCCCTGTGCTGTCAGCAAACGGCCAGACTTAGTCCTGTCCCAGCTGTACAGGGCTGGGAAGCAGAAACAAGGCTACAGGACTACAACGCCAGCCATGGGGTTAACCACACAGGAAGTAAGAACAGCAGACCTTTCAGTTCTTCAGCACTGCTTTTTAAAATAGGAACACGGGTTTAAGGCTGCGAGGGCAACACTGATTCAGCATCACATTCAGCACATAAGAATTCACCTCCCCCCTCCTCAGAGCAGTATGTTCTGAGAATTGTACAGTCTCATAATCACAACACTACACTCTTTTGTAGGCTTCTTACACAGACTGTGGAACAGCTGGATACTTCCACCATTTTAATATTAACTTTTCATATTATTTTCAACTGAACTTTCCAGAAGAAGAGTGAGAAGCAAATTTAAATCTCAAATAACTTTGGAATCACTACTGGTCTGCAGTCCACTGTTAAGCTAATAGCTGCCAATGAATCTGCCATAGAAAAGATCTGGACTGTCATCTATCTGGCATCACTATCCACAGACTAAAAAATCTCCAGGTTTGGCTGACTATTCAAAATGTTCACCTGCCTGTGCTGTACCTCCTGTAGTCACCCATATCGTATAAAACCCAGAGGAAAGCTGACACAATGCCTGCATCAAAACAGTGGCAAATTCCTCTCTAAAACTGTGAAAGCAAAGGGGCCTACATATGGTCTTCCTGAACTGAGCGGCGAATTTGCAACTGGTGTCATGATGACCTCTTGAACTAATCCAGGCTTAAACTGCCAAAGAAAATGAACAACTGGGTGACATAATCAGCCAGATCCATGCAGATTCACAGCAGTCAGGAACCTCCCCACTCTCTCCTGATTTAGCAGCACATCAGTGTGCAGTCGAATGCAATTATCCACTGCGGGTATGTGGCACGGTACAAACACGAACAGCTTGGGAGTTTGGACACGGAAACCACAGCTGGATGCGCCAGCCTTCTAAACTTTGCCCTTCCGATCGCCCTTCTTCCAGTCATTTACTCACGAGTACGAAACACAGGTCAGACAGCACGGTGCACCGCCATCAAAGACAGCAGGAAAGGCTAAATCAGTCCCAGATCAGTTTTAAAGCAAAGACTCCATACGGCAAGCGGTGTACACGGAAGACTAAATCAGTCCCAGATCAGTTCTGAAGCACAGGCACCGTACAGCAGGGATGTATGTGAAGGCATTAATTAATCCCAGATCAGTTTTAAAGCAAAGCCTCCATACGGCAGGGGTGTTACGTGAAAGAATAAATCAAACCCAGACCAGTTTTAAAGCACAGACACCGTATGGAAGGGGTGTGCTGTTCTCTCTTTGTATGCCACATTGAGGAAGGTCTCCTACATGCCTTTTGCTTAGCAGATGCCCTTACATAGCTCACAAACCGGACGCCTCAGAAAGGAGCCCTCTCACATCAATGCTTTCTGTCTTCTTCCTACAGGCTGTATCACATGATCCTGCTCAAAGGGCCCCATTCAGCAGCCCTCACTCTTAAACTCTGACACCCATCACTATTCGCTCGTTTTTTTTTATTTTCGCTCTTTCAAATTACACAACGGGACTTACAATTCTTCAGAAATGCACGCTGAACCACGGCACTGCGGGAGTGCAGCGCCTTCTGATAAGCACTGTCACCAGTGCCGGAGTATTCTGAGAAGGCATGATTCACCGGCAAAAGTGGCTCGAACTGATTACAGGAAAAGAGTGTTCGTGTGTTACTGCAGCTCAGGCAATCAGCACAGGGCAAACAGAGCAGCAGTGGATTTAGCTTCAGCAGGGGGGCATGCTTAGGGCCGTGTTTACTGAGGAAACACCGCCGACAACATGAGCTGACACCAATGGCAAGCATTATCAATCCTTCCAGCCGCAACAAACCGGAGATGGGAATCAGCATGGCTGCCTGTTCTTCAGGGCCGTTACAAACCGTAATACCAGGAGCCCAAGAGGGGCAAGAGCAGGAGCTCTCACTCAAATTATAATAAGACAACAGGGAGGCCCAGTGCAGCCAATTTTGATAGGTCCCCATCGCAGCAGAGCACGCCTCTTTTGGCATGCAAGGCATGATGGGAAAAACACCCTGAGGGGAAATTGGGTTTTTTTCCCCACCCTCAAGGCACCTGAAAGCTTCCTGTCTCAGGTCAAGGTTGGGATTTTATTGATTTTTTTTGGACATCTAAGATATTTATCCTTTGAATTTTTTTTTCCATTTTTTACCAGCATGCTTAAAACAGCTTCACACTGTCAAAAACTAGAATTAAGATGTACATTCACATGGCAGGTAGCTCAGAAAAAAAGATGACGGCAGAGTTACAAGTTGCAAATTTGCTATTTGATGGCATTCTGGGTCCTGCCTGTGTTATGAAATGGATCCTAATTCATGTCAGACACTTAATGCATTCACTTCAACTCAAGAAATCAGATTAAATCATAAAACACCTTTGTCTTAACCAACCACATTCTATGTTCATTCATATGACAAAATATTGTCTCCTACTGAAAACCATTTCCACTCTCAGCCATGGTTGCCTTGCTATTAAACTAATTAACAGGGAGAGACAATAGATGACTCCTAAAACAATGATACTGCACTGAGAGTTAAGCAAACCAGTCAGTGGCTTTCAGATACAGGGTATCCTTTCCATTTGCAGGGGGACATGTTCAAAAGATTTCAGTTACAGTTCTCAGGAAAAAAAAAAAAAAACTATTTCCAAATGGGTCAAAATGGTAATTGGCTACAGAAGATCATCTTGATGTTACACTTGCACTCTGTCTATATGCCTCAGGCAATCTGTCACACAATAAGACTCAGAGCTGCCCCTCAAAGTAAAACATATGGAGTGTGAGTTTCACTCATTTCTGGCCTGTCATGTAAACAGAGTGTAAAGGGCCTCAATATATGCTGTTTCACCACTGGAACTGTGAATGGCAGATCTGCATTCCTGCATATTACAACACCGAAAACAGGTCTGGTGTGTTGCAACTGCGGTGTGCCCAGGACTATTAATTAAGTTGCGCTTGCCTGAAGTCATTGTTGTGTTTTGCATAGATGGCCATTTATATTGTTCCTATTTCATATTAAACCAGTGACTTTTGCGAATGGCCTCAAACAAAATCGACTTCCCTATCACAAGCAGGCCTGTGTCAGTAGTACATCTATTCACGTTACTTTGAAAGAATGAATCTCCCTGTTACTACAAGTAGCCTCTGCCCTTTGGCAGAAAGAATCACTACTTGTATGTCTACACTGAACTAAAGTTCAACCGAGACAGAGCATATTTTTAGCAGAATCTGATCATAAGCAGAAAGACAGCGGAGAGATTGTCCTACGGAAGTGGGCAGACATGCCAACAGGGGTAATAACAAACCCCAATATGCAACTATGGAGCCACCTATATGTTTTTTTCAACAAGATGCATAACCAAGGCAAAAGAAGGGAAAGTAAGTGGTCTTTCCGTGAACTGTTGTCAGACTGCATATGTAGTTCGCTGGAAATAGCATAATGACCCACACTGGGTAAACAGAGAGGCAAAGCAATACAGAGGAGAGCTGTCTACCGTGGGTGAGACAAAACTCATGCTAATATTGCGTGCTAATGTCAGTGTGGCAGCTAGCCACAACCAACAGCCTGCAGTAGTGTTACAGCAGCTAGTAAGCAAGGAACTGAACAAGCACAGTGACTCAGTGGTCAACACTTCAGCGTAGCTAGCTGCCAGTGTTTTCAGACACCCTCATACAGTAGCAATTAAAGAACTTTTCCGCTTTGTCAGCCTTACAAGACACGTTGATTTGCGTTCACAAACACAGAACGGACAAGAGAAAAGTATGAGTGATGTCGTCGATTAGCTAGCTAGTTCATCAATTGCGTACATTCGTCCGTCTTTTTGACCGGGTTGTAAAGTTGCTGTCACGCACGCACACACAGCATTCCGTGCGCAAAGCTTTCCCCCGAAAAAGACAGCTCTCAGTTAGCTTGCTAGGTCGCGGGACATAAAGCCAAACCTCGTTGGCTAGTTACGTAGATAATTACAGATAGACACATGTTAGCTAGCTAGCTGCTAAAACCTAAGAATCAATTTAGCGACATGGGACACGCGAATTTGTACCTCTTTGACCGGGGGGAATTTTTTCTTGCATTCCATAGACAGCGATCGCAGATCCGTCTGCATATTGTCGATTAATTTCTTCACCGCTTCGGGGCTGCTTGTCGTCATTTTCCCAGTGCCTTTGTCCACAACCTCCTAATGCCTGGTGTTTCAAAAATGCGATCGCAATCCTAGGACACGATCCGGCCTACTTTTTTCCACCTCCTGTGAAAAAAAAAATTGAAAAACGTTGTGTAGCTAGCTAGCTACCACTACAGAAGCGTCCATTGACACAATCTTTCACTTTTCAGATCTGCATTCTCCGACTGTCAGCAGATCCGCAGCGATGACACACGCATATACCTTTTTAACAGTAAATCCCAGTCTCTGCGTGGTGCGCCGTGATCATTGCAACGTCCTTCCCCATACGGGGGTTACAGTAAGTGATGATTTATTTGTAAATTTCAGCCTCAGAGTGTCACGGCTCCTGTCTTCACCATTTGCAGCGCCGTTCCGATCCCAGAATGCCCGAGCGCCCGCTGACACGTCACTCCGACTTCCGTAAACAGTGACCGGATTTCACTAAATCCACGGTGGCGCCCCTCGGCGGTGCCCGGAGCTATGAGATGATTGACAGATGTTTGATGGCGATGTTTGATACATTTGATATGACAACGTTGGACGAACTGAAACAAATATACGGATTTCAACTAATACGAGTAACTGAGAAGGATCGCAGTTGTCCGTGCATATGCTTTTCCGTGTACATTTTTAACGTCCACGTTAATTAGTTTGTTTACGGCGATCTGTAAATCCAAGGCAAAATGATTTACATCGGTTTTCCCAAAAGGCGAAGTATGCCTTGTTTTCTGTATGTATTCTACTACCACCTGGTGGACACACACTGTATACACTGAACATACCGTTAAGCACCATATCTTGGTACGATGATCTCTGGGGAAAAGAAGAACAAAAATATATAAAAATATTAAACGGAACAAGAATTTGAAAATTACGAAGATTGCCTGAGACATACAATAATAAATTAAGAATAATCACACACCAAGGCTTTGCATAACTTTATTGAAGTTTGTATATAAATAAACATGCACATTTCAATTGTAAACCCAAGTGAGCTCAAGTGCAGCCAAAAATCGAAACCCCCTGTCATGCAGGACACCAGTTTATTAACGTTACAAAAAGTCTAAATCAAAGAGCATCCTTAAAATACTGAACCCAGAGAACACTGGCTAGAATCCTGAGCGACAGAGCCAAGCCACAGCCCGTACATCTCTTTTCTCATATTTAAATACAATTTTTTCCCCATAATGCTAACATATAAATAAATTAATTTACCAAATGCGCACTCACAGAGTGAACTCTTATATACAGTATTTATAGTCTATTCGGTTTCATGTCTCACTCAGTCAGATAAATATTGCACCCCACCCCACCCAAACGACCACTTCACGTTCCAGCAGGTGTACCACAATAAAGCATTTCCCTGGTGCAAGTTACATTAAAGTACCCCTGCATTGTGTTGCTCATATCAAAGGCAATGATTTCCCACTACCCCCTCACATTCAAATAAAACAAGAAAAAAAAACATCTCTAGACCTATAATAATGATGGGAAGGCAACAATCAAAGCAGCAGTCAGAACCTCCCCTCACACATGTGGTGGATATTCTGGCTCTCAGGTTTTCGGGATGCAGTGGATGTGTGTGCAGCATTTCATGCAGGCAGTGACATGGCAATGCAAAAGGCTGCAGTCTGAGATTACACTAAGGCTGTGGTGATTTCCATTCGGACATCAAAATAAGAGACTGACGTAACGCATCACCGATATTCATAATCTCACAAGCCTCTACATTTGCCATACGCAGCATGAAAGGTGAGAGCAAAACCTGGGTAAAGCCATAATCATAATCGAATACTCTTACATCCACAGAAAGAGCCATTTGATGCACTTAGACAGTAGAGTGTGGGTTTAAGGGGTCAATTTAGAAAGAAAACATGATTAAAGCAAACATGTCTCTGTAACTTGTCTAAAATTCTGTTTGAATCCATCTTGAAGCAGCATTAAAAATAAACATGACTGTTAAACGGTTATAAAAAGGTTCTTAACTCCAGAGTATGGAGGTTGAATGATGCATTTTACTCGCAGGTTAAAGGCAGTTTGCATTTTTAATGTGAAGACCCTCCTCGGGGGTTGTCCCATCATCTGCAGTACATGTGGCACGCGTTTTGTGAAATGGAGTGATTGTGCGACAAATTCAGAAGTCCAGCAGTTTCACCATGATATGAAAACCCGCATTCAGCACTCACTGGAAGTATTTACAAAGCGAAAAATAATGTTAAAATGATACGCAAATATGTCTATCGCTCAAGAGATATAAAACAGCAACAGGGGAGAGCCAAAGCACAGATTACTGGCATTCTTTGGGCTCACAGGGGTGAGTGTGTACCCTGTATGTGCAGATTCCACCTGATTCCACCTGCTGGCCCCCACGTGTCATTGGGTGGGGAAATAAAACGGTTAAAAAAAAAAAAAAAAATGCACAAGTAGGCATCGTGACCACTGCAGACAGACAGGCCTAGGCTGGGGCAGCCCTGGATTGCTTAGCATTTCCTCAGCTGGACGTTCCCGTAAAGTCTCCGTTCCCTTAAAGACATTCCTGCGTCTGAGCAGATGCAGATCTGTTGGGAGGCTCTCCGAGCGTCTCTCTGTGGTGTGGTTATGGCTTTGGACGTGACGTCCCCCCTCCCGCTCCCCCTCTCAGTTGGTGGTCATGGTGACGTCGTGGTTGGGCTCCTGCTCCTCGTCCTCGTCCTCGTTCTCATTGTCGTTGTCGTTCTCGTTCAGGTCCTCGTCGCTCTGCGCGGATGCCCCCTGAGAGGAAGCGGCCTCCAGGGCCTCCCGGTCGAGGACGAAGTAGCCTGTCCCGCTAACAGTGTCCCGCCGCTGGTAAAACAGCACGTACGCAGCCTTGGACTGCGCGCACACACGCACACACACACACGTGTGGAGAGACAGACAGAGGAGGCCTGTTACTCACACACACACACACACCAGCACAATCACTGCACAGGTCGCTAAAAATAAATCCAGCCAATCACAGGTAATTTAGGGTCACTACTGTGCAGAACCAATAAAACGCACTGATCTCCTGTACCTTTGGCTTTATGCTGTAGCAATGTAGTTAATCATCAGACACACACCGCTAACTATCTGTGCATACACCCTACACTCACAGAAACAGATGAGCATTCTGAGATGCAGTGAACAAATTTATATTCTGAGGGTCACAATCAGACATCAGTGGTACGTTGTGATGTGACTATCACACTCAGGTGATACTTTTTCAGATTACATGTTAATGTTAGTAAGTAATAAAAGATGAGGAGAACAGACAGATCAACTCACCACAATCTGTTCTTCATTGGCAGGTGACACACTGCTGTCATCAAAGTAGTACCACTTGTCATCGTCCTTGTTCTTAGCAAAGGCAGTATCTAAAGACACAAATAAGATTGCTCCTTCAATCAAAAGCAATTCCCACAATCCACATGAGGGAGGCTGAGATGCTTAATTTTCTAGGTTCTATGAGAGATCATATGTGAGAATGAGAGAAATAGTGCAGTTTTTCTTACAGTGCCCCCCTCCCATTCCTCCGTAGTGGTTGGAGACGGCGATCAGATCGTAGATGCAAGGGCCAGCGTTTGGGTTGATCAGAAACTCTGACATGTCCAGATCACTGCAGGGAAACAGAGACAGGGCTGACCAACTGATAATGTGTGATTTCAGCCACCATGCTGTGTGAATATATACCTATATTATAGCGGTGTATCATTTCCATTGGAACACTGTAAGAATACAAAGTTACGGGATGGAATTTCATGTTTCCTCTTAATGGAATTCTGATGTATCATTTCGATTGCAGTGATGTGACATAACAATGATGTCAGATTGTAGCAGAGTGTAATCTGTGCTATGCTACAGTGAGAACAGACATGGCTGTCGGAGGGAGAGCAGAGTACCTGAGGGGGAAGTCCACCAGCGAGTCCAGCTTGTCCCGCATGTAGCGGCTGTAGGAGAAGCGCTTGAGGTGGACCACCATCACCGGCGGCAGCGACCACAGGTCCAGCTTCTTCGTGGCCTGCTGGTGCTGCTTGCAGTTGGGACAGTACCTGAGAGGAGAGGCCCAAGTCACACACTCAAACAACACAGGGACAACTGCGTACGGATAACATCATAAATCACACACTCAAACAGCACGACATAGCCCTGCTTCCTGTAATTTACAGGGTACATACTGACATCATCAATCTGGCTAGGAGGAAATAATTATTACTAACTGCTGACAAATTTCAAATTCAGGTCAATATAATGACTGTCTTTCATGGATTTTTTAATGATCTTTTCATGCTCAGTGAACCCCTCTTGACGTGTCAGTGCCTCACCATGGGTCCTCTGCCCCCAGCTTCTCTTTGGTGGTGAAGAGCTCAATGCAGTCTTTCAGCTTGAAGAAGGCTTTCTTCTGAGGTTTGTATTCCATGCTTTCATGCTTCTCAAAATCCTTGAGTCAAAAAGCCAGAAAAATTCACTTGTTAAGCGTCTGCAGCAGCTCTGCCTCTGACAGAGTGATCTGAGCTTTTCCTCTCTAAAAATGCGGAGTGTTCTTAATGAAGCTAAAAGCAAAAAACAGAATCATACAATATGCACAGTCAACTGCCTACAATTGTATATGGAATTATTGCACAGTCCAGTTTATTGCACAGGTTTATATGCAGCAGGTCCTCTTCAGCCACGTACATATTCCTATTGAGGAAATACTGTCAAAATTGATTTGAGTTCATGCAATTAACTGCAAGGAACTGTGCATAAAAGAGAAATTCTAATTCTCTGAGAGGGTCATCACCATGAATTCTGTCTCACCTCTGCTACACTTTCATCAAAGTATTTCTTCTTCACGTCGGGCTCCCAGTCCAGGGAGAGATAGGACCTGTCTGTTTCAAAAAAATGTCAATTCAGCAAAAACATCCTCCCTGAAATTCCCATGTTCAGAATTTTTGCCTTGCATTTTGCATGACAGATAAAGAAATAAAATCTGTCAGGAGTCTGTTTGCTCACCGCTGAGTCGAAGGTGTCCCTCGTCGAACCTGATTTCCTTGGGCTCCTCCTTGATGTAGCTGTAGTCCGTCTTGCCCATGTTGTTAAATTGGAATGTAAAGAGTCGCTTTTTGTGCCCCGCAAACTGTTGGCCTTTGGTCGTCTGGTCCAGGCCAATGCCATTCTCTAGATCATTGTCCCCGCCCACCGAGTCCTCGGATTGGCTGTTGTCATTCTCAGACGGCAGTTCCTGGTCCTGACTGGATTCGTCGTCCTGTTCGTCAGTTTCCATCTCACCTGGCAAAGAGACCGGGTGATTGGTGATCGGCCACAAACACGAAAATGCACCAGCAACAAATTAACTGCACAAAACTAAAGAGCTGAAAGCTTCATCTGGGGGAAGTACATGTAGGTGCAGGGTAAGACTTGACACCTTAGGTGTTGAGAACATACAAGGCAGAGGCAATGCATGCATACAAGCATGTGTGCGCGCACACACACACACACACACACACACACACACACACACACACAGGCTGTCAGAACGCAGAGCAGGAGGGGGCGGGGCAGGACACTCACTGGGAGAGCCCTCCTCCAGGAGTCCATTGGTGGCGTCGCCGTTGATGCCGTGCTGTTTGGGGATGTGTGTCTCCACTGACTCCTCCTCTTCCACTTCCTCGTGGGTTGTGCACAAGAACCGGCTGCAAACACAGCACAGTCATGGATAGATTCACCACCACGCACTCATCATTCACTCATTCATCAGATCAAATTTACGCTACGACTCAAGCTCTACTCGGGGGCCCCTCCTGTCTGAACCCACAGTGAGGCTCAGGACCGGAGCAGTCCGGTCGGAGGTGCATTAGGCTCGTACCACAGACGGAGCAGCAGCAGGTTGTAGAACTTCTCCTCGCTTAGGCAGCGGGGTACGGTGATGAGGAAGGGCTGGCCGAACAGGGGCGTGCTGGTGTTGTTGAAGCCCGACTGCTTGTACTTCTCCCGCAGGTGCACCGGGATCACCACGTGGTCCGTGTCCTCCGCGCGGTTCACCGCTACCTCAAACCTGCATGGCACCAAGAGGGAGACAGGGACACCGTAACCAAAGGGCAGAGCCACCACAGACACCGCTGCTAAAGCAGACGACCCCAGAGTGATGAAATTAAAAACTTACACGTATATGTCATCCCGCTCCATGATGCTGTTCAAGTTCTCATTGGTGGCGAATATTCGGTGGAACCGGTGGTTGTATATGTCTGTTACAATCATCTGCGTAACAGAAGGAGATGCTTATGTTCAAAGACAGAGAATTGGATATAACTTTATTTCACGGCAAATGCATACAGTCTAGATGTTTACCTTGTCAGCAGGTACCCCGGATAAAGTGGAGAGAGCAGCGCAGAGGTCGGAGATGTAGCCCACCTTGGGCACGGTCAGTTTATACTGAAACACAAGGAGAGGTCGACTGAGAGAGCGTCCCAAAGAGCCCACAGGGGTGATCCGAGAAGCAGGGGCGAGGCTGTACCTGCGTGGGTTTGGCCAGGGGGTCCAGCCTCACCAGGTAGACCTCCAGGGTGCGCTCCTTCTTCATGGGCAAGGGGAGCGTCAGGTAGCAGAAGGGGTCGAAGGTCACGGAGACCTTGGAGCAGACGGGGCAGACGAGGGTGGATTTGAAGAGGCCGTGGAAAATGTCCACGATGATGGAGTCGTTCCGCTTGGTGTGGTTGTCCCAGGCCTCCTCAGCCACCACCTGCGGGAGGAGGCCAGAAAACGCGGGGGGTCAGAGGTCAGAGGTCAATCCGGCTCGAACTCGGCTGTGTGCTGGGCGTGTAGGCGCGGATTCAGACCGCGGCGAGAAGGCGACCGCACTGTTCGCCGCTGCGGAGTCGCGCCCCTCCGAGCGCAGCGGGAGGGAACGCGCGCGGTCCTCGGCGGCACCCTGCTCGGGTGTGGTACCTGATACCTTGTCAGGCCGGCCGTCGGCATCCTTCAGCTGGATGTAGGGCTTCTTGCGGATGCGGTTGAGGTCCTCGTGCAGCCCGTCCAGCAGGAAGGCCAGCAGCTCATGGGAGTCCTGCTGCTGGTAGCCTGAGAACTGAGGGGCGAAGCGGCCCACCTGCGTCTGCATGGGGGAGGAAGGAGCAGCGCCGGGTTAGGCCTCACTGCCCGGGATAACCACTGCAGAGCTAATCACGTTCATGCAAAGCTCATCGCTTTAATATCACATCCAGCCAGCTGTCCGAATCTCAAAATATACTTTTCTTTGTAGGACAAGCAAACAGTAACACTGAAATGATACAATGTTATAAATATTTCAAATATTTGATTTGATTTGTCAACAAATTCCCATAACCATGCACTTCAAAAGGCATGAACATTTACAATGACAATACACAGCAATACAATTTCCAAGATGTCACCACGAACACACACAGAAATACACATACGCACCCACACCTACCCACAGACAAACACACATGTACACAGGTGCACACACACACGCACACACACGCATGCACACGTGCACACGCACACACACACACACGCACGCACGCACACGCGCGCGCACGTGCACACGCACACGTGCACACGCACACACACACACACACACACACACACACACACACACACACACACACACATGCACGCACACATGCACGCACACATGCACGCACACACACTCCTTCCAGGACAGAAGGCAACATATGGAAACCTCCCCATCATTTGGCACAATTGAATCACAGTTAAATCACGGTTTCACAGAAACCCAGTCTCACCTTGAAGGGCCGGGGGGTGACGTAGCTGTACTTCCCCGACCACACCTGCTTGATGAGCTCGGCGTACACCTTGGCGATCTCCCCCCTCATCCCCAGGGGGTTGTCCAGGTTCAGCTCATCCTGGTACTTGTCTTGGAGGAAGTATTCCGTGAGCGGAGGGATATTGCTTAAACACTGCGTCAAAATAATCATAAGAACGATGAGAGAACCTCTGGAAAATAAAGAAATGCCTGAGGTATAACAATGTAATATGAAACACCAAAATCAAACGTGAGATGTTGAAAAGGAGAGATAAGAGACAGGTTAAACACTGAAATGACGGCTGGCATTGACAGTCTCAGTTGACACAAGACCAGTATGTGTCAGAAACACTGAAAGCACACACAGGCATCACCGCGATTTGCTGAAGTATGACAAACAAACTGTCTTTGGCAGTGAGAATCTATTAAGAACAGGCCTACCCCTGAGCTCAACTTTCTAACAGCAAATTACACACTTAATTACACAATTGCTTGCATACAGTAGGTAATGGTGCAAACAAACACCCCAATGAGGAAGGACTCTCATCTCTGCTGAAAGCCCCAGCACACTGAATGTGGATCTCCACACAGTGCTGAAGCCTCAGACATCAAAGGATTTGATTTCTACTCTTGATATTACTGATAGTTATTATTGATATATTAGGTCATTATACCCATTTAAAGGCTGTGTCCTCTCCAGTCACTGCCTGAGGTGCACAGTAAAGTGTGAGAAACCTCAGCCAGCACAGCATGTGATGTGGGTCTGATTGTCGCAGTCTGCACTGAAGACAGTGCCTACAGAATATGTGCTTTGTTCAAGAGCTCCTGGATCCCACTCCAGGGACCACATAAAGCTCCTCCAACAGAACATGCAGCTCCTGCTCTCTTCAGTAAACCCAGAGACTGCAGATCTTTACGAATGCTGAATTCCTAACCGTGCATGTGTCTAAAGGGTCGGATTGTGTGGACCTGCTGTCGGGACCCTTACAGGTGAGGCGAGGGAGGAGGGGGATGCAGGAGCTCAGTGGGGAGGGGCAGGGCGAGGATGGGGAAGGTGAGGTTTGGTGAGGGGGAGGGGGCAAAGCCAAGCAGTTACAGGCGGGGCATTGCAGGGATGAGGATGGGTGATTGGATGGGGAAGGGTGATGGGGGTGGGGTGATGAAGGGGAAAGGCGGGGCAGGGCAGGGTCATGGGGGTGGGGCGAGGTGGGCAGGGTCATGGGGGTGGGGCGAGGTGGGTGGGGCTGAGCAGTTAGAGGGCGGGGCAGCCCTACCTGCACGGCAGAGTTCATGAAGCAGGTGTTCCCCAGGTTGCACAGGCCGCAGAGCCCCGGCCGCTCGCTGTGCCGGCCCGGGTCCGAGCACTCGTAGCTGTTATACGAAGGGTACGACGACAGGCAGTAGTTGGAGTTTTTTACACTGCAGAGAAAAAAGGAGACAGCAATGTTGTGCAGTGAGGAACCTCACAATGAAAACAGGAAAAACACACACACACACACACACACACACACACACACACACACACACACACACACACACACACACACAGTGCGATCCAAGGTTATGTCACAACTGTACACAGATAACACATCAGTAATTGACCAAGAACTTTTCCCCCGATAAACACTGCCATTGCCATTACTTCTGTAAGATCCAGAAGAGCACAGATCCGAAGATGTGGGAAGCAAAAAGAATGAAAACAGAATACAAAAGTTTGCATTAAAAATCCCTAAAAAACAAACCTGCGCTCGTTACAATAACCAAGAGAGAAAAAAATTACAACAGAGAAAAATGAAAATAAAACACCAGAACAACAGAAGGCAGAGTCATTTAAAATGAGAGAAAGTTGCAGAGAGAGAGGCTGGGAGAGTGAGCTCAGGCTACAGTGCAGAGATCTGTACCGTTGCTGTAGCGGGGCGGCCTCACAGCCCACAGTGCTCTCCTGCCTCGCCTCTAAGTCTGCACACTCTTTCAGACACCACCAGCAGCATAACAGCATCTCCCATCAGTCTGCCCTGCACATCCTCCGAGAGGACAGGAAGGAAGGAGGGAAAGGAAGGAAGGAAGGACGGTCGGAGGAGAGAGAGAGAGAGAGAGAGCGAGAGAGAGAGAAGGTGAGGAGAGAGAGGATGGAGGTGAGGAGAGAGAGAGAGCCCGCGCCCGCGCCTCGGTTACAGGTGAGGCCGTGGAGATTTCGGGGGGCCCTGGGTGGCGGCGCGGTCCCGATGCGGAGGCTATTTATAGCGCAGCTCTGCTAAGGCAGCAGATCGAGGCGCCGGCATGCAGGGGAGAGAGGAGAGCCTGTGCTGGAATGCGACGCTGGCCGCGGTGGGGAGCCCGCGGAGACGCTGCGCCCAGCCCCGCAACGCACGGCTCGGACTGCACAGCCCCGCAACGCACGGCTCGGACTGCACAGCCCCGCAACGCACGGCTCGGACTGCACAGCCCCGCAACGCACGGCTCGGACTGCACAGCCCCGCAACGCACGGCTCGGACTGCACAGCCCCGCAATGCACGGCTCCGAATGCACAGACCAGAGTGCACAGACCGGAATGCACAGACCGGAATGCACAGCTCCTAATGCACAGACCAGAGTGCACAGCTCCTAATGCACAGACCGGAATGCACAGCTCCTAATGCACAGACCAGAGTGCACAGCTCCTAATGCACAGACCAGAGTGCACAGCTCCTAATGCACAGACCAGAGTGCACAGCTCCTAATGCACAGACCAGAGTGCACAGACCAGAGTGCACAGACCAGAGTGCACAGCTCCTAATGCACAGCTCCTAATGCACAGCTCCTAATGCACAGACCGGAGTGCACAGACCGGAGTGCACAGACCGGAGTGCTACCACTATCAGAGGCTACCCTTCCAAAGCAGACTCTCCATTTTATTCTTGGCAGACTCCTGCCGTTTCAGCGTGCGAGAGGGGTTATTTAAATAAATAAAACAGAAAAAGGGGCATTTTGAAAATAATTCTGTCATCAGCACCAGAAACCTCTTCCTGTTCTTTTAGAACTAAAATGCAATGGGTGGGTTGGGGGGGAGGTAATCAAGGTAAGTGGCGATGCAAAAGGCGGTGTGTGCCGTACGTGCCGGCGTTTTGGCCGGGACAGAACTGCTGTGGAAAAGCACAGGGGAAGGGCATATCCAGCAGGCTCTGAAGGTCAGGGGAAGTCGGACACTGCAGTATGTGCAGCCCAGCAGCGCTGAGTCCCAGGCAGAGAGAGAGAGACCAGGATGCAGTATCTGGTGTCAGAGAAACAGCAGCAGAGACTCCATCGTCCCGCAGTACAGTCCTGAATAATGGAAATCCAGCCTCTCTCTCTCTCTCCTCTCTCTCTCTCTCTCCCTCTCTCCCCACCGCCAGCTCACTCAGCTTATAGACGTGACCTCAGATGTTTCATAACCGCCAGAGAGGAGGAGTACATCAAACCGCACTCACGGTCATCTTACCAGCCATACAAATTGGCATTTAGGGAGTGCTGTAAACAGTTGCTTCTCTTGGAAGCAATACATGCTAAACTGACCTTTTCCACATGGCATTACTGTACCAGATCCAGTGATATTGAAAAACAGAAATATTATGACACGGAAAACCAGAACACTCCATTTCCTTACCCCATTTCCTTACCCCATGCTTATTATAAAATAAGATAAACATAAAATATACTCCAGCACACATAATGCATGAAATTTTCACTACTACTGCACAAAGTACACACAAACATAATTCGACACATAAAATCACAAGTGAATAATATTTCAGTAAGGACCATTCCCACATGCAGAGGTGCACAAGTGGTAGTTAAAGACAAGACCCAAAGCACCACTCAACACCACACAGCTAGTGCTAAACCTGACAGAGTCCACACAACTCATGCAGTAGTGCGAAGCATGTGACCACGACAAACCCCGCCCACCGAAGCTCAGCCACACCCACCCAGACTGATGCTTACTTTCTGTTGTTGAAGCTGTTATAATTGTTTGAGAGAGATGAAGGGGAGATCTTTGGTAAAGTCGAGAGATTGGAAGCACCTGATGACCTTCAAAGATAAAAGTATCATCAGTTAGAAGAGAAAAGGTCTTAAAGAGCTTAATTGGGGATATGAGCTAATTCACAAAGCTAATTATCAATCAATAAACCTGGCAGACAAAAACAAAATAAGAAAGATGCATGAATGCAAAAACAAAAAAACTTTTTTTGGAAGGAGACTGAAGCAATCTGCACTGTCCACTTAACACTTAACTCCTACCACCAATGTAATGGGAGAGTAATGGAAAACAGGAGACTGAGATTTTCCCAGTAAGAGGCAGCAGAATCTCAACCACAGTAACTCCTAGCAGGAAATCATAGCCAGGTCAGGACACTACACAGGAAGTGACTTTTTTCTTTGTTTTTAAGCGAATCATTTCCTAATTACTGTAATATGGTCACAAAAATATGACCGTAAAAAACCAAAGACAATTATCTTTACAGATTAATACTGAAAATGTGATGAAAAGGTATTATTGCAGGCCTTTTTAAGAATCTTAAATAAGACTGAAAATGTCCACTCATGACCGCTGCTTAAATCTAAAACATATTGTGCTTTACAGCCTTAAAGGTGACAGGGAACCTAGATGTTCAGCAATCAGAAGGAGGGGACTCATGAGCAGGGGCCAGAGTCTCACACAGAGATGGTCTAGGAGCAATGCTGTCACAAGTGCCATTGAAAGAAATTAATACAATAATTTGTGCTCTGTGTTAGCGATCCAGACAAATGGAGGGGAGGGGAATATATAACGGACAAAATATAATTTTGACCAGAGCACCCAGCCCCCCCCCTTCCCCCTTTTCAGCTTGGCACCCTTCCCCTCCCCTCCCCCAGTCAGCCCCCAACCCCCCGGCCACGCCCACCCACCCCCCCCTTGGTGTGGTGACATCAGAGCACAGCAAAGCCGCGGTTACACACTCACTTGGGTGTAGAGGAGCCTCGTGGCCACGTCCCATCCTCATTTTTTTGCTCTATTACAAGAACCTGCAAGGAGAACCATCATTTCAGAGACTTCCCCTGCCACATTCCCACCCAGGTCGCTCGCACCCACACCCCCACCCGGCTGAGGGTTCAGGCCGCTCTGAGCAGGCCTTACTCCATGCGGCATTCAGCCTGCACAATGCTCCTCATGTTCAGTTCTATTTCATTGCAGTAGCCCCGTCTTACATCAGCTGTTACCCAACTCTTTTCACCTTCAAACAGACATGAATGGCTGATGTAAAAAATGACAGACATTTCTTGAACAGCAAAAAAAAAAATACACCACTAACCGTTAGCTGATAAAAGGCAGATAAAAAGCAAAGTGACGAGTTAGTTCAAACACACAGTTGGGTTGACGTCTCTTTTGGTGATGACATGAGACTCGCTTACCTGCTGATAAACAATGCGTTCGCATTTTACAACTAACATCATTAAGCCAACAGCGCATGTCCTGAGTGAAACATAAGGAGGGAAGGTCATATAAATCTGGCACCTGAAAAATGAGGAATTTGACCATAGATTATGGCATTAGGACAAGAATGAAGTCACTGTGGGACAGGCAACTGAGTGGAGTGTAAGGTGGCCAGACAGCATTTTTGTCAGTTGGATTTCCTCATGCAAAATGAATATATTAAATAATCAGAAAACAAGTCTGAGAAACAACTAAACAACTGACACAAACATCTAGGAAACAAAAAAAGAACAAAAAAGGGTTTTCAGGATTTTCAGTATAGAGCACCAACAAAGAGTACTAAAGGAGATGGCAATTACAGTACCTAGAAAAACTGTGTCAGTATTTTCCAATCATCAGTGGATGTGTTTAAAGCCGAACTTGTCTGAAATTGTTAGAACGAAAGAATGTTCTTATCGTTCAAACAATCTGAAAGCAATACTTTCAGGAAGGCATACATCCAGGAGATGCATGCAATATATATTGTTTCACATTTTACGCTCCTTGCACCGGTGACTCTATAGACACTGACTGTCACCCACACATTTGTTATCTAACACAATCTGCTGCAGCTAGGGCGTGCAGTGTCCTGACTGGCCACTAGGGGAACCAGAGAGCAAACCCAGGATTCCCTGAATGACCTCACCTCCCCCACCTCAGTCTACCAAAGCAGCAGCATGCCAACGAAGGAACAGCAAGTCCCAGCCATGACGCAGACACACCCCCCAGACCCACCGGGCAGGGTACTCTCAGGAGGCAAAATCAACATCCACACACATCCAACACATCCAGCTTAGCAACAACCTCAGGCCTGAGAGAACCAGAGAGCAGACACTGGACAATCTAGTGTATCATGACATACACTTTTAAGCCATAACTCCAGAGAGGCAGAGGAATTCACCAGTACTCCAGTACAGTAAATTTAAGAGAATGTCTCAGTTTTACAAGTGATTTTTACAAGTGAGGGAAAACATGTTCCTCGCTGAATCTCTGTGATGACATGGTCAGCATTTCACTTTGCTAGTACCAAAGTGCAAAACTCAAACACGCTGAAGACAATTTACACTAAATGTTACTTTACCACAGTACATTTTATTCAGGAAGTTCAGAGCCCTGATGTGAACAATAATGCACACCCGCTCTAAACATTATCGATGTGGTTTCACTTTGGTAGGTTATCTTGGATGCTTACTATGCTCTTTATATTACATAGCAAACTCTAGAGCCTGATTTTACAATCTAACAAAACATTTGCACATCACATTTCATTCCAGGAAACATTCATCAAAAAGTGGAGCTGTACAAGGACAGACAGCACAATGGCTTTGTATAAGGGAGTGTTTCCTCAGCCTCTTACAGTTTTACAAGCCATCCAACAGCAACTGAGAGAGAGGAATTCAATGCTGGGAATATTGGGATAAAACAGTTGAGCTCAGCAGCAATGAGCAAGACTTTGTACCCAGAGGTGGTAAAAAACAACACAAAACTACTGGCTCAATGACACCACATCCAGCTAAAGGATCCACACCACAGACACACAATAACAGCTAGTGATGAAGGCAGGAGAGCACAGGTCAGTTACCATAGTCTCTGGCACAGCTACTCATCGAAGAGATCCTGCTCGCTTTGGAAAAAACCACTGAGCTCATCATTAAGCGCAGGCTGTGGATGAGATTTGCTAAGGGTGGGTGGTTTAAGCAAAGTCATTTCCCATAAGCTTTGAAGCACCACAAATACAGAATATGCCTGTCCCTCTGTGGATTTGACTGTAGAAATTTGCTGTCAGGATTGCTCATTTAATATTTAAGGGTTGCTCGTTTAATGGTTAAATGCATACCTAGGCCACGACATTAACCTGTAATGCTAATGTGAATGTGGACTCGAACACATGCAAAACAAAACTGGCCTACAGATACCAGGGGCTGGACTACTGAGGTGCATAAAAAGACAACCTGTCAAAAGTATAACAAACCATGACAGATTTAAAAACACTGAAACAGAGCTGCCAAATGGAGTTTACAGGAGTTTACAGACGTCAGCTACATGGCTAGCTGTTGTCTAACAGGAAATAAACGACAGCATGACAGGTGTACAGAGAGAGACAGCTGTATACGTAAAGACCAGCCATGCCCCAGATGGAGACTTCAAAATCATGATTTTAGGGAGTTTTAAAGCCATGCATCTGCCCATTAGCCACAAAACACAACCCTGGTTTTGACAGAGACTTCAGTACTAGGCATCAGTGTTACTGTTTCCATTGTACTTGGGCATTTCACCAATATTTTTACCTGAAATCTGCGGTGAATGGGTCATGTGCTGCTTTAACCTACATCTCAGACTGTGACACAGCCTTTCTGCTTTATGACTGGCACATGGCAGACACTGACATCCAAAAGTTTTGCGCACTGATCTTACACTTTCTGGCTTCCAAATAGAGATATTTGATATTTTCCTACTATCACCAACTTGATTGTGACCATTGCTGCTCTCAATGTATCTAGCACCTGACTACAGACTGTCAAAAGTTATGCTGTAGTTTTCTTGCACAGGCCACAACAAATTTCCTAAATCTTAGAAATCGCTGTGCATTTCACAGACTTGGCAGTGGCTAAGAATATTACCTGTAGAGAGGAGAAATTAAAACTGCTTCTGTATAGACAAGAAATGAACAGGAATGGGGAGTAAACGATGGGAAGGGGCTTGCTGGCAGTACATGCATTTCTGCATCATAAACACAGGCTCCAGAGAGCCATAGTACACAGGGGACACATCATGTCAGTGGCCCACATAACTGGCTTTGCCTAAAGCACAGAAAAAGCCACCACAGCAAGGTGCAAATCCTGCTAAACCGCTGGTCTTCAAAGGCTTAGGCCTACTGTTCCTATCCAGAGTTCATTGTGACCAGCTGTCCGGTCACACGTCTGCACCAAAACTGAACCTCCTTCCTGATTACAAACGCATGCTGGCCGTCCTCGCTGACTGAGCCGTGGAGACAGGTAACAGGGCCATGGAAACTAAGCAACGCTTCCTCTGTGCACTAAGGTCTGAGGGATTTTGAAAGGTCTACCTTAAGGTCCCAGGCACCTAGGCCTGTAATTCAGACTCCAAACTAACATTTTAGCAATTGCGTTAGAAAATCTGATCACTGGCCGTCTGGAACACCCTCAAACATCCACCAAGACTCTTCACAGGACCCGAACCTCAATGTCTCTGGACCAATCAGATTTAGGCCCTGTTATCCAGCCTGATCACAACAGGAAGTCAACATGACCAATCCAGTGATACCCAATAAAGAGCTGAAAGAGATCAAAGACACACCCTTTACCCCAGTCCTGCGACTGTGTTAATCTATGACCACACTCAAAGCATGACAGCAACAAAGCAAGACATGCCTAGCTTGTGAAGTCACTTAATGACGGGCTGAGAAGTCTCTAGAATCTCATAGTCTCTTGGCATTGGCCTTAAGGAGTCTGTGTTCAGCTGTGTTTCTATAAAACAACCCCTGTGGTCACAAAAAGGCAGGGAAGAAATGGTCTGACTGACTTGTTGGTAGTGTTCCTAACACGTATCTGTTACGAGATAATGTGTAAACTGTAGAAGATGGGCGACCTTACTGGATGTATCCCTTAAGGAGCACTCTAAATCTAGCTGGTTCTAAAGTAGTGCTCTGTATTTTGCTGGATGTGATTGTAAAGCAGTTCTCTGTACCTGCACTTTGTAAAGTCTGGCTGGATGTGTCTGTAAAGGAGGGGTCTGTACCTGCCCTTGGTAGAGGCCAGCATCCTGGATGGTGCTGTCTGGTTTACTGAGGGGCTCAAACGTGTTGCTCATGTACTTGTTCCACAGCCTGGTCTCCTTCTCGTCAGGAATGCTGAACAGCTTCCTCATCTCCTTCTCAATGGTGTCTACGTGACAGAGAGAAAAAAACAGTAAAACATTTAACATTCATGTACCACAGACAACAGAATGAAGATGACCAGGGAGTCAGCTAGCTACTTCACACTGACTTCAGATGATGAGCCAAGACCTTTCAATGGAGAGAAAAATAGAAATTTAATAAATACCAGCGTCTTAAAGCCAAGCACACAATATCATCTTATATAGAGCACAAATCAAAGACAGTTCACTCTGAAAAAGGGGAATCACATACAAGATGATAGAGAAAATTCACTCTGGACACTGTCTGAGAGAAAAGCTTACCTATCGTGTCGGCTTTGCTGAATCGCCTGGTGACAACATTGTCCATGTTACTGTCCTCACACAGCTTCAGTTCTGTGAGATACACCTCCACCTTACAGTGCTTTACAAACATACCCTGTTCAACCACCTGCAATGAATGAAAATAAGCACACTGTCACATATTACAAAGAGCACAGTCTGTAACACAGCAATTAGACAACTGCTAATGTACATGAAACGTCAAGCATTTTACCTATAACTACAAGAAAACTCCTACCACTACACATATACAACACATGTTAGAGAAAGACTTCTCTTCCTCTTGCAGGTACGACCCAAATGCACATGTAATCCCATAACAACGCCAAAAAAACGCTCAAAAAAACAAGCAGGTGGACAGTCTGTCCCCAACCTAAACAATCCGCAGATCTTCCTTACTCCACAGACACATCTCGTGGAGGTCAGTGTTTCTCATCAAGCTTCTTACAACTCGATAAGCTAAAAGCCAAACTGCACCCACCATCTCTGCAGGTATCAGGAGGTAATTTTTCTGGGTGCTGGCAGTCACGCTGCAGCTTCAGTGAAGTTTCTGAGCGGCTCCGGCTCATGGCGGGCTCGTAATATAGCAAGTCATGAGGCCCTTAATTTAGCAACACGGCATGGTGACAGCTGTAGGTCGCCTCCTATTTATTTCGCAGCGCCCCTCCGCTGCCGGAGCACAAAATAAAGCCGCAATCGCGCCTCACATGGACCCCCCTTGCACAATGAGCGGGTGTCGTAAACAGCCGCACACACACACACGGCACATGGGAAAATCCCCTTCCCATGCCAAAGAAAGAAACGTCTGTTACGCCACGACGACTGTAACCGTGTTCCTGTTTGCCTTTTTTTCCCCCCCAAAGCTCTGCTTCAGTCTGACCCCAGCGGACGTTCCGCCCCTAAAACAAGGTCACCGGACCCGCCCCTGCACACGGGGGACTCGGCGAGACCCAGGAGAACCAACGGCCGGAACCCAGATAAAAAACCCAAGCCACCTGCGCGTACCAGAACCCCCAAAACTGAAAAAAAAGAAAAGAACCTCCTGCATGCTGGCTGGTCTTCTAGATCGCTCCCTGTAGCGTTTGCGTCGTCCAGAGCGCTCTGAAAATAGAAACGCCGCAGCTACCCGATACCCCCGACATACATGGCAAAAGGGGAGGGCCCACTGAGAGGCACAGGCCACAATGGCGGCCATGTTGCCATGACTGAGTGAATTGGAGAAAGGCAGAGTCATACTTCTGTTTACCTGTACACCTGAAGCCCGACATAGTGAGATTTAAAAACGTTACAAACCTCATCATGCAATTTGACAAGCAGAAAGATTATTTTCAGCTGATTAAAATCTTACTATATGAAACACAGAGTAAAAGAAACACAGAGCACCCCCTACTGATAGAACAGGAGGAAAAAACAACCAGATGACCATTCTGAAAAATTGGTTCTAATTACAGAGCTCATTTTGCAATTAACCATATCAAAAAGAAACCAAAAAAGATACATCTACTATTTTTTTCAGGCCAATTTAAATGAAAAATACTATCAATATATATGCTAATATTGCCCTTTATCACATTTTCCCATCTTTACCATCATATCTTTTCTAAACCATGAACTTAAAATGACAGAGTTTGCACCGTTGTCACAGCCACCTATGTGCTGGGCCTGACGGAGACAGCAGTCACGGTTACAGTTCTCCGATTCTGAAAATACCCGGACACAGCAGCAGGGACTGGCGAGTGACAGATGCCTATTTCAGTCACTGGCAATGGAACATACTGGAAAAAAAGGATCAAACTGGCCGTCTGAGTCAGGGTCTCCAATTAAAGCTGAGGTTTTTCTACACAGAAGCATTTATGAGGATACCCCTCTACATGACTACCAGACTTCAAGACAGCACCAAGAATTTAAAGGCTTACTGAGTGCGCCCAGAGAAAACTGGGAGTGAGGCTGTGAGTGTTCTGAGCAGACTCATTGGACTGCTCTGTTCAGAGGGACTCTACCTTGCGTGCTATTGGCTCCTGGTTGTCCGTCAGCCCATACCAGCTGACAAGCTTATTCCAGCCTTCTGTGGGGACCAGTATGTAGTCCAACTCATCAATGAGGTGCTCCTTGAGGACCAACACATCTCCATCTGCACATGACCAACAGAAGACCATAACTAAGCAGAGTGCAGGGCTGAGTGGGTCACTGCATGCTACAGCAAGAACTACTGAATTAAGAGGTTATTCAGCAATACATTAAGAGTAAAAATAAATTAAGAGCAATACGTTAAGAGTAACAAAGGAGCTAAATCTACACAGGAACCAACAGAGGCACAGGTGACACAGTAGTAATCCCAACTGTGATTAAGAGAACTGATAGCTGTCACCATCCACACTCTTCTTCATCTTGATCTGACTCATACATTGACTCGCTAGCTGCTTATCAATGTAGAGTCATTTGTAAATAAAGCAGTGAATGTGGCTCTGTAAAATGGCTCTGTACCCATTATTATTTAGGTCCAGGTTATCATCTGATCTGTAAAGCGGTAAGTAGTGGACTGTACCTCTGAGGAGTCCAGAATTGTCAACAGGTCCGGGGTAGACATTCTGGTCTCCCATCTGATATCTGTCCCAGCTGTCAAAGCCCACATATTTTTTCCACTGTTTGAACCAGCGGCTGTCTACTAAGTACCTGTGAAGGAAAAAAAACACACAGATACATTATATACGTACTCACACACACACAAACACACATACATATATATATATATGTATGTATACAAGTCCTAGTGCCTTCAGACTTGCTGCCTTGAGGCATGACCGATAAGACAGAGATGCTGATGACTTCTGCTTCTAATGAAAACTGAAACAACATAAAATCAGCTGACACAAGTCTATCTCTGAACTGACACAATTTCCTCACTGTCAATGCCGTTCTCTGTCTCCTTCACCTGTAACTGGCAACCCGCTGATTCTTATTCTCATTCTACCTGTGAATAAAGCACCAGTGGCTTTCTCCCTCAAACTCATCCAGCTACGGCTTTTCACAGTGAATGGGTGGAGCCCAGAGTCCTGCACCAATGGGGACGCTCTCAGCTGTTGAGGGCCTGTGTGCTGTAAACACACCACTCTCAAAGCCACCTCAGCAGTACTACCTCTGATGGCCTCAACCACAAAAAAATTGCATCACTGTAACCACCATTACATTTACAACTGAGGCAACTCGAAATGGCTTGATTGTACCCGTACTGTCCTTCATAAACTATTGAAACGCCTCCCTAGAATGGCAGGCATATCACAGCTTTGGGATGTGAGAATAGATATAAGGATATTATTAGGGTAAGAAATACCCCCCAATTTAATACAGGATGGTATAAAGTTGGTTTTACCCCTAGAAGAATACTGATCACATTATTGCTTCATTTCTGACTGAGCCAGGTGAATACTGCTTTAAAGGATATTCATTCAAACAGATTCATCTGTCCAGAGAGCATAGCAGAAGGTTCACTGGGTAATAATTTGGTACAACTGTGACTTTGAGATTCTCAAAGCCAGAAGTGTCCATAGATAATGTACATCACTCAAAATGCTAAGCTTTTCAGCTTGCCCACTAACCTTGAGAACCAGTCTCTTATGTCTTTGATATGCCTCCGGGAACTGAACACCAAGCCTTCTGGTGTCAGGGAATTCATGCTACTCACATGACTACTAAACTTGCAAAAAAGCTACACCGCAGATTAGCCTGATAGCAGAAAACACTTTGAAAAACTTGTTGATATTCACTGAATCAACTCAGGTTGCCTACCTCAAGGTTAGACTGTATCAGCTGTGTCCTAACTCATGTGTCAAACTCACAAGCTTCTGGAAACCTACTGAATTCCCACAAAGGCACTCTAATACACATGCCCTGCCTTGCAAAGACTTAACCCTAGGAGCTAAATTAAGCCCAACAAGTAACACTTCACTAAACTAATTTACATAAGGCACATAATTATATCATGAACAAAGCATGTCACCAAAGGACACAGCATACTAATACTTTATTAATAGTCCCATATTCCCAACCAAGATTCAAAAGCCAATGCCTATCCATGTACTATGGAGGCTGTTGAAAGTTTCACACTGAACATAGATCTTCTTTGTTTCCGAGCATACCTCTGCTCAGAAGGATTAACGAAGTAAAATTGAGAGGTTTAACAAACCGCTGTAAACTAATGATGGTTGTTTCAACACCAACGCGTCATCGTGGCACTATTTCTGTACAGCGCGTCGCTCAGAATCACAACATGAAACAGGTACACTATAAACACTGTAAATCACATTATTTACTACGTTTTAAAACACCCGACTGACATGATCTAGGCTGAAACCTTGATGTGAACTAGACGTCAAGAGTCATGTTTCGTTAACCACACAGGCGAACCAGTTCTGTTTACCAGCCGAAGGGGCACGCGTGTGTGAAGCATTTGTCGTGCGCTTATTTCAGCTAAGTTTAATTCGCCGGCTGGTCTACATTAGCAAGCCGGTCTTCGCAAGTCAATCAGAGCCATCACTTAGCCAGCCTCAAGAGAGCCACGACAATCTCAGTGAATTTCCCAACTTAAGCAGTGACAAGGCATTTTTACTTACAAACCGGTCACAAGTCTGGCTAGCTCTTATGCAGATATTCATGGAATGTAGACAGCTAGCTGGCTGGCTGACTGGCTAACTGTAAAAGCGGCCCGTCTCTGCCAGTTTCCCCTGCATTTTATTTTGACATCCCAAACAAACGCAACCGTTACGGCCCCACAAGAGCCCGGACGCTGTTCGCCTGTCCCTCACCAAGTGTCCCCCTTCCGCAGCGGCGTTTTCAGCAGCGCCGCGACCTCCCCTCGCTGAGTATCCAGATCCGCCGCTCCTCCCTCCGCCATCTTTCTCGAACATGACGCGTTGCATCATGGGAACGAGCGACGTCACCGGTCAGACGGACGGAGCAAAAAAAGCAGGCATTTCCAGCCAATCATCTTCCAGCTCGCCTAGCAGATTGGTCCCCATCCAAGTGAATTTACACACCGCAGACTGATAAACTGATTTACCACTAACCTGTGATGGGGCAAAATTAATCGTTTTATTGACTGTCCACGACTGCATTACGCTAATCACAGCACAGTAAACAGTCGACACCAGGGTTGAATTCAATACACGACGCAGTTAAAGTAAGAAAAGGAAGTTAAAGGAAGAAAAGTTGAGTATGTAAAACGAAAAAGAAATTATGCTGCTATGCAATTGAATAGGCTAGATTAGCTGCCCCTACTGCTGCTTTGCTACTTTGCTACTTTTATCGCACTGCACTATCACAAATTCAAGGAATCTGCAGTATCACACGTTTTGATTTGAATCCCTTTTTCAATTTACTCTTCTCTTTTCTTTGAAATCTCTTTCAATTTTGGCATCTTGCCTATTGTTGTGCCCACTGATTTTATTTCATTGGCTGCTGGGGTTCCAATCCATCAACCACGTCCGGAAGGCCGGTCATGAACGCGAAACGACTGCCAGGGGATAGCAGCTATGCAACTGAGACGGGGTACATGCATGCCACATACCTAAAAAGATCCACCGGGGGGGGTTTCCCATACTTTCAACACCTCTTACAAGCTAACCTCATTTAAGATAGAAGTATTTACATAAAATCATATAGCAAATGCCCAATATGCGGATATTTTCCATGTTCATTTCTCTGCCCCATTATATCATCGCAAATCGCAAATTTGCCTTCGCAAATGCAGGCTCTTAGGGAGTTCGTATGTGTTTTGTATTTTGCTTGCATTATATAATAAAGCAGTATATTTTGTATAATTTATTTATATTCATATAATAAACCATACTCCCAGACCATTTTTCGTTTTAATAGCTTGAAATGTGCCCAGAGAGACATAGACAAAGAATTCCTCCGTTTTATCGTTCACATTCAACTGAAATATCCCTTGAGTGCATAACTGCATGTTATTCTTCTTTTTTTACATTCAAACAGCAGAAGGTTAATGATCTAACATACAACACGAATCGATCCCTGGATCTCTCAGTAATTCCAGTCAATCTATGCCGTCCCAGTATCATCTGTTCTGGAAACCTAGCTGTGTGACTGTGAGTCGTCAATGTGAAAAAGTGCATTTCCAAGAGGAAGAGAACAATTGCATCTGTTGATCTGACAGATTAAAGACAAGTTCACGTTTGCTCAGAGTTTTCATTTATAGTGTAAAATGTATACATCTTCATGAGTAATCAGTTACAAATTTAAAATAATATTTTGCTACATGTAACAGAGTAAACATCTTTATTAAGAAGTGTTCATTTGGAAAAATATCGTTGTACAGCATGATTACACACACAATGAAAAAGCAAAGCATTATGTTGCTTACAATACAATAATGCCTAATGTACAAACATAATTCTGAAATCTTTAAATTTCAGTTTCCTTGAATGATCATCTGAATGACATTTTATCAAACGAATTGTCCACTTATGTCTTTTTATTTCCATTACAAGCAAGAGCACAGAATGCCAGTGTTACTGACATGTAAAGTCTTCTTCACTGAGCATGGTACCACACATCTGAATGCTGTTTTCTACTAGGAGCAGGATAGTGGAGATGTCTTTCTGTTGTACTTTGTCTTGCTCTTCCACTCACATCTCAGGCTACCTGCACACCTTTTGCCGGTCACCTTCACTTCATCAGCAGTACTCCAGAGTTTCACTTGAAAATGAGGGAAAAGTTCATAATAATCATCATCAGGAAGTAGGGCATCACCACCCTGTGATTAAGAACCAGATTGTACTTCTGCCAGTACCAAGATCACCTGAAAGAGAATCATTTTCCCTGTGCTATTGTAAAGCATTTTGGTACATTATCTAATTATGAAAAAACTGGGGTGGGAAAAGCTACTCCATTATTGCAGTTACACTTCTGTACCATTCTCATACAAAGTTTAACTTTTTAATCCTCCACCCTCTCCGCTATTGCTGTCAACCATTAAAATGAATAACGCAATGATTAATTATGAGTAGAACATTTGATAGGTTATTTTAAAAGAAGTAGCCTGCTTCCCTTCTAAGACACATGCCATCTCTTGAACTTACACCCCTCAAAACTTTAGAAACATATGGTCATCACATGTCACAATATCATCTCCATAGCAATGTTGTTATCTAATGAAAACAACCCTGGCTTCTGTCTTATTTTACCATGGATACAATGTTATCTGTAAGAGAGTGACCCTCTGTGATTGACATGGGTTGATGACTCCCTTTTGGCAGTATACAAACTGCATGAACACACCCAAAGCAACCACCTTCAGCGGGTTTAGTAGGCTCCCATGGCGTAAGGCAGGGGTTGTTGTTTCTCTGGTTGTGTATAATGTGCACTTGTGGGAGACATTGAGAATCAGAGGAAGTGAACTGCGAACATATCCAGCAATGACAAACGGTGGGTCACTGGACTAGTATCTCAGCTCTAGCACACAGAGCTCTTCTTGCAGTCTGTGAGGTAGCCATCTTTGGTGGGCAGCCATTGCTGCTGAAGTCCATCGGTGTCGGGGGAGAAGATGGCCAGCAGCTGCTCCTGCTCTTTCCTGGTTTTGGGTAAGTCACTGGAGGATTTGCAGAGGAGACAGAAACGCTGGAGAGAGATTAAGGAGTCAGTTTTCGTACCCCGAGTTGGGCTATTGTGCATCTCATGTGTAAAATTCTCCTTCCATGAACACAATGCCTGTCCCATCAAACATTCTGCACACTACATTAGCAAGCAAATATTTTTGTAATGTTCTGTGTTTACTATTTTCTCCCATTCTGCATTGCAAGGCATACTGTGAGGGTCACTATCATACCTTTGTGTTTATTGTTCTTTAAGGACACCTTTTTGTGACAGACACAGGTGTGGGATAGATGAAAGATGAAATGTCCCTTGACACAATGTGGTGTATTTCCCAGAAGGCAGTGCCCTGGCAAGTGGGGAGTGGTTTACCTCTCTCAGTGTTCCCTTGGTGGTGCACATTTTGAAGACGATCCAGAGAGGGATGCAGATCATGGAGGAGAGAGCGAGGAGCCAGCCCAGGAAATAACCCCACCACGGGTACACGTACTCATTATTATACTTCAGAGGGGTGTACTTGATGAGGGAGAATGCAAAGGTACCCTATGGAGGAAAAAAAAATTTTTTATATATATCACAGCGCATACAAATCACAGCAGTTTGTGAGGGTCTGATATGTGCTCAAGTGTGGTCAGCTATTTTCTGTTGTTCTGATATGATCTGATCTGATCCAATGTTCATTCTCTAATCTGCTCATTGTATATATGTATATAAAATACACACACACACACACACACACACATACACACATGTATATATAAGTAATATATAATATATAATATCATTTTTATCTCAATATATTTATACCAGAATAATTAAGGGACTGTGCCCTACAAAATTCAACTCAATTTCTAATCTTTCTTCACTTAATGAACCTCTACATCTCAAGCAGGGAGTGCCACATGAAAGTTAATGTTGATTATATTTAGTGATAACAATATTCACTACATACTGTATGCTGATAGCCATTTGATGCCAACCAACAGAGGGCGCTATTTTATAGTCGTGCAGATGTAATTTCCCACTGTTCCCACTCTACATCAGCCAACCAGCGCAATAATTATATTTCCTCTATTATGGTGTAGTACTGTTTGACTCAAGAAGCAAGTGAAATCTCACATACAATGCAGGTAGCGGGTGTGAAAAACAGCCAGCAGTATTTTATCAGAGGTCCAGGGCGGTAGCCAATCATATCTTCAATGTTGTCATAGTACCGGTCAGCACCTAAAGCAATAAGAAGTAAGTGAATTTGGTGTGAGGTACATACAAAACAGGAACAAATAAGGAGACCTATGAAACAAAGAAATTGACATAATCAAGATTTATGCATATTTAAGAACCACCATGGAGAAGATACATTTGAAACATTATTTTCAAATGCCTACGTGGGTATATTCAGATAAAAAAGCCGTTTCTGTCTGAGTAGAAATAAGTTAAAGATCGCTTTACGTAAGTCATATTAACACATGAAACTAAAACCATCAGTCAACAAGTTCCTATCCCAGAGCACCTGGCAAAAAATTTACAGAAATTTACAGAGCCTGCACAATGGTTAAGTTGTCTAGGAGAACAATTACTTTGTCTTGAATACATTTCTCTTTGCAGTTTCTCACAGACCCAAACACTCACCATAAACCCAGGCAATGCAGACAGTTTCGAAAATAGCCACAAAGAGCAGACACATCCCACTGGCAGCATAGTAATCAAAGAGCTGGAAGATGTACATCCCACCCTGCCGAGAGAGAGAGAGAGAGAGAGAGAGAGAGAGAGAGAGAGACACTCAAGAAAAGCCAGGGTAGCCATCAGTTCAAATCCCTATCCACTGTGATCCACTGTGATCATAAGAAGCCGGAGTGACCATAAAATAACCAAAAAATAATAAAAATTCAGATTTACTACATTGTTTTCATGTATGAGCTAATTGCTTCTCCAAGCCACCTGCTTTCTTCTTGAACCCATTAACAGAGAACACATGCTATCATGGGATCTGGCCAACGATTCTCTAATCAAAAGACAAGAGACCAGAACCACTTACCACTGCCTTACACACACACAGTTTTTCTGGAAAGACTAATGGTCTATCAGATGTAGTACAGACTTCAGCATGGATGTAGCATAGACTGCAGCCTACCTCCGTCAGCATGATGAGACCCATGAGGTAGGACACCACGGCCACTGCCAGGATGAAAAGCTCTCTGCGGTTGTTCCGGCGGAAGACGGAAGGGAACATGTCCACCACGGCGGTCACCAGGCTCTCCACACAGACAAACTGCCCAGGAGAGAGGAGACCCAGAGGGCTCAGAGGTCAAAGTGGTAGCAGTAGCCCCTAACACACTTTCACAACAGTAGCTGGGTATGAACGGTGTGTGTGTGTTTGTTTGTGTGAATCAGAGCCTCAAGTCCATTTCCTGAAATATAACATTTCTCTCAAGTTCAAAAGAAGGCTGTATGACCATTAATAAAAGATATATAAGCCAGTTTTCTGCTAGTGTCCTCACAGCTGGCTGATGGTATTAGGAAGAGGGCATCTGAGGAGAGAAAGCTCTAAGATGTACTTTGACAGGAGTATGTTGAGTGGCCTTCGGGGTGGCTGTACAGGTAAAACTTCAGAGCATGTGAGGTCTCTGGGTTCTACCAGGTTCATCTCTCATGGCACCAGACGCATGTGTGTCTGTGTTTGTGTGTGTGAAGGGATGAAAGTGCATGTACAAAGATATGCTTGACCAGCTCATTCTTATTCAAACTGAAAGGCAGCACAGCCTTTCGCTGAAGTCGTAAAAATTTTCCACCGCATGTGAGATCACCGGGGGTAATATTTGCTTTTCATGTGGAGTGTATTAACAAGTGGTCACAAGTCCCTGTCAGTACACCGTGCTGTTGACCGTGACTCAGTTTGAATGTTTTGAGAGTGGGAGAGAGATGGTGAAACTTTAACGGGAATGACTCTGGATGCTGCACGGAAGGATTGATTGGATGTTTCATTGGAGTGGGAAATTAACCCTTACCTGGCTGTCCAGCCCCAGGACCACAATCATAAGGAAGAAGAAACAGGCCCAGAGAGGGGACACTGGCATCATGGCCACCGCGCGGGGGTAAGCAATGAAGGCCAGACCAGGACCTGAGACAGGGCGGACATCACTCAGCCGAACAGAATCATTTTCACTGTCTAATATTAGATCCATGCGTAACTGTTACACGAGGCAACATCAGGGACTATTCTCTGTAACACAGAGCTGTTGTGGTAAAGCCTGTGAACTACCTTTCTCCTGACTGTTACAATGTGATGATGGCAGTGTTTTGTTTTGATTCCAATACAAAATGTAGTAACAAAGACACCATGTTTAATATCCTTCTCGACTTCCTTCTGCTCTTTGAAACCCCTCTTTGGATCTCCTTGTGGAAGTCTTTATCGTGATATATCCCACAGGAGCAGAACTCTCTGCTCACAGGGGTACCTGCACGTACCAGATTCTGCCACCTCAGAGATGGGCACGTTCTGTTCGTAAGACATGAAGCCCAGGATGGAGAAGATGGCGAACCCGGCTACGAAGCTCGTCCCGCTGTTCAGGAAACACAGGGCCATGCAGTCTCTGGAAGAATCACCACACAGACAGAGCGAGATAAAGGACCAGAGATAAAGACTGGATCACGTGACTGATATGTAACATACAGTACCAGGCTGTGAGGTGAAATAGGAGGAACAGTCATGCTGACTATTTTAATCAGATGGACACTTCTAGTCTTACCCCTCAGGAAACTGATGCTCTATCTGGCAAAGACCATCTAACTAAGCGGTTACAGGTATGTGTGTTGCATGTGTCTGCTCCCACACCTGTAGCAGTTGTTGTTGAACTTATTGTAACTCCCCAGTGCTGTAAGACACCCCAGGCAGATGGCATAGGAGAAGAAGATCTGGGTACCTGCGTCCATCCACACCTGAGAGATTAAAGCGAGAAGATCGGATTGGTCAACCACTGGCTAGACTACTAAAGAGCACAAACTACGCATCAACCGTGTGTGACTTCAGTCTTCTGCATTTAGTGGGTATTTCCTGTGCCTGGGGTAGATGATGGGGAGACATCTATGGAAGACCTTACTGCTTAATAATAAACCAGGGGGTGTGTTTCTCTTCCTCTGTATTGAAAGCTACACTAGTGTTCATGGGAGAAGGAGTAGCTTGATCAGCTCAGGTTAGGGCATGCTCCGTGGCTGGGACATAACTGGAAATTTTGAGTTCAGCCCCTCTCATGCACATAACAGTTTGTGAATCGTATCACAGATGCAAGCGAACTGAAGTCCAGTTATAGGAAACGTCAGGTGCTGTCACTCTGCGGTAAACCTGCTGTTAAACGCTGCCAGCTGGCTACACTGTGTGATGGGTGCGCGGTTCTGGGGGGCGTTGCTCAGGTTAATCCAGTATACCTGCCCCGCGGGTGGACTTTCGGCTGGGCGATGGCTGCAGGTTCTAGTGCCGCCAGTCCCCGACTCATTTACCCTGCAGACAGACAGAAGACTTTGGACTTGTTCCTCCGGCCTCCACGCTTTGCTCAACAGCACCACAGACCCGATGCCAATAGGATGAGGGGGAAGAAAAAGTTTGTTTTGCTTTGTCTAAGCAAGGAAACGGTAAGGTACACAGAGAGGAAGATTTCTCCAAGGCCCCTCCATGATGCTTCTACCCCGATGATGTGAAATGGGCTCTCAAAGTCACCCCCCCCCCTTTTTACTGTTTGACTGAGCGCACAGCTCTGATATCAGAACAATTGCTTTGTTGTAGCGTTCTGTTACAAGTCAATGAAAACAATTCGTGAGATTAGAATACACTACTTACTATATGTTCTGTATTTTTTATACTATATATGCTGTAAACATATACACACACTCTCTCTCTCTCTCTCTCTCACACACACACACACATATATACACGCCCACCCTGGTATGAACAAACTAGAGGACAATTTGTTATTTGCTGACAATATGTCTTTACTCTGAGAAATGCTATTTAGATTAAAGTATAACATTTTTTTAAAGATGCCAGCAGAAAAAATGTGTACATACACTACAGAACAGCCAGTACATACATGTATGCCCGATGTATGCATTAAGTCCAAGAAATTAAAGGCGGCCAATGATTGACCCTCTAAATCAATCATACACTCAGTAGGAATTTCCTGTCTCATATATGAAAAGCAATGCTAAACACAGAGGGTCAGCAGACGTACAAAAGCCTGACTGAGTGTGGCAGGCATGGCATATCATTGGAGGCTGCACCACTACAATAGAGAGCCGTTTATCCCACTTCACTGCACTTGAACCAGGTATCTGATTTCTATGTGAAATAACATTCAAAATTTATACCACTTTAAAAGTGTTCAAGTTCAAGCCTTTGGGTTTTACAACCCAAACTCCTCATGATTCTATAAAACACAGATATGTTAATTACTGCCCTGTGAGAAATATCTGTACAGGGACTGTGGTCTTTCAAAATTCTCTTTGTAGATCAGTTACAGTTAAATCACATGTCAGCTACACCAAACATTAAAATTAATGGCAAGTCAGGTTTTCAACCTGAATTTAATACTAGAACAAGGATTTTTGCACCCTCATGTTATTTGTTCTGATCTCCTGGTACTTCATCTATTTCTGTCAGATGATGTGTAGATCACTGTATCTCTATGGAAATTGTGTAATTTCGTGCTACTTCCTCTCTGACTGTCAGATGACATATAGATGCTGTGTATTTTACTTCAAACAGCAGCATCGCACCGGGTTCCTCTCAGGAGAATGTTTATCATCTCAGAGCTGCACTGACCCTAAAAGCAGTCTGCTGGGACAAGCTGCTTTTTAAAGGCTTAGAGGGCCGTTGGGGGGCAGGGGCAGGGTGAGAGGAGGCTGGAGCAGTCAGGTGGTGGGATCCTGATGGACACAGTTTTTGGTCTGGGGTTATGCTCTCCCAGCAGCAGTCCTCCTAAACTTTCATGAAGCATAGATGGACCTGGAAGGACCTTCCAATGGACCAGACAGGGACAGAAGATGCTTCTGCTCCATGCTGTGCAGTTCTTCTTACAGAACACAGAAGTCCAACAAACTCCCTTAACACTCTGCATCATGGTTGCCTTGCTTGGAGTGTGCGTTGCTGATACAGCACCACTAAATTCAGCTAGAGGCCTCTATGCCGTTACTGAGGGCACTTTTTCAAAAGCTCAAAAACAGACTGAAGGATCTCTGCCACAACTCGTCTTTCCATCGGGTAATGGTGCGTGTACATGAACAGGGTGGTTCGCATAAGGCTTTTGTGTGTTGAATGAGTGGGGTGCGGTACAGTACCTGTGGGTCAGCCAGGCGGCCCAGGTCAGGGTACAGGTAGAACTGGATCCCCTTGCTGGCCCCAGGCAAGGTGACCCCACGGATCAGTAGGACGATCAGCATGATGTAGGGGAAGGTAGCAGTGAAATACACCACCTGGTGGATCAGCGCAAGGACACGGGTTTGTATAATGCATCTATTGTACAGAAGACCCTTACCTTTCATGGGGGAGTAGGATGTTTGCTGCAAATGGAGAAATCTGCATATAATGTACTACTAATAATGGCTTTAATATTGAAAGGGAATAAAGAGAATTTCTCACCAACTTTACATTTAATTAACGCAATTATGCATAATGTAGTTAGTGCAACAATGCATTATGCAATCAATTAATCTAAGTAGTAATGCAATAAACAAATGACTCCCATGTGCAGCTATGTAATAATGTAATGAAAATGTTATGTTTAAACATAATTTAAAACAAGTGAGTGTAGGTGTTGGTTTGTTGATCAGCAGCTCAGCTGGGAACAGGTATCACTGCTTAGCACAAGTGTTCAAAAGTATGAATGGCCAGTCCTAGGCTTGGCCAGCTTTAGCCCCAGCCCACCTTTCCCGTGGACTTGACCCCCTTCCAGATGCAGAAGTAGCACGTGACCCAGGCAATGAGGAGGCAGAGGGCCAGGTCCCAGTGCAGCACACCCATGTGCTCGATCCCTGGGGAGATCCTCAGGACCCTCCGCCTGTGTGAACAGCCAGGGGCTCCGTCAGCACAGCTTAACGCAGCAGAGGCCATTGGAGGTTAAAGGAGTTATAGGAGGTGGGCTTTGTAACACAAAGGTTGCGGGTTCAATTCTCAGGTGGGGCGCTGCTGTTGTATCCTTGGGCAAGGTGCTTAACCTGAATTGCTTCAGTAACCACATAGCTGTATAAATTGTTAAATAGTGCAAGTGTAAGACCTGGGAGTTACTCAAATGTGTAATGATTTACAGCATTCATCTAACGTTATAGAGCCTTTCTTCCCAGCTACATTTGGGATAGCAAAGGACATCTGCAAGGCTTGAATATTAATGACTACAATTCGTACAACAGACTCCCTGGGTGCTTTCAAGAGAAAGCTGAAAACTCATCTTTTCAAGCTGCATCTCTAGTCTACCGTCCTCTCTATCTATCCTATCTATCTCTATTTTCTATAAAAAAGCATTCTACACGAATTTAGCCCTTAACTCAGTATCTTACTGACCTCTTGTAATACTTTTCAATAACTACTCTTAGGATAGTGATGCACTTATTTGGAAGTCACTCTGGGAAAGAGCATCTGCTAATTGATGTAATGTAATGTAATGTAATGACTGATACTAACAATAATGATTGTTCCCATATTCAAACACTGTATATTAAACTTGTTAGGTTATCAACAGTCATGCCCAACCATTCTAGGGGTTACTGCAGTGCAGCAATGGACAGCTTCATGAAATGTGTATGAACAAGTCTTGGGAGGGATTTTTAAAAGCTCTTACTCCCAGAATTCAATGACGGGGGATGAGGCGTTCTGAGGATAGGTGTAGTTGACCGAGTCACTTCCTCTCTGAAACTCCACACACGATTCTTTAAGAAAAAAGGCACATTATGCCGAGTCAGGCTGTATTCAAAGGTAGGTGCTGCATTTCTCTAATACAACTGCTATAAACCTGAAATTAATCACATTGCAAACTGTTACAAAATTTCTTGGCTTCAATGTACACATGTTTCATTATAATATAGTACTATAGTACTAACCAGAAATTACAATAATATTAAATGATCATCTGAAAAAAATAGATGTTATGGTATAGTATGCTATGGTAGATATGCTCATGCACTGTATGTTTCAGTTGATTGAGGAGAAGCTGTCATTGATTTAACTGAGGAAGATTCATATTTAAGGTCAATATTATACATATTACAATGAGTTTGTACCGCAGGTTTGTACTAGTTTGAGAGTATGCATTAGCCAACATTTAACACTTCATGTGACTATCAAACATACTTTCCAAACTGTCTGAAACTGAAGTTCCTTTCCACTCACCTGTGTTCCAGGTGTTGTTGCAGGAAGACCATGGGAGTTCCCACGAGAAAGAGAAACTCAGGTAGTAAATCGCCCAGGCCAGAACGATGATGTAGTAGAAATTCAGCAGGGTCACAATGACTTGTGTGGCATAGCCAATTCCTGGAAAAAGAGAGAATGCAAACAATGCACAGAAATGATATTTAATAATTCCACAAGGAAAGGCTTTACTTATATCAAAACAACTGTATTACAACATGTAATATTCTGTGTATTATGGAAAGTCATGGTAGTCCATGATGTACCTAATCCATTTCAATTCACACTGCAGACTAGAGTAATATCCAGAAACATCGTCAGATGTTTCCTGTACATTTCCTCACTAGTGTTTGAGTTGACCGGTAGCTGGTAGTTCCTGTGGGAGCGAGTGATGAAGGCTTTTCTCAGATCTGAGACAGCTGCTGCCAACTGTTACAGTCAAATAAACCCTCACGCTGAGAGATCACCTTCAAACAGCGGGCTGATCTTTCTCCAGCAGGTGACACCTCCCTCACTAGTGAACTGCCCCAGGGATATCTCCAGGAAGAACACAGGTATGCCACAGGTGAAGAGGAAGATGAGGTATGGGATGAAGAATGCACCTGTTTTGGGGGGGGGTGAATACAGTAAAATCTATGGCCCAAACAAACAAAAAAGACAATCCTTTAAATTATCTTCAGCACTTTTTAGATTACTTTTCAATGATCTAAATAAGAACCAGCTTAATGAAAATGTGCCGAATCACTGTGAACTGAGATTCAGGTACATTAAGTTAAACAAGCTTATTGGGGAACGATCAAGTTTCCAAAAACCTGCAGCATCTGCAGTCTTCTGAAGAACAGCTGCAAAAGGCCAGTAACACAGAGGCTTAAATGCCAGGTGTCACTGTGACCTCTGACCTCTGCATGTTCCCCACAGAAGTCAGACAAGAATTATATCAACACAAGGCAACATCACTCTCTAGTTATAGGACAGGCCTGGTACTTCTTGGAAGTGTACATCATTACAGTACACGTATCTTTACATTATTACATTACTGTCATTAAGCAGACACTCTTATCCAGAGCGACTTACATACCTACTTACAATTTTTGCTCGTTACCCACTTATATAGCTGGATATTTACTGAGGCAACTGTGGGTTAAGTAGTGTGCCCCCGCCAGGGAATCGTACCAGCAACCTTACCGCTATGTTACACTGCCAGCGCCTTAATCATCAATCTTTCAATCATTATTCAAATGGACATCTCTGTGTAAATCTTTACAGGTTTTCAGGACCACAGAGCCCGTGACTCACCTCCTCCGTTCTTGTAGCAGAGGTAGGGGAAACGCCACACATTGCCCAGCCCAATGATCTCCCCGGCCACAGACAGCACAAACTCCAGCTTGTTGCTCCACTGGCCCCTCTCCTTCATCTTCTCCTCCGTCTGAGGGACGATGTCCAGGGGACGGCTGTGCCCGCCGGAGGGGCCTGCTTTGGATGTGCTCCCCATGTTACCTGTGGGGCAGAACAAACATGAGAGAGGGCAAACGGGAACGTTGAAGAGGGCGCCCTCCAGAGGCAAAGCTACACCTAGTGCCCGCCACATGACGTAGGGGCAGGAGGGTGAAATTGGCAGGCAGGAAATGTGGCAGGAAAGGGAAGAGCACAAACTGCAGGATAGAAAGAGATGGGTAGAGGATCTGGAGTCCATAGTAACTTCAGGATATGGCGACGTCTCTGGAATGATTTTGGAAAAAAACAGACATTTCCATGAATCTAATTTCTATATTTGTTGCACTTTCTTACACATGCCGCAGTTTCCAGAAGAGGTGGATTCTAACTGCCCTCAAAGGGCCAGTAAAAATATAGATTTTGGCACCGCCCCTGTGCCAAAAGCTACCCTCACGGGTGAAGAATGCTGAGATTCCTCCCCTGACTGCAATGGATCAAGGTAGGCCAGTGGCAAAAACACAGACGTGTTTTCAGCAGGTACTTTGTGGGAATGACTGCTTGGAACCATAAATAAACGTGACACTTGGCCTCAGTTCCTCTGGCCCCCAGAGTAGCCTCTCTGCCAGGAGGCTTTACTACAGTTTACCTCGGTTTTCACAAACCGAGTCCCACCGAGCTCTGCATCATATACTGAGGACAGTGAGAGCAGCTGGGGAAATTCCTCACCGCAAGCCTGCAAATAACCAGGGAGAGCAGGGCCAGTGTTCAAAGCTTTCTGTGCATTCTCCTTCTGAACAGGTGTGGCCTGCTGGACTAAATATAACAAATTATTAACATAACCGGCCACAAATAGCAATTCCTCAGATGGATGATTTTGGAAAGGTTGGAATACCAGAGGGTTGTGGGAAAGTGGAACATCTGACTTGTCCAGTGCCTGTTCCAACTCCTTTTGCCCATTCCTGTCTTAATGGTGGTGCTTGTGTAGTTTGAAGCCTTACTGGACATTGTGGCAAACTAACCTTTCAGCCACCTTTTGCATGAAAATTCACAGAGCTGATTGTATGAAATAAGCTCTCACATTTGTTCCACAGAGTAAACAAGCTGACGGAATCCTACAATTACAGATGTGCCCCCATTTTGAGGAGATTTTTCAATGCACAGACACCACCAATCTGTTCATAATCACCATTTCAGCTGGGATTACCAAAATTCAACAGCAGATTGAGGCAGGAAGATTTTTTTCCAAGGTTGTAAAATAAAGTCACACACCAAATAACGGGCTCTGGTCTCACACCAAATAACCAGCAAGATACCTTTGCCCTGATAAACATTAGACAGACAGGGAGGACTGTATGGTGGATCTGAGTGTACACCAATTATGCACTGTGTGACATACGCAAACACAGGGCAATGAGGAGTTGCAGTGCCTGCGCAGAAACCACAAGAGAAACGGCAAAAACCCAACTACTGTGGATGTACAGATGCCCAGTTCAATTACATCAGTGAGAATAGATTGGGATTACGCCCTCCATCAACAGTCGCATGTTACTGCGGATTTTATCTCAGATCCCATGCTGCATTCACACTTGACAAACTGTCTTCTGTTCATAACCATGCATGCTCATTCAGATATGTTAAATCGAATTCTGGATCGAAAATACGTGCAAATATGCGTACACAGCATGCATGTGCATGTGCAAGATTCAGAAGTTACAAGAGGACACCAAAAGCGTGGAAATGAACTTGAACTGATAAAAGCCACTTCATGTAAATGTGTCCCTGAAACTACAGTTTGGGACGGTTAATTAACACCCCTAAGCATTCACAAGTATCACAGCTGCCACGCAATGAGATTTCTCTCAAGCAGAAAAAAGGACACAACGGGTCAAAACTCACAAAAAAAAAACCCAATGCACATTGTACAGGAACTGAGCGTCCATCGTTGTTCAGTATAGCTTCTGAAAGAAAATGGCTAGTACAAACAAATTATTAACCTGCATGCTGTGCAAAACTTAACTGAAGAGAAACTTACATGAAGAGAAACTCAAAACGTCACAGTGGGTCTCATTCTCATTGCCTGGCAGTAAGAGAATCCTGTGCGATACAGAACTCACCTTCTGTTGTGATGCTGAAATACGATCTGGGATGGACTTGACCCTAAGCTCTGATCTGCAGTGCTGCAAGTGGGACTTTTTAAGGAGTGTGTGAAGAGGATGGGCATCTGTGTAATATTAAACCCGGCCCAGCCTCCAGTGCGTAAAACTGTCATCACACCCACCCTCCATCTCTTTCCAATTTACTCATACATGCACAAACACAGACACACACAAACGCACACACGCATACACACACACACATACACACACACGCACACACACACAGTCAGTGCAGCAGGGAAGTTGTATAATCCATCTATCTATCTATCTATCTATCTATCTATCTAAGATGTTGGATTAAATATCAACACTTAAAAAGTGTGCCATTGCACACTGAACAAATGCAATTCTTCAGTAATGGCCCAAACTTGGCAGAAATTTACATTGATTATTTGTGGGCTGTTAAAAATAACCCTGAAACCTGTGCACTGTTTTACTTAGGTAAAGACTGCAGAAAGCAATGGAAGAATGCAGAGGTAGATAGACAGATAGATGGAGGAGAGGAGGACTGAGAGAGAGAACAGGAGCTTTTTGGAGATGCTGCTGGAGGAGACGTCAAAAAGACAGAAGGAAGAGGCAGTGAAGGGAGAGGAAGTCACTCTCCAAACCCCACTTCCTGGGGGGTGTATACAGATAAAGGAGACTGTTCAGCTGCAGTTTCAGTGCACATGCTGATTTCTGCAAATAACATCATTATTTTTGCATTGGTTTCCACATAGTTTTCTTTGCGGTGCAGCAAATCGCATTGAAAACAGACAGGAACAGAAGTGAGAGCTTGGGGGAGGAGCAGATAACTGCTAATAATAATGTTTAACCTGTATGTGTAGATTTCCTGGTGGATGAAAGTAAACACTCCAATGACACATAACATTGTTAATGTATAGTGGATTCCTTTGCACTTATTGTTTTTGCCGGCAGGTTTTGCCAGTGGGAGCTGGTTGGCTGGAGGTCAGGAAGTTGACAGGAGAGGCTGGATGCTCCTGTGTGTAAACTTCTCCCTCACAGCAAACGTGGAGGGGGTCTGTGACACAGCAGAACATTATGCAGAACAGAGGTCGATTTCCTAATAGCTTCAGCATTTTCAACACCCGTTTCAAATCAGCCACCTGTAAGTCACCCACTGGGCAGCCAGGATTTAGACAGTCCTGGCTTGGCAGAGAAGAGATCTTAAGACTCTGTTTTTTTGGGTAGGCTTCTGCCAGAGTAGAGCCCGCACAAAAGGCATGAGGCACAGATCATGGATGGATGCACTTTTCAACTGTACACTTTTTCACCTTCCACACACAGACACACATACAACAATCACTAACGACAAGAACCAGTTTAAGGCAGAATCCACAGTGATGTAATAAGTGTAGACGAATCTAATATTAACAGTCTTAGCAGGAGCTTGGTATTTGTCAAGCAGTGATGAGAATCGTCATTCTCCCTGGAATTCCAACAATAACTAGCTCGGCGTCTGTTAACCTCTGATGTATGATATTGTTAGTTATGGTTATAGGAGCCATTATGTTGTTAAGCCCGCCCATGAAAGTGTAACCCAGTACTGGCATACATGTAATCCAGCAAGAACCAGCCACTACCTGACATTGGCATACCTGTGATACCTGTGAACCAGCCACTGCCCAACACTGGCATATGTGCCCAACACCAGCCCAGTTAGTATCAGACCTGTGTCAGAATGACAATTCAACAAGGCAGAATGCATGATGGCCATGTTCAAATGTTTGACCAGGAACACACTACCTTGTTCTGTGGAAAAATATTTTTCATATTTCATTTCCCCTTTACACACCATATACAGAAACGGCCAGCAGAATAAGCCATGCCTTTTATTTTATAATTATTCTTTTGAGATTTCTCTGCACCAATCAACAAGTGACACAGAGCCATGACAACAGCCTAGTTATTCATGTGTGTGTGTGTGTGTGTGTGTGTGTGTGTGTGTGTGTGTGTGTGTGTGTGTGTGTGTGTGTGTGTGTGTGTGTGTGTGTGTGTGTGTGTGTGTGTGTGTTTGAATGACTCAGCTATAGAAAATAAATACTGAAGAGCCCTGAGAACATTTGATTTTGTTTACGGTCAGATTAGTTCAGGCTAAGAACGCAGGCTAGTTCACTGACTGGCTCTGGTCTCACATGGGTACATGTTTTGCTGCTTAGATTATTAATTAGTGGAGCAGCTTGATCAGAAAGTCTGAAATGCACTCAGTTTACTTGAGGTGACGTTGAAGCAGGAAAAAAGGTAACTAAGTAACTAAGATCCCCGTATGCCTGTTACATCTCCCATTAATGTATTATCTGACAATCTCGTTAAGGTGTTCCAGTGCTATAATTACCTGGTGAAATTCAATAGATTTACATTGATTCTCTCATAAAGGCCTGTCCTTCCAAAACCAACACTTCAATTTTTAACCAAACACTGACCTTTAAAAAGGTACAAATTAAAAGCATAAAAACAGGTGTTTTCCATGTGCTTCTGAAGGTTTGTTCAACCCACCAAATGATGCTCCACCCACCAAATGCTTTCCAAAACACTGTGAGCGTCACATGCTATTTGGTGTCCATACATATAAATACATGTGACTGCCCCCTGGCTGAGTGCCTGTTCACAAGTGGGCCGCTGCTGTTATGCCCTTGTGCTCTGAATTTAACCCAAATTTTCTCAGTAACTTTCCAGCTGTATGAATGGGTGATGTAAAAAGCTATGCAGGTCACTTGGACAGGAGCATTCAATAACAGTGTTTATCTTTGCACTCTGTGTTTGTTTCCAAACCCTGGTGACCTACTTCACAGTGCAGCGACAATATCACTCATAGGCCAAGCTGTGTAGCATGACAGAAAATGTCCTTCTAAAAGCTCTTACCAGTGATGTGACCCTGTGTGACATACCTGATCACTACACTCCCCACTCACCCCTACCTCCGTGCCCTGCAAGAACCTCTCCTTGGAGGGCAGGTGCATGGCCTGCAGGATTCTCCAGGTGTGCTGGGTCCAGGGACTTCCAGCCGGTCCCCCACCTTCATCATGCTACAGAGACAGGCCTCTCTAGGCATATGAATTCACTGGGCAGTGGTGTAGCATAGTGGTAAAGAGCAGGGCTTGTAACTTGAAACGTTGCTGGTTAGCACTGCTGTTGTACCCTTGGGCAAAGTACTTAACCCAGAATTGCAAAAATAAATACCATGTAAAACATGTAAAAAATTGTAACCTATGTAGGTTGCTCTGGATAAGTGAGTCTGCTAAATGCCAATAATGTAACGTAAGGTTTTCAACCATTTCAATAATTCTCAGCATTTACAAGGATGCCAACTACAGGCCTTCCAGACACCAAGGGCTTTCGGTACAGGGAAATAGTTTTATTTGCAATGGTTTCATTAATTCTAAAGCCAAGAAGGTGGATATGAAATGTGGTATAGCTGAACACCAGAGAATGCAAAGTCACTGGTCTCTGATGCACACAATTCCATCTTACAGCCCTGATTCTAATGTTACAGATAAAGGTTCCAAAGAATGACCCTTTTTCAAAAAAAAAAAAATCTGTTAAAATGCTAACTGATAACAAAACTTTAAAAATAGCTGAGTCTTGAAGGTGTTGTCATTCTGATGATTTCTATTCAGACCCTGAATGTAAGGTGTCCTGGCCCCAGGAGCTTCTTGAGCACAGCGTGTGTGTCAGTGGCTGACACAAAACAACACGTGTCCTCTGTCCGTAAGGCGCTGGGAACCATGTGCAGGTATAATCAATCTGACATGCACACTAAACGCTAGAGTAAACAGGACGGTCACTGCTGGGCACAAAACATCAAAGGGTTAATGACTAAATGACAGGAACACATGTGGAGGAAACATGAAGGTGTGTGGAATCCAGCACTCTGTGTTCTTTCTGTTAGTAGCGGTGAATGGGTTGTCTCTAATGCTTGCACAGACCCATAATTCCTCCTGGATGGTCCAAAGGTGTCTGTAAGGTTGCTATAGAACTGCTGTCTGCTTTTGAGTGTAGTACAGGGGCAGTTAAATACTAGGGTTGGACAGTAGAGGGTGCTGTTGTGAAACACAAGACTATATTTGAAGTAGATCAGCTGTCCTTCTCAGTGGTCTCATTTGTAACTGTAATGAAACACCCAATAGGAGCACTGAAGATTCAATCAACTACATTAAACAAAACTGATCGGTGCTGAGGAAAGTAGACGTTATCTTTTCTGTTGGGGCAATGGAAAGCGCGTGTGAGGTTAGCATGTGGGTGTATGGTTGGTTCAGTGACAGCGGTTTAGTACAAGTTAATGTGAGGATGGCCCCACACAAAATGTCTGTAAGCTTAGTACAGTTAGAAGATGTCTGAGAATGGTATAGCAGATGGTGCTCATGAGGACAGTAAGGTCTCTGGTACATATTTTTAGAGGTGGTGTGTCCTGTTTTGTATGTATCACTGAGTTAATTTGATGCATTTTATACTTTTGCCTTACGCGGTGCATGTGAGAGTACAGCAGTCTTGCAGTAAGGAGTTAATCAGAACTGCGCCGCCTGAATTATTTCTTCAACATTTATAGTGTCACGTTCCTGGAACTTTCCTCATGAAGGCTCCTTTTGAACCCTCCTTAACTTGCGGACCTTAGCTGAGCAGATGAAAGCGCCGGAACTCCCTCTCCACCTGCAGGAAGTGTGGCCTGGACCCCCGCAGCTCCCAGAACTCAGTGATTTCATCCAGGAATGTGACCTCGACTTGGGCCAGGGCCTGTGAGGGAGACAGTGCCCAGAACAACACCTCCAAGACACTGTTCATTTCAGCATAGCTGCACATGACTGACCTTCATCCTACCAGCACCCCTCTCTCTTGAAGGTCAGTTAATTCTGTTTGTTTGTGCTAAAGAATGCTCCCCAAGGATGTAGGCCGTACTCTGGCCATGCCTCACACCCCAGGGACTCATGTTTGACGTATATTTTGAAGCCTCACACACTGCACTTGTGTAGAAAATGTCAGCCACCAACAATTTTACATTTGTCAGAACTGTGTACTGTTAGCAACAAATTTGCCCGTCCTGTTGGATAAGGTTACAAACACCCACGACAGTCAATCAACCTGCCATGAACAGTCCTCCATTTAAGCCCTGTATTTATACTCATCATTTAGTTAGGACTGCAATACTTTATGGATGATAATGAACATTTATTTCAAGCTGAAATAGTCAGAGAGAAACTCCAAATTCATCAGAAGAGGAAAACAATGAACTCATTGAGAAAGGGATATACCTAATTCTGAATCTGCTTGATAAAGTTGGACAACATACTGCTCTGCATCTGAATCCGCTTGAAGGCATTAGCTACAAAAGTTAAGCCCAGTCCAGACACTCTTAAGCAGGGCATGGTTTTACTGGAACCCACAAATCTGAAATGATGAATAATATAGGATGAATATTACTGACTAAAACTTGCAACAAACCGTTCATGATTATGACAATTTAAGAATAATTTTCTGATGTGGGTGTAAAAGCCTCAATTGTAATGAGGAAATTTACAAACGGGCACTTGCAAATTAACATCATTTGAAATGTTTCAGTTTGGTTTATATTTAACCAAGGGGACTACCATATATTAATGGGAATCTAACAACAGAAAGTTTGCTAGTTAGTTAATTTCATCATTGATGGTCACACAAACAAGAGCAGAGAACAGGAGTATCTGAATGCCTGAAGTAACAGACGCATGAAGTTGCAAGCGTCATGTCTCAGTTGACTTTCTTTCATTAATTTATCTTCAGTGCTAATGTTTCATCTGTCACTCTTATGCAACAAAAGTTAATATTTGCAAATGTTGATTCAGCGTTGCCATTTGCAGCAGAACCTGTTCATTATAAACCAAACACCGCCAGCTATACAGGAGTGCGTAATTTCCCTAAAACAAAGAGTAAAGATATGCGGTTGCTACTGCCGCAAAGGTGAAGAAGTATAATGATTTTTTAGTGAGTGATATTCTTTTCAATGGCACTACGTTCTGGGTACTTGTAAGTCATTATGGGGTGCCCCAAGGGGCTCCGGCGACAGTATGGTCTTATTTTCGTCATAGGAGCTTGGAGTCTCTCAAAGAGATCCTATACCTTTTCTTCCCCAAACTGCATCAGTCCTGACACTTTAGTTTCACATGTAGGCAACGTCACTGGTTTTACACTATGTTCTAAACATATCACTGGCACTACGTTTATCTCCACCCATCACTGACACTGCATCAAGGCAGTCCGGGGCTGTGTGTGTTAAAACAATCTGAATCATAGGCTGCACACTGGCGGCCGTAAAATTATTCATTTTTCAAACGGCAGCGACCCAGCTTGCAAAAACTGTCGGTGCCTGAGCGTTATCTATACCAGCTCGCAAGGTAGTTGTGATATGTGTGAAGACGTGTTTCATGCATACACAAAAGAACAACAAAGATTTTTTCTTCTTTTGGACTGCGTTAAGGAAACACTGACGAATGATTTCAGATTTGCATCTGAAACGCATTATTGCTAGTTAGACTAGCTAAATAACAGATGTTAAGCAAGGTTTTTCACGGGCGGACAACAAATAACAACTGTCATGTCTTGAACATAAATTTAAAGGAAAACGAAACCGTGGGTACCGCTGGACTGCACACGTTACGTGGCGAGGCGATCGGAGTTCGGCTGGTTGCTTGAATTCTGTTTCTCACCTTGATGTGAGGAGACTTTCTGCTTCTTGCTGTGTATATAGCTAGCTCGCTACTTTATGTTAAACAAGGATGAAGTTAAACATGTTAAACATGGACGCAGTTTGAATTTTAGCACTCTCGAACCAAAACTACTGATATGTCTCCACTCTTTCTGCAAGAAATGCTTGCCGTCACCGTCGAGGAGTTTGGTGTTGCACGATAAAACAGTGAACCCCCTCGCTGCAAGGTGACAGCACGACCAAAACACGTGAGTTGCGCTCATTTACAAATACAGCGGACCGGAGCGGATGCGTAGGGGTTCGTCACGGCATTGATGGGTAGCATTCTGTTGAAATGAGGGATTGTCCTTTGATCATTAAAAAAAAGCCCGCTAGCTACCTAGTTAAGTGACCTTTTTCCAGCTGTTGATCCAAACCGTTTAGTCTCCAAACTGGCGTACAGATAGCATGCTTGATGTCTGTCAAAAAATCTGTTACGACGGTAGATAAAAACCGGAGCTAGCTGGAAGTGTTCCAGCATTTCCTAATTTGGCGAAAGTGTCATTGTTACAACTGTTCTTGTCTGTTGACCCTGAGATTCAGAATTAAAACATGCTGTGTGAAAATCTGAGTTTATCGAGCCTGTAAATTCTATATAAAACGGGTCGTTATCCAATGTCATATATTCACCTGGATTTAAGGATTTGAAGCAGATTTTGCCCATTGATTCGTGAAAATTATAAATTAAAACCTTACACCTAGTAAGTTATGGGGCATCCTCAAAAGTGTAATATTGCAAAATGTCAAATGGGAAAATAGATTTTGAACACAAAGAAATCGATCCTGTCTTTTGTCTTTTTTACTGAAAGGTTTCAAGCAATCTCTTATCAGTAGCAGTGACTGACTACTCATATGTCATGTTCAGAGTCTCTTATTATTATTCAGCTAATAGAGGTTTGCTGCAGGACAAATCAGTTTGTACAAACTCAGGAACATTACACAGACCTTTGATCATCAGTCACCTTTCTCAGTTTGTTTTTTTTTTTTTGCCAGTGTTTCAGTAGCCTCACATTAGGAATGTCTTATTCCTTGCAAGTATCGTTGTGAGTTCAGCTGTGTTAGCCAGCTCTCTCATCAGTCTTTCTTTTAATGTATACTGCTGTATGGCCCACTTTAACTGCATGACTGTTATTTTCTTAATAAACCCTTCCCAGGAAGTGCAGAATGTCTGCATTTCCAGGCAATTGTGGGTACCTTGCCCAAGGGTACAGCAGCAGTGCCCCTGTGGGGAATCAAACCAGCAACCTCTCGGTTACAAGTCCTGCTCGTTAACCATTACGCTACACTGCCGCCCCTTAAGCTTGGTAGTCAGAGCTTCCCCTTCCAGCTGAGCCAGCGTGTGGGAAGGCCCGGAGAGGCACCCTGTCGGCTTCCCCCCCGGGGGATGGGAGTGCTCAGCACCCTGGCCCAACTCCAGATGCAGGTGGAGGAACTGGCCCAGCAGCCCAACCGGCAGCCTCCGTCAGGCTCCAGAGACCCCCTCCAAGGGCTCTCCAGGGGGGCTCCCCATCTCAGAGCCTGTCTGCAGCGTCACAGCAGGCCTGCAGGTTTATTTTCCCCTCACCTGAACCCCCAACCCCCCCCCCCGATCTGAAGGAAAAGACAGTGGCTTTGATAGGCGTGTCTTTAGGGACAGTATTAATCTGAGTTTTCTCTCATTGGTACTGTGCCTTAAAAATGGCCAATAAATAATATATTCAACTGAATTGCCAGTCTAATTAAACCAAATAAAACAGAATTAGCTCTCTGGTTGGTGGCTGGAAACATTGAGAATGTCAGCAGTTTTTCCATCAATGTGTGCCCATGTGTGGGTGTGTGTGTACATGTGTTTTTGTCCTTGAAGTGTTTTCTTGTAAGAGTTGCATCAGTCCGTTACCTCCTGCTGATTGCAAAGAACTGTTATACTGTGTGAGAGAGTCATAGACTGAGCATACTTTGCCATTTGTAAACATTGGGCTAGTTTGCTATTTTTTACATTACATTATATAATTACATTCATTTAGCAGATGCTCTTTTCCAGAGTGACTTCCAGTACAACAGAGCAGAAGCATATCCATCCAAGTTAAATGAGCAACAGAGTCAGAGCAGGCTAACAACACTCTCACACCAGCGAGTGCAAGCATAACAGTCACTTTCACCCTGAACTTGGGTATTTGCCCTTTTTGTGAATAATATTCAAAAGTGAAATTTAATTGATGACACTGGTTAAGGATAAAAACAATTAAGACAATGCTCAGATTTTTTTTGTGGTATCAGATATATTGTAAACACATTTGAAATCAGCAACAACATACTGTGGTTGCAGATAAAGAGAGGGCTTTGTTGAACTGTTTGCTTTTGTTGGAGAGATCTGTGGAAATCTGTGTGAATCAGATCTGGTTTTTTTTAAGTATTTTCCCCTCTGGAGCCCGCAGATCAGATGTTCTTTAAACACGTTCAAGACAAGAAAAAGGACCCAGAAGGACTTGTGATTTTTTTGCGGTAGCAGTCGGGATTGTGTTGGGCATGAATGTGATCAAAGGCGCGGCAAACCTCTCCGGACAGCCAGAGCCAGGCAGGAGCACATCGGTAACACCCGATGCCTGCGGTGCCCGTTTCAGCTCAGACGCCGTCACGTCCAATGATCTTTCGGCTGTTTCCCTCCCTGTGATATTGATATCTCCCCAGACACTGAGAAGGCTTGTTAGCAGTTCCAGCATTCCTCCCTAACCCACGGATGCTTATGCTTTCCGGAATGCGTTGCGATGCTCCCACAATTCACCTCTATGTGTGTGTGTGTGTGTGTACATGTGTGTATCTGAGGTAGCAGTGGATGACCAGTCTCTTCTTCTCCTGCTGTTTCTGTTCATCTTCTTAGCGGTGTGTGGTTTTGCTCCTTTTGCTGTGACCTGTCCTCTCCTGAGGAAGAGAACGACTGTGACAGCAGCCGAGAGTGCAAAGCTATGAAAGAGGACCCCAATTCTGAGGGCTTCCTAGCCGTGGACAGAAGGACACTCAGCATTCAGCAGCGTTTACTGACACCACTCGCCCCAGTCCCTGCCTGCAGGGGAGCTCCACATTTCCTGTTTTATAGTACATTTTTATTGCTTTTCTTGAATGTCAAATTACACATGTATATCTGGATTATCTTATAGCTCCCAGGGACCTCTTTGTCAGAGTCTGCATTATGGCTGGGCTTCAGATCAGGTCTTTCAGAAAGCCATGTGGTATTAAACCGTGAAATTCAGCTGCATGCTGTATGGCTGTAATGCGTGTGCTGAATTTTATTTAAACTTATGTCAACACTACTAGGCTGTAGCCACTCATGGGGTTAAGTAACCTGAATTACTAAGTAATTATTAAGTAAATTATTAAGTAAATGAATTATTAAGTAAACATCTACGTGTATCAACGGACAAAGTGAAAATGATAAGCAATGCTGGTCTACATAAGAGTGTCTGCTAAGAAATTTAAATGTGGAGATGCCATGTTTTCTCCTCGCATTAATGTGTGTGTCCTCATGTGCTATGCCACTGAAGATCCATGCGTAATGCACTTGAAGCATTCCTCAAATATGAAACATATAATATTAGACAGAACTGAAGTTACTCAGGACTTTGTGAAACAAGGTGCAGTCAAGAGAGTTAAAGCGCAAATGTTCACTTTTCCCTTCTGTTTCACCACTGTTCTGTTTAACAGGAGTTCTTGCATGCTTCATTACTGAGCCACCATGAACAGCTGTTTCCTCCTTTTCATGTAGGTAATGCCAGAGTATTATGAGGTCATAAAGAAGCTGATGGACCTGCCGATTGTTAAGCGCAAACTTGAGTCCAAGTACAGTGCAGGGTGCAGCAGCCTGGAGGAGTCTGTGACTGATGTTCTGTTGATCTTCAGGAACTGTGCAAAATTCAGTCAGGTAAAAAAAATGTCTTGTTCATGATGTGAAATAGGGGAATGGAATTCTGTTGCTGTCATTTTGCCTCCTGTAGAATTTTAGCATAGCTGTGTGGCTTTGATCTGAGATACATGTCAATGCCACAGAGACTTGGCAGATGCAGATATGACAGGAACATTTGGTCTTCTAAATTAAGTGATGATGACTTGTGACTCCTAGCTTTGCATTTTTGCCCTGCAGGCAGACACTGAAATTGAAGCTGCAGGGAAAAACCTTGAGAAGTATTTTGAGGAGCAACTGAGGGGCCTCTGTCCCGACCGCACCTTTCCGGAGGTCAAAGCAGAGGGGGCGGGGCCTGTGACTCCTCCAACTGCAGACGAGGATTCGCCGACTGCAAAGAGACCGCGCAGAGCCTTGGAGTCCCAGGTGACATGCTCCCCTGCGCCCACAGGAGAGGATGCTGGGAAGTGAAGTTCCAAGCGATTAATCAGTTGAAGTTCTACAGAATAAACCCCCCAGAACATTTCACCCTGATCCTTACCATTCTTTTAACCATCCTGCGGCACACAACAAAGCTGTACGTCTGGAAGAAACCCAAACTTTAGAACCAGAGCACCGGCTTTTCCTAATTGTGCCTTTGCTCTGTGATAGAGCTGTTTGCAAAAAAAAACCCCAGTGAAAGCAGGGTAGCAGAGGCGGTCTGGGCGTCTCCTGTATCCCAGACTCTGTAAGGCCGCATGTGCTGTGTGCCGAGTTTGGACACCTTCCCCTCAGCGCAGTACTGCTACACCCATGCCAAATTCTCTGGCAGGAACGTGAGCGCAGAAAGCATGTCTGCACGCCGTCTTCTGGGAACCATAAAAGAGTCTGTCTTACATGCAGCGAGACAATAACGTATTTTTATGTATTTTACATCGAACAATTACTGTGAAAATATGCATCCAGTTGCAAAACAGGAAAACTTGTTAAAGAGATCCAACCTGATTTATGTGAGCTATGGTTCTGGCATGAGACACAATGCTGTAATGCCTGTATTTATTCATTCCTATGTTCAGTCTGAACAAAAACATGATTTGACTGAATCATAAAAAAATAACTAATATATAAAATTTAACACCAAGCAAGTACAAGTAAGAAGGTACAAATAAATATGGAGGGTGCTGGACCATTGCAAAAAATCTGCATGAGGCCCTGTTATTACACTTCCCATTTGGTAGTTACATGAAAAATCCAGTTAAAGTAACTACCAGTAACATCCCGGTTTGCTCTCCTTTTGGTATGACCATTTTCAGTGTTTCATTGTGGATAAAAACTGAGCCATTTGTTAGGGATTCTTTCTTTGCGCTGTTATGTTGTATAAGCTTCCTGATCCTTGCAAGACTTCAAAAAGCACTGTAAAATCCACCATGCATTGGTCAGTTCCACATTTTATTTCAGGAAAACAGCACGGAGACACAGAGGTGTTAGATTCTCCCCCTCTTTTTACTGTCCCGTAAAGATATTCTAGGGTACCATGTTGTACAATACCTTCTTACCCTACCTCATGTGTTAAAGTGCACTGCCCGCAGGTTTACCTGCAGCTGTTTACAGGGTAGAAATAAAGATGATACATTTGGCAAATGATAAATGCAAGGCTGACATGTCTTTCTGATTGCTGTCTCTTTAAGGAGGCTCATTAAAGGAAACTATGTAGTTATATGTATCTTTAATGAATTCATACAGAAATATCATCCATTTCAGCAGGGAATGCTGTGAAAATGCTAGACACAATCAGTTTCAAGACCCACCAATCCTCTGCCCGCTTGAAAAATAGGGGAAGTACTGTTGAAGATGGAACGTTTATAATCAGTCAGTTAGTGGGGTCCATGTCTTAATAAAAATCAGATCTAAGTGAAAGCACACAGAAAAGGGGAAAGGGGTATGTCTTTTTATGGGATCAGGGGATTGGTCGCATTTCGGACCCCTTGAAGCGTCCCTGCTGCTGGGTTGCTTTGTTAGCGGCCTACCGCTGAGTAACACAGACGTGGCATTCCGGGTCGGGCTGAGCTTCAAAGGGGAGAGAAGTGCCCCTCTGAAGATTATCGCCCCGAAGGGATGACCTCAGCGGCTGTCATTTCCTTCACCCAAGAGCTCCCTGGTCCCGGCTCTACTGTTTCTCGTTAAGACCTTAATGGGCGCTGATGGAGGGAAAAGAGGTATGGGGTTGCTGAGGAGACCCGCAGACATTAAGCACTCCTCAGATCTCCGCTGCCGTGGTTAACCGTACTGTGAGCCTGTTCCTCGTTAGGGGCACCTTTTGGGGCCTTATATGGTAATGTCAAGCCCTGGATCCCCAGGCCCGTGGAGGAAGGATAAGATAAGCCTGTATTAAAGGGCTTTTCTTCTGTTTATCAAAGATTAGCTGGATGTAGTTGTTTTCCTTTAGCTTTGATACCACATCATGGCGTTTGACTCTGATGGAATCCAGTCGCAGGCCGTATCTCGTTGCTTCATACGGACCGACCTTTCTCCACATCACAGGCATTTGGGGATGCCATTTTGCAAGCAGAGTCGGATAGTGATAAGTGCTCTGGACCTTGGACCTTAATCGATTCCCTGATTGCGGTGAAAATGTTTCCCAGGTTTCCCAGATGGAAAAACCTGTCCTGGATCAGAGAGATGTTTTCAAGCAGTTGCTGTTAACTGCCGCGTAAAAAATAAAAGTGGTCTAACGGGTGAGCGCTCTTGTAGTTAGTCACTTGGGTTGGTCCCTGCACTGCTGCATATGCCACGGATAGTGAGTTCTCAGAGGCTTCTGCCACAAGGTGACTTTGAGGAGAGGACATATGGCTCTAATTATGAGAACTTCTGTCCCTGGTGCTGTCACTCCTGCCCATATTCAGAGAAGTGAAACTGCAGACAGACAAAGGGTCCATAATCACGTCTGTTATCTTTTCCTTCTTGCTGGTTTCTAATTGTGTGTGTGTGTGTGTGTGTGTGTGTGTGTGTGTGTGTGTGTGTGTGTGTGTGTGTGTGCGTACGTGTGTGTGTGTGTGTGTGTGTGTGTGTGTGTGTGTGTGTGTGTGTGTGTGATTTATTCTCAAAAGGGCTGTGGTTTCTCTTACATAACATATAAACCTACAGAAAATGTATGGACCCAGCATTAATCAGATGAAGTTGTTAGGGGCCATCTATGTTGGTAGACCAGCCAGATGTTTGCTCCAGTATGATATACATGTTAAATGACAATGTCAATGTAAATTATTATTTTTTGGAGAGAGGCCATAAACACCCCTTAGACCATTTTTCTCTTCTTCAATCCCTGCTTTTAGACGTTCACAAGATGTTCAACATGTTTGGCTCTATCTGCTGTAGCTGGGTTGGTGTTTTCTCAGCACAAACATATGGGACTTTGGGTGGGTAGTACTTCTCCACCTTCCACATATTGCCAATTTGTCATTTTAAAAATGTATAATTTACATCTGGTGAAAGATCATAGTATTTACCCTTTTAGCTCCAAATGCATATGGTCAATTTCATATACATGTTTTCAGTGCCATGAGAGTGTACAGTTACTACAGTATGAGGCAGTTTATTTAAGCACGCAAAGCTTTCCTGCCTCTAAACTGATTAACCAGTCAATAAGTGTGAAAAACAATGCAAAACTCTTCCATTGTGACCATTGTGGAACTCGTTGTTTTCCTTCGTCGTTTGGAAAAAACTCAACAAGTGATGAAACTTTTAGAAATAGTCATCGAGAAAGGAAACCTCAGAAATTAGACACTTTGGAAGACTTTCCCCAGAGTCTGGGAAAGAGAACACGTACGGTAAATCAACATTGCATGCGCAATAATAATACACAATAATAAAGCACAAAGTTATAAACAGGAAACGTAATACTTTTTCTCCTGTGACAATACCTTGTTTCCCAGGTATGCGAAGCCCTAACCTCTGTTATTACTCTACAGTAGCCGCGCACCTCGCCGAGCGCTCTCCTGTCACCGTAATTCGCTAACTCACAGCGGTTCAGACTTCTAGGACACGTTCCAGGGGTTGTGTCACATGTGTTGGAATGTGCCTTACGATTCTCCCAATCCACAGATTTGCTTTGCAGCGGAGAGAATTCTTCCAGCCTCACTTTCTGCCAGGAAGAATTGCACAAGAAGGTGAAATGAAGATACAAAGAAAAATACGTATAGCACTGAAATTTTGTCGAACCAGAATTTCATATTTTCATTCCCATATTCACACACAGAGACCTCAAAGCCACTCCAGATATTTAACGTTCTGGTTTATATGAAGTTTGTGACGCAACTTCTCGTTCAAGAAATAGTCAAACTTTAGCATCTTTCTTTAAAATCTAAAACTTATCAACTTACTTGCATAGATTTCAAACACTGATGTAGTCTTACAGTCTGACATAGAGGAGGACACAGTAGATGCGCAAACATTCATTGTAATTCACCTACATCTGAGTATACCCTAAGAAATACAGGTTACGGATAAAATCAGAAACTTCAAACGCAGACTTTTGAAATACCAGGGATTACAAAATCACAGGTTTGGCGACGGAGTCAACATTTCCTTTCAAAAACATCTCTTTGAAACCTTTTATTGTTCATTGTTCGATGCAGCAAATTTGCTGCGCACTTAAATCGCCCCCGCCCGCCCCCTGTAGTGCGCTCGCCAAGACGGAATAATTAGAGTCTCCGTGCTAGACGGTCACGCCGTCTTCTGCCCTGTCCTGCGTTGTCTCCGTCTCTCTCTTTAACTGTGCCGGTGTTGAAGAGATACGTCTCCAGCGCATGCAGTAACCAGCAAAACTGGATACAAGTTAGAAAGGTTCCTGTACTGAAGTGAAAGTTTTTTTTTTCTTGTTGTTGTTGGAAAAGTGCTAATTCTTCTTTCAATGGGACCCTCGCTGGTGATTATTCTTTCTCTATTCGGCGTTCTCAGTGGGCAACGTAAGTAGATACCTAAGGTGCTGCTTCAATGCGTAATACATGTTTGGGGAAATGTCCTTTATTTTATATGTGTGATATTGAGTTTTATTTTCATTTAAAAGTGATAAATCAAGTCAATTGCAGGAGTTATTGTAAGATCAGTCCTATCAGCAGAAAAAAGAGAACACAGGTGGAGATTATCTGAAGGTAAATTTCATACTTTTATTAGGAAATACATTTTTTCAGTTATAAATGTATGGAATAGATAACCAGGATTCGAAGTGGAAATAGAGACCCTTGCTAACAAAATGCTAACAAAACAGACAAGGTGACTTAGTTATAGATACATATTCTACTATAGGCAGAATGGCTATAGAATGATCAGCCTCGCAGGGTTGTCATCATTAAACTTATTATGTTCGTATGTTCCGCTATGGTCATAATTTAATTGCCTTTGAAATTGTATATGCTGCGGATTTATTTAAACGTTGCAACCATGCCAAATGTCGTAGCTTGTTGTCTTCAGATAGACTCGGTCCTAAGCAATTTCAGGGATGTTTAACTGCAAGAAAGTGCATTTCTAGTTATATAAACCGGAATACATGTAAAAACTGATTGTAATTGAAGTGAAATTCGATTGGCTAAATGTTTTATTGCGTGGGTGAATTGGTAACAGCGTTTCGCGATGTGACAGAACTTCTGACTTCTTTGTGATCAGTAAAAACAGCTGGCTCCGATGAATTGATATGAATTAGAATTCCTTTAACACCTGTTAGTGTTTTATGGCTTCTGGTTAGTATTTCCCAGTTTCAGATGCATTTAGTCCTGCTCGAGAGTGGTATGATTTTAGAATCGTGATGACGAAAACTATTAGTGAATATTTAACCAGTGATGGTCTCACATCGCTGAATCGCTTCTTTTATTTGCACTTAATTGTGCGTGCGCGTGCAAGCGGGCGCGTGTGTGCACTCGCTTATGGATACCACGTGTTTTTTCTCCAGTTCCCGACGTGACCTGGACATTAAAGTAAAAGCAATGGTGTTTTTATTGGATTTTCCTGGCATTGCGTAGGGCAGTGTGTTTGCACAGTGTAAACTGGGGGATGAGATTAGCGACTCTGGGCTACGGGTAGCAGCCCTCGCTGCTCGCGGTGTCTGTTTGAGGAACTGTCTGGACTCTGCGCGGAGAGGCATGCGTAAAAAGAGCCCGAGGATGGACTCCACGTGCTTGGCGCTCAGCCAGGCTTGTACATGAGTGACATCTGATGTTCGGGGGGGCGGGGTGAGGTCTGGCACTGCAGCCCAGTGAAATCTGGGATCCCCATTTCTACATCCAGGCTCCCAGAGACCTGGCACAGCATGCACACTGGAGGTCAGAGGTCACTAGCCCATACATGGTAGCGTTGTCATGGCAACATGGTGGGGGTCCGTCTCACAGCCCCGGAACATGGTGAAGAGTCAGAGGTCAGTGTGTAAGTTGTCAGGTCTGAGATCCATTCGAAACGCTTTGGACGGGGTGGATTGGTTCCCACAAGTGTCCCCTAACATCATCTCCACCAGTCCTTTCAATCTTTCCCTCCACTCTATTACTGTACTGCTTTGGCCCCATATCTGTTCACAGTGACCAGGCTAGTGTTAGCAGCATCGCTCTCATGTCTACACTTCTGACTCTGTCAGAAAGGCAGTTTGTTTTGATTGCTTTGCAAATCCCTTGATTGCATCTGGCCACTTTGGTGTTGCTCATTTCCTGGGAGGAGTGAACAGGCACTGACAAAACTGGAGAGCTCACTGACTAACTCACTCACTGAGAATCTCCTCTGCCTTTCTAATCTGCTGATATCAGCCTCTAGCAATGACACAGCGATTGCATTGTTTTATGTGCCTTGATTTGCATTGTGTCTTCAGTGCAAAACGGTTCATCAAAGTTAGGAAGGTTAGGAAGCTCATGTCCACACCTGTGCATTGAGCTGATTCAGTGTCTTCCTAAGGAAACTGATTTGCCTTTTGCTGAGGTGAGGCAACACCTGAGTCATTTGCCAGTGCAGGTGGCCCAGGTGTGGGGCAACTGCCCAGGCAAATTCAGTGACACCCAAAACACTCCATGAGGAAAAGTCCGCTTTTAAGAAGGAAGGGTTCCCACAGTGTAGGACGTTGCATGATAACATAACAGGAACAAGCGTGTGTCAGATCAGAGAATGTGTGAGTCCTTCTGATTGTATTGGTCAGGACTTGTTTGAAACTGTAGTCAATCACATTGGGAAAACAATGTACTACAGGTAGAGTAACAGGAGTGGTTGATTGGAAGCAGGAAGAAATCTTTTTTCCAGATGCGAAGAAATATGCTGTTCTCAGTGTTCCTGCATTTGATGAGAAAATGACTAAATGACTAAATGTAAATTAGAAAATTCCAGAGGTTTGTAGTGGGCTGACAACCAGCTGGCTTTAAGGGAGGATTGTTTGATTTTTTCAGCAGACTTCTGCTTTCCAGGGTGCTCTGGCAATGAGAAGTCTCATGATGATTGTGAAATTTTTATATTTATTCAGATATGTGGTTTGTGGGGGGAAAAAAACCCTGAGATGCAGCATCTGATTTTTGAAAGGGGATCCATTACGGGCTAAGGCAGTGGTGCAGAAACAGACATCAACTCATTATACACAATAAGAACTAACACAATATGACCATGAAAATATGAGGCTTCAAAAACATGGAAAATTTTGCAGGAAAGTGAACTTTTTATACTGCTGCTGAGCTTATTTTCACATCTGTATTCATTGTTGTACTTGCACTGTTTACTGTCCTTGTTCCCTTTCAGTGTAACCTTGTCTGTGGTTAGATTTCTCAATGGAAAACACAACTCTCTGATCTCTGTTTAAGAAAACAGTCCAAAGAAAATCAAGACAGTCAAAATCTCTGTTTAAGAATATTGTCCAAAGAGAGTCACCCCAAGACTCTGGCTTCAGCTGAGAGCTTGTCTTACCAGACCAGGTGTTTTTAATCTCTGACAATGAAAATCTAGCATAATGTTCATTTTCTGTTTTTACTGTAGCAAGTGTCATCATATTAACTCGAATTTGACCTGTTTAATTGGAAAACTCATATGTGTTTCTTATTGAGGTCGTAAGCTGTTAGGTGTGGGGTTTGCTGGAGTAATAGGAGATATCTCTAGTCTTTCTGAGTGTCACTCCATAGGAGACAATTACGCTGGTAGTTTGTTCTCTTGGTTCCCTCAAATTTGTGCATGACTTCCTTAAAAAGTCCATTAACATTGTATTATATGGAAAGCGCTTATGCTCCAGGCAGGTATGCTGGTATAGTGAGATACTTCTATTCTTAATTGGAACTGCTGCGTTTGATTGTCAGTGTTTTCCAGCTCATACACCCACTTAGTTAGTGTGTTTTCTTAGACGGATCATTTTGATCCTGGCCTCTACATCCACATGTGGTGTTTGACTCAGTGATCCAAAATCCCAACCTTGGCCTTTTGACTCTGTGGTATAAGAACCTGTTTTGGAATAATTGATAAATGGACTTTTGGTGCAACCAAACAGCCACACACCCCTAGCACCCTGTAGTGAAATGAAATGTTTTCATGCAAAACTGAGGCTCTGAGTAAATGTGGTTAATAAAAATTCACTACATTTATCACAGATAGTAAGGGTTTTCCTATAGTCAGTGGCAAACCTCTGATCTCTCAACCTGGACATCTCATCAGCCAGGTGAGTGTGATTGAGGTGAGTCAGCTCATTATGATGAAGCCCTTTGGGAAACTTGAAAGGGATGAAACCTCTTATATGCACTAATTCCAACTTATTACCATTAAACTACTGAAGGCATGTTTTAACACATTGGATGAGTTGAATTTCCTTTCAAAAAACAGCACAGTTGATTTTAGCCTGGCAGTCTGGATCCCTATCTGTTCCTGGAGGTAAATAAGTGCTTGATATGTAAGCTCAGAATGTGGGACATAACTAAAATGATGGATGATCTAGCCTTATTTCTGTGGCTGATCATTTTTTAATAAAGTCTTTATTGGCTTCTATGTCTATTGGCTTCTACATATGTAACAGAAGAGCATTTTTATTTTGTAATGTTCCAGGTGACAGCACAGGAATTCCGAACCTCAAAGTATTTTCTTTTTTCATTGGTGTTGAACTGAACAGTAAAATTCTAGCATGCAGCCACATGATATATAACTCTGTTACAGACTAGCTGCACAAATTTTATAAGTCGTTGGTGGAGAGCTTCTGAGTATATGCTAATTTTGGCATCATTTTTTTCCATGAGTAAAATGAATTTCCTTGTAGAGAAGTAGGCTACATCTTTTGTAAGTAATAAGTAAAACTGATGTTTCAAATTTTGTTTTACTCATGTTGTGATGAATTAAATGAGCTTTGGCATCTGGGTGTGTAATTATACTTAATGCGATTTTTTTCTTTAATGAAAATCAGTGGAATTAAATTGTGGGATTGCTCTTTCATCAAGGATGAGTCAGAGGAGAACCCTCAGAAACATGTCATTTGGATTCTCAGGGAGACAGAACTGCCAGCAGTCCACCACAATGAACAGTTTAAAAATTAAGCTTGTCCCAGAACGCAGATAAATTGCCCTGAGCGCACAAAGGTAGTAAATCTGTCTCCCTTTCCACGTATTTATTAAGACGTAAAATTACTGCTGTTTCAAGGGGTTTATAATCAGTCATGCATGCTGTGTTTCCTCTGGGTGGAAAATGAGGACAAGTTATCATTCAGGAAATACAGAGTGACATATTACGCAGTGGAGGTATTTCTTACAAACAAATAAAATCCTGAACAGATTCATTGCTAATAAACCCTTATATGTGCAAGTGAATGGACCCTCAACAGCTCTATATTGAAAAGATGGATGGCAGATTAAAAAAATACCTGAACCTAACTGTCCTTACCAATGTCCTGCTTTTATTGACACAGGTAAAGTGATGAGTGGTTTGATCAGACCACTGTCTTGAGTAACAGCTACTGCTAGAGTTCGTCAGTCACTCTTCACTTAGTCAAGAAGACTCTACTCACTCCACTGGTTCCTTGATCTTTTCCTCGACAGACTTTGCACTCATTTGACTTCTGTGATTTCTTTTGTAATTGTCCCTGTGGCAGATCTGTTGCCAGGTAACTCTAGATATGGGATGTAGCCTATTCACCTTGGCGTGCACAGTCTTGTGTGGCAGGAAGCCCAACACTTAAAAGGTGTTGTCTGAAGTTTGAAAACATTCCAGGGTACCCAATGCCCTGATGTGCTGCGCTGTTTAACTTTTGGTGATTGCCGACAGTGATATAGCTGGAGCTTTCCAGGCTAGGCAAGTCAGAGCACACATGCATACACACACACACACACACACACACACACACGCACATATGCATACACACACACACACACACACACACACACACACACACACACACACACACACACACACACACACACACACAACGCGCACACACACACACACAAACGCGCACACACACACACACATAGCAGGCAACTTCTAAAGGTGCTGTCTAAGACTGCTCCTGACTTTGTCCAAGGTGGCAGAGTGTTAGTGATGTTAGTTCAAACAGCCAGCAGCTGTTTAAATTGCATTTATATTTCCAGAAATGACTAGTGCAGACATAGTCTATGATGAAAAAAGTTAAGTACTAGGAAGTATATGTTTCGGTGCATATGTGTGTGTGTGTGTGTGTGTGTGTGCGTGCGTGTGTGTGCGCGTGTGTGTGTTGGTAGAGGAAGGGTACTAATCCGCAGTGGGTTTCTCAGTGTCGATTTGCAGGAGGGTCAAAGCTCTTTGGTTCCTTGCAGACGCCTGTAGCGTGTCTGTGTGAGGGAGCACGTGTGCTATGTCTGGTGCCTGCCTGCCTCCTTGTCTCGGACTGGGGTGAGTCATGGGTCTCAGGAGTCTGATGGGGCCTGGTGCTTTCCTCCCGCAGCGATAGAGACCACGTCCGTGGAGGAGTGCTGTAAGGATGGAAGGGAACGGGGCCTGCTCAGACAGGACTGTGCAGCCCTCCCACTCATCTCAGAGTCCACCACCTGCAGGTGAGTCATGGGTCTCAGGGGATTCTCATAGGGGTCTCCTGTAGGTCTCTTAAAGGTGGCCTACAGTGGTGGCTCAGGGTTATCTCTTGAGGGTCTCTGAAAAGTCTCTGAAAGCACTCTCTCAGGGATTTCTCTTAGGGGCTTCCCAGTGGTGGCCCTGGGATATCTCTGATTGGTCTTTCATGGGTCTCTTAAAGGACCTTCTGAGAGATTTCTCTCAGCGGTTTATCTCAGTGGTATCTCTAAGGGGTCTCCCAAAAGTCTATTATAGGACTCTCAGGGATTTTTATGAGGGGGTTCTCAGTGGTGTCTCATGGATAACGCTTATAGGTCTCTCAGGGGTCTCTCCAAGTTTGTCTTAGGGTTTTCTCAGATTCTTAATGATGTCTCAGTTTTTTTGTCAGGAGTTTCTGAGGGATCTCTATTTTCCCCAGAGACGTCCATCTTCTGCAAAAGCAGAATGCTGTATTATTGCATTGACAACATGCTCACTCGATGCTAGCGTTTTATAATGACATAACACAACTCTGATACAGTTTCTCCTTGTATTTAAAGATGTATGATTACAGTGGAGGAGACCATAGTGTGGGATGGCTGTACCTGTACCATACAGTTGGGATCCCAGAGGGGACTGCAGTTTTCAGCTGATCCCCCTCAGCTGAAAACTGCAGTCATAACAATTGCAGTAATAACTGTAGTAGTCATAACAGAGTGAGCATTGCATGGTACAATCTGTCTACAGTCTGACATGGTAATATACCGACATTAATGCAGATGGCCAAGATTCAAGATTTAAAATTCAGTCAGGAGGGGGATGGGTGTTTGTTTGGGAATGGGGGGCTTGTTCTAGGGGTGGGGGTAAAATTGCTTAAACCAGGAAATACCAAGGAGGTGAAACCATACTCCAGGAGAGAAGGCTGAAATGAAGAATAACAGGAAATATGAAGCTTTATTTCAGAGTTTTGAATAAAATAAATGCTGCCAAGTCTGTGCCCTTAAAGAGGCTGTGCTGGCTGTTTGGTTGTGGAATGGTCTCTTGGAGATATCTCGTTAGTAATCATATTTATGATAAGCGGATTGATTGGTGAAAGGAGTCAAGCTTGCTGTAAGACACCCTGGAACTGGCGGTCCTGACCAGAGCTCAGTGAGGCAGTAACTCACAGCCCTGTCAGGGAATAAGGGAAAGATATACACACTTAAGGAGTGTACCAGTGTTTTTTTCCCAAGGGATATGGACTGTCCCACTGGTGAGAAGCCAGGCCTTGTGATATATCTCAGCTGATGCTCAGTGATATTTATGTCTGGTTCTGGTTCATGTATTAATATTGACGTCATGGGAGGATGGTCTTTTCCACATCACAGTCTGTATCTCCCCTTTGGATGTGGTCCTGTTACACGTATTGTTTGTAGGTGTGTGTTACCTGACGGTCTGTCTGCCCTGTTACACACACTGAGAGCTGAGAGTATCCTAGGACAGCTGCCCCCGGGAGAGCGGTACCAGTGTGTTCAAGGGAAAACGGTTTATGTGCCCACTAATGCCCCAAAATCACAGTCCCAATAACCACCCCCAACCCCCCACTCACTGGTTGTCTCAGTTCACCAAACCCCACAGGTCCTAACTTGCTTTTTCAGGTGTGGAGAGACCTATTGCTTTTTCAGTGGTTGGGTTTTAGTCTTCGTGCGTTTGCTCTGTGAATTGCCGTGCGGAGGTGTTCCGTCCCAGGCTTGGTGGCTCACTCTGATTGGCTGGTGTGGCAGGATAGCCCAAGAGCAGTGCTGTGTGGCGGTGCTGGAGGACACCACCTGCACCAGCGGCATCAACATGGCGAAGGACCAGGGCGCCTGCGAGACGCTCTTCTCCGAGAGCCCCTGTGAGACCAAGACTGCCAAGGTGAGCACACCGTGGTGGAGCGGGTGTCCAGGATAAACAGAGTTCTTCATATGAATTTATGCAGTAATTTCAGTTTATTGTTGCAGGTAATATCCATATGTGCAATGAAATCTATACAATTTCCCCCAGGGTTTGGGTGTCAAAGCACAATCTCTGTGGTAGTCTGTGTCTGTCTGTCTGTCTGTCTGTCTGTCTGTCTGTCTATCTATCTATCTATCTGTCTATCTGTCTATCACATAATAAGGCAGCAGGGTGGCAGTGGTGTAGTGGTAAGAAGCATAGCTTGTAACCAAGAGGTTGCTGGTTCAGTTCCCTGCTGGGACACTACTGTTGTATCCCTTGGAATGGTACGTAACCCACAATTGCCTCAGTTCAGATCCAGCTGTCTAAACAGATGAAATTTTAATCTTTGGGAGTCACCAGATGCGAGCATCTGGTAAATGACAAAAATGTAATGTGATAATAAAAGTGGTCATGAAGATTTTTCACAGGGGAGTGGCAGGTAGAGGTTAGCACATTGGCCCTGCAGTCTCAAGCAAAGAGCAACTCCACAGAATGCTGCCACATTTAAACTGCGTTTATTAGAGCACAAAAGAGCATTTCACTTGAAAGAATGGAGGGGAGGTCACTGTGGTCAGATAAAGCTCTCTCAGACCTGGTGCGTAGGCTTTCTGCCAGACTGTGATAGTTAGTGGGGTGGCCTACAAAGGGTGTGGTCTGTGCCCTGAGTGTGTGCAGGATCATTACATTACATTACATCACAATCATTTAGCAGATGCTCTTATCCAGAATGACTTTAAGCACAAAAGAACAGAAGTGTATCCATTCAAGTTGAATGAGCAGCAGTGTTGTAACAAGACTTCCAGACCAGTGAGTGTGAGTGTAACACTATTCAAGCCCTACCCAAGTTAACCTGTGCTAACCTGACAAGACCGCCTAGAAATTAAGGGAAGCCAAGTAGACACACACTGCAGTACATCACAGTCTCTAGATCACAGAATCCAAAGCACTGTGCCACCTCTTGTTTCTGCCCCACGCCCAGGGCTGTGTGATCTCATAGCTGCCTGAAATGAGCCCTGTAAAAGCCCAGATCAGGAAGCGCTGTGGTGTGAAACAGGTCTTTCATCGATCTCTCCTGTTCCCCCGGCAGTGTTTTCACAGAAAGAGTACACCTTTTGCATGAAACGTTCCTGTTCAGAAGAGTACGAAGGGGTGTGACTGTGTGTTTGTGCTCGACTCGCTCCTGCAGATGTTTTCTCTCTGGTATTAGGGGCTGGTTTAGGCTCAGACTCGGCACACACTCCACACACACCCAGTTTACACCACACACACAGCACACATTTAATGCAGACAGCACACACACTCCACACACACTCAGTCTACACAGCACACATTCGCTGTATGCACTGACTGCATACATGTCACATACTCACTGCATACAGCACATACTCTACACACACTTTCAGCATATATTCATTATAGATGCAAATAGTACACACTCACTACATACACTCACTACACACAGTCACTCACACTCAGAGCCCAAACTGCACTTGCCCACATCTTATTTTGCAGGAGTTCTCAGGTGAGGAAAGTGGTCCATAGAAAGCTGTTGGAGATGAGTGACACAGCATGGGAGAGATGCTCTCCATGACTGACTTCCCTCTCCCTACCGCCCCCTCTCCCCTCCCCTCCCTAATGTCCCCTTCTCCCCTTCCTAATGTCCTCCTCTCCCCTCCCTCATACGCCCCTCCTCCTTCCCTCATTTCCTCCCCACCCCTCTCCGAAATCCCCCGTGCCCTCCCCCCAGATGTGCTGTGACTGTTGCCTGCTGGGTAGAGCCGCGCAGGAGCAGGGTCTGGGCTGTGACCTCAGCATCTCCGTCGGTTACCAGTGCGGGCTGGTGTCCCGGGCCTGCTGCGTGGATGGAACCCCCGAGGGGGAGCAAACGCCCTCCTCAGGTAACCGCTGACACCCCACCGACAGCCAGAGCAGCAGGCAGGACATACACAGCTACCACTCAGGGGAGTCAGGGGCCGATTCATCACTTAAAACACTGGATAAATAAATGAATCATGAATGCATGTAGAGGTTTCACAAATTGCGCCTCCTGCTGTTCCTCTCCGACCCTAAAGCTCCAAGTGTAGGAACGGCTCTGTATCACTGCCCTCTAGTGGTAATGAATTGTAGTTGTCACTGAAGCCTGCTCTCTCGGAAGAGCCTTACTTTGTCGCCCAAACTAGCCATCTGCTAGATCGATCGATTAGTAATATGACGAGACAGTTGCCTTTTGAGGTAAGTTAGTTAAGACAGTTTTCAGGACTGTCCTATGGTGAAATTGAAATATATGCGTACTGTTGTTTCTCACACAGCTGCCAGCAATCAGACCACTGAAGCGGAGGATCCTCTCCTGTCTGACCAGTGCAAAGGTGTGCTGAGCTACGCGGGTGTCACTCCTGCACCGTTATGGAGAAAGAAGCACAGATACATGCTGACGTTTATGTCTCTAAGCCTGTCGTAGTTATTCATATCTGTTGTAGTAACATTTTATAACACGTTTCTGTATTGAGGTCAAGATTTCACATTTCCCTGTGCAGGGGAGTTGTGGAGAGGTGCAGTTACCAGTTGTTTGATGATGATGATGATGATGATGATGATGACGGTGTGTGTGATTGACTGACACCCGTCTGGTCTTCCTGCTCTGTGATTGGCAGGAGCCGGGAAGTGTGAACAGAGTTGCCAGGGCAACGGCACCTGCAGCTGCTTCCCGGGGTACAGACTGAAGAGGGACGGCCGCAGCTGCGAGGGTGAGTGTGAGCCGCTAACGACGGCCAATCAGATGAAGACACGCTCATTTGCTGCACTCCTTCTTCTGCAGGCTAGGCTAATGCTATCCTGACTGGGCGGTGTTTGAACAAAACGACCTATGTAGTTAATTTCCTTGTCTTGTGAGCTGTTTGACTAATTTCCTCTGTCCCATTACCTATGTGTTTGTAAAGCACTAGGTACTGTAATTGTAAAGTCTGGGTATTGTAATTTCAAGTATCAGTAGTCATGTGACATGAGTCAGATTACATTGCATTACATTACATTATTGTCATTGAGCAGACACTTTTATCCAGAGTGACTTTCCTAAGTTTTTTTTTTTTTTACATGTTACCCATTCATACAGCTGGATATTTTCTGAGACAATTTTGGGTTAAGTACCTTGCCCAAGCGTACAACAGCAGCGAATCGAACCAGCAACCTTTCAGTTACACACCCTGCTCCTTACCACTATGCTACGCTGCCGCCACCAGATCTATTGCTGAGGGGCCCTTACCCCTCACACTGTGTAAGGGGCTGTGAGTGACTGCTCTGCCCCCCCCTCAGACATTAACGAGTGCGTCCTGGGGTCCCATCGCTGCCGGCCGGGGGAGCGCTGTATCAACACCGAGGGGTCGTACCGCTGCCAGCGCGAGGTCAGCTGCGGCACCGGGTACGAGCTCACCGACAGCAACAACTGCAAAGGTGGGTCGTGCCGCCCCCTGGTGGTGGAACTCAGAATCCCTCGCTGAGCGGATTCCTCTTTGGTTTTCTTTTTGTGCTTGCAAGCACTGTGTATCAGTGTAAGTCAGAATGCAGGGAATGTAAAGAGTCCCTATTATTAAACATGGCTTATAGGATCTGTTGAACTGTTACAGACTCTTGATATTTGTACAGTTAAGTATTTTATAAAATTTTATAAAATATTTTAACAGGCACAGAGCATATACCTTACACTCTGGATTTTTGAAAATCATTTTAGATTCTATTATTATGACTAATAAACTGAACTTTTGCCCTGTATTTGCTAGATATCGACGAGTGCCAGGTCGGGACCCATAACTGCGCCCCGGAGTTCGAGTGCCAGAACACGGTGGGGTCCTTCCGGTGCCGGCCGCGGGTTCAGTGCGGGGCGGGCTTTATTCAGGACGCCCTGGGCAGCTGCATCGGTAAGATCACGGCAGGGAAACAGTCTGACTGATGCAGTGAGGAACAGTCTGACTGATGCGGTTAGGAACAGCCTGACTGATGCTCCCTCTGTGTCTCACCATCCCAGATATCAACGAGTGTCTGAGCCAGACAGGACCCTGCCAGCCGGGACAGATCTGCCTCAACACTGTGGGCTCCTACACCTGCCAGAGGAACTCCATCAACTGCGGGCGGGGCTACCACCTCAACGAGGAGGGAACTCGCTGCGTGGGTACGGAGAAAAGCAGGAGGGGTTGGGTGGGGGTACCCTCCTTACCCAGTCTAGCCCAGTTCAGCTTAGCTTGGTTAAGCATAGCTCAGGTTAGTCCAGCCCAGGCCAGCGGTGCGAGGACTACCCACGTCAGCCCTAACCCAGTTCATCATAGCCCAGGTCAGCCTATTCTGCCTTAATCAAAGTCAGTCTAGCCAAAATTCATGCAGGTCATGCTGGAGTGTAATAAGAGTAAGCGTGTAAGAGTGACAGTGTAATAATAGTAAGAGTGTCAGACTGAGAGTGTAATAACAGTAAGAGTGTAAGCGTGAGAGTGTAATAAGGGTAAGAGTCTGAGAGTAAGGTTGTAAGAGTGAGAGCGTAATAAAAGTGAGAGTGTAATAAGAGTAAGGGTATAAGAGTGTCTGCTAAATGGCTAAATATAAATGTAACAGATGGTTTGAGCAGCAGCTGCTCTGTGTAGAGGCCTGTGTTCCTCTCCCTCTGACCGTCTCCCCCCGCACCCCCCCCCCCCCCAGACGTGAACGAGTGCGCGACGCCTAACGGACCCTGTGAGGGCCACACCTGCATCAACCTGGTGGGGTCCTTCCGCTGCGAGTGCCGGGCGGGGTACATCTTCAACAGCATCAGCCGCGTGTGCGAAGGTACGAGGGGGGCCCCCTCTCCCGTTCCTCCCCCCGCCAGACCAGCCTTACTCAAACTGAACCTCAGCCTGTGCGCATCCGTCCTCTGCCTCACAGCGTTAGGACGCTGCAATCTGGTTTGCCCGTCTCTCCATTGATTTTTCTCTGTGTGTCTCAGACATCAACGAGTGCAGGCATTACCCTGGACGCCTCTGTGCCCACAAGTGCGACAATGTTCTGGGGTCCTACCAGTGCAGCTGCATGACGGGCTTCAAGCTGGCCCATGACGGCAGGAACTGCGAAGGTAAAAGTGGAGCTCCGCTCACCACAGGCGGACACAGCCTGCTGGTATACACACCTGGACACGAGTGTGGAAATGTTTCTCACGGAGTTATCTAAGCGGTTAACTTCTGCATTAAGCTACATTAAGCCCTCTGTGCTCATTGGCTTTATGACGTCATGAGTAAAAAAAGACAGGAGTGATTCTTTCTGAAGGATAGAGGTGATGTGGGCTTAGATTAGTTTAATTTTTTTGGTTGCTTAGATATGAGCCATCTTCCCATCACAATGCCAGACCTCATCCAGCACATAGTGCCTCACTGACTCCACTTTACAACTGTCAATTAAGGTGTGTGTGATTGTGTAGAACTGAATGAGAATCAGGGCAGTGTTTATGCAAGGATGTGATGTTGTGTAGATCTGAATAGGGCAGTGTTAATTCAAGAATGTGATGTTGTGTAGATCTGAATGAATATGACAGCGTTGACTGAGGTGTGTGTTGTTATGCAGTGTTAAAATCAGGTGTGTAATGTGTCGTGCAGATCTTAATGAGTGCGAAAGCAACCCCTGCAGCCAGGAATGTGCCAACGTGTACGGCTCCTACCAGTGCTTCTGTCGCCGTGGCTACCAGCTCAGCGATATTGATGGGATCACCTGTGAAGGTAAGGAGCGGACACTACCTGCTGTGTTATACCTGCATTTACATTCATTCATTTGGCAGACACTTTTATCCAAAGCAGCAATTTACCAGTGATCTGTCTTCCTCCATCGTCCTTCATCTTCCTCCATCTTCCTGCATCTTCCCCATCTTCATCTTCCTCCATCTTCCTCCATCTTCTCCTCAGATATTGACGAGTGCGCTCTGCCCACCGGGGGTCACATCTGCTCCTACCGCTGCCACAACACCCCCGGCAGCTTCCACTGCACCTGTCCCTCCCCGGGGTACACTCTCGCCCCCAACGGACGCAGCTGCCAAGGTGAGAGACCCTCCGACCCGCCCCCGACACAGAATGTTAAATGCCTGCTGTCTCTACAGATACTGTGTAACACACTGAGCCTGTCACCCGTCTCTTTAGGTGCTGATAACTGTGTAACACAGTCATAAAGCCTTCCCCCTCTCTCTTTAGATACTGACTGTAATGCACTGATTAAGCCTATCCCCTCTCTCCTCAGATATTGATGAGTGTGTGGCAGGAACTCATGGCTGTCTGGAGTCGGAGACCTGCTTCAACATTCAGGGAGGGTTCCGCTGCCTGTCGTTCGAGTGCCCGCCAAACTACCGCCACGGCGGGGAAACGTGAGTACCGAGGATTTCCACTTCCTGCGGGCCGCTGCGGTGTGGAGACCACACCCGCCCTGAAATGGAGTGTCTCCCCAGGCTGGGCCTCTCCCTGCCCATGGCCCACTCAGTTTCTCAAAAGATGTTACCTGTAACATTGTGTATTCTTTCAGAGACACTGAAAAAAATGGTGTGTAGGTTAAAAAAATCACCTCTGTAGGCCAGAGGAGAGGTTCCCAGCATCCTTTTTGGGTCAGTTTGCATTTTCAGAGCTGAGGAAACTTCCAGCACTATGATGACACAGTGAAGAAAATCTCTTCTGTCAGGGTGTCACAGACTTTTTAAAATCACTTTTTCATCCCTGAAACAGATGTGGTGTCATACAATATTGAGCATGACCTCTGTTCAAACTACTGCGTGCAGGGGAGCTAAGCATTGTCTGGTCTTTTGTGGGACCAGAGAAACACAGATCTTTAAAGCTTCCGTGGTGGCAGGTTATAACTTTGCCACAAAGGTCAGAGGTTGCTTTCCCAGCTGCAGATGCTGAATTGTTAGGAGGTGTTGACCTGAATCTGTTAGAGTTGCATGAGCACGTGGGTTACGATTAGCACAAGTGGGTTAGGATGATGATGATGGATGCCGTGCTAATATTGATTACATGGTCTGCCTGGATGTAAAAGTCTGCTAATCATTTGCGATGCTCACAGCAAGCGTGTGCAAATTATACGTGATCTTTGCCCCATCCCATTGCCTTGATTTACAGTATGGAAGCTTTAAAAATATGGCATGAGATCACTTTTAGCATAACAGTGATAAGTGATTACTGAAAGCAATTAATACTATTACACTACAGGGATTTCTTTTGTAGTATGCGAGTACCTTTCTGCAGTAATTGATACTCCGCTGTTGAGTATTGATACCAGTATCCGTATGAAGAACTGATAATGAAACATACATGTCCTGGTATTCAACACAGATGCTAGGTAATTGAAGAGATAACACAGAGCCTTGAGGAAAGTTAGCAAATTATAAGGCGCAACTGTCAAATTTGTCAAAAAAAAAACTGTCAAAAAGCAAGTGTGCTTTTTGAATGAGAGCAGTCCCTGCAGTTCCTGCACGGTCCTGTAGGTGGAGCAGTGCTGAGCATCTCTCCCCCCTTGGCTGCTCAGAGCACTCCCACCTCCCCGCATGCTGTGCACCGCCTCGGCGTAACTCTCTTTTTCTCTGTTCTCTGTTTGTCCCTCTGTTGGTCCCGTCCATCTCCCGTCCCCCCGTCCCCTTGTTTGTCTTGCAGTCGTTGCGAACGCTTGCCTTGCAATCAGACTAGCGAGTGCCTGGCCTTGCCTTTGAGAATAACCCACTACCACCTCACTTTCCCCACCAATGTCCCCGTGCCCACCAACGTCTTCCGCATGGGCCCCTCCAACTCGGTGCCCGGCGACGACGTCCAGCTGGCGATCGTCGGGGGCAACGAGGACGGCTTCTTCGGGGCACAGAAGCTGAGCTCTGGCGGCGTGATCGCGGTGCAGAGGCCCATCGCAGAGCCCAGGGACTTCCTGCTCTCTGTGGAGATGAGGCTCCTGCGCTATGGGACTGTCAGCACCTACATGGCCAAAATCCGGGTGTTCGTCACGGACGACCTCTCCAGCCTCCCCAATCAGGCCCGGTTTTAAGCGCTTGTTAGGCGCCAGTGACCCAACATCACACACTCTCACAGTTTTCCTTTTTTTCGTGTGTGCCTTGTTGGAGAAAATTCTGGAAACAGTTCTGAAAACATTTCCAATATGATTATTTGATGTTTAGTTTTGGATTGGCCACTGGGTGGCGCCCTAGGGCAGGGTAAGACACTCAGGTCACATGACCTGAGACTACTTAAGCATGTGTAAGGGTTTTGCATGGAATGTTTTAGGCCATAGTTCTTTTTTTTGTTTGTTTTTTGTCAACCCCATTGTTTAAATGTATTTTTTCTATTAAAACTAAGATTTACAGATACCATACAAATCCACTTGCTGCATAATGTCCTAACATTTCTTTTGCATATTTGCTTGCCTGAAACTAATATTTCTTGAAATGGTACTGGCAGTGAACCTTCCTGTCTTACTTGAAGTTATGATTTTTACCTGATGTGTCTTTTGACATACATTTTTTGCAAGATTTGATTCAGATGTTAGATCTGAAAATGACATCCAGGTGCTGTTAATGTCTGTTATTAAGAACCTGATAAATATGCTAACGCACAGGTACAGCCTTATTACTTTTCTCATTAAAGCCATTGTACAACAAAGACACCAGAGCAGCTGCAGAGAGGCGATGCCATTGGTCACTGCACCAGCCTATCAGGAAGGCCAGGCCTGACTCCTTGCATCACCCCTTTGCCCTTCTCCTGTCAGCCAATGAGCTACCTCACTCACCCTGTTTCATTCTTGCGTGCATTATCCCACCTCTGTGACATCACACAGGTGTCAGATGTCAGTGGTGAGCAAGAAGAGCCCTGCTTTGTAAATCACTAATGAAAGCGACCTATACAAATACAGGGTGTCAATCAAACTGCACCCCCAATAATGAGAAATACCTGAGAGTAGCGCATCCTCCTCTGATACGCATCACAATGCCGAGGATGGAGCTTCAGCCAATCAGGGCCTCTCCTGGAAGGGGTGGTTAGAACTCATTCTGGAATGAAGAGCTGCTGCCTGGCAAAGGCAAGCATCTGACGACCACGCAAGGATACAGTAAAAATAGCCAGAGACGCTGTTAAGGCAAGTCCTTGGGATGTGGCTTTTAATAATTGTAAATTCAGACTCCCCAGCACCCTGGCCCGGTTTGAACCGCCGTAAGAATGAGGATGTCCTCCTTCTTTGGTGGGGATGTGGGGATCTCCTCATACGAAAAAAACAGGGTGGTTTTGACTTTCTGACAGTGAGTTATGAGGGTCTGGGCCCTGGCCAGCACGACTGCACGGTTTGTGGTGGGAGAGCGTTACTGTTCAGAGGATGACTGATGTCCGGCAGTGTTTGTGTTGGGACTTTATCAATGCGGCAACTATAAATAAATAATAAAGAAAAAAAAAATCTATGCGACCAGAAGACTTGTGTCCAATGATCTGTTTTTCTTTATGGTCTGAAATATTCCGAATTGCGTGGGGTTGGGCCTGGTCAGGACACGTGAGCCATTCTGTAATTAAAAGTTGGGGGATGGGGGAATGGGGGGGGGGGGAAGAGACGGGAGGGGGAGTGAAACCCTGTAAAGTAAAGAAACATTGGGATAATTTGACTTCCACTTGCTGAAGGGCTTTGATGTCTGCACCCTTGAGAGTGGTGGTCCACGCCGGGTCATTATTTTCTCGTAAATTCAAGCCGCTCAGCTCGGCGCTTTCTGAATGTCAAGCGCTGATTTTCTATACCGTGCAGAGGCAGAGGTATTAAAAACTAGAGGAACATTTTGTGGCTTTGGCCTGGGCTGGAAGTATAACTTGGACCAACCCGCTAATTGCTAATTACAAGCCCCTACCCGGTGGTGGCTTGACTCTCTGTCGTGGGTTCCTCTTTTCCTCATGAAAGGAGGCTTTTGAGCCAGTATTGGGCTGGAGCTACAGGCCCCATTGATCAAACAAGAGACACTAAGGGAAGGGAATATCACAATGTGTGGAAGACGCTCTGAAGAAGAAGATGCGTGCTTGGTGTATGTACCACAGAAGCCAGTTTGCAGATAATTGTTGTTTGCGGCATAATGATCTGTCATCGTTTTCACGGCGTGTCCGCACTGAGAAACATCACCCACGCCTTTTGCCTGGGTGCCAGTGCTGAAATGATGCTTTATGAAAGAATCACTTTACGATCTCTGATGACATAAAGATTCATCCTACATCGTTTAATTACACCCGGCGAAGTTGAAGAGATGATGGATGGCAGCTGAATTAGGTTATATAGTGGGAGGTGATAAGAGAGATTTAATAGGTTATGTAACTTGTGTCAGCATCGTCGTCATCTTGCAGTAGTTTATGATTAAAAGATACAATTTTGTTGCTTGTTTGAAAGCTAATACTAGAGAAACTTTTTGGACCCATGCCCTGTTATAGGCATGCAGTGGCATCCATTTGATAATGTGTCCTTTTCCCAGGATGCTGTAGAACAGCAATTTGATTCTGAAATGAACACACCAACATACTTGGATACTCAGTAAATGAATATTTTGTTGGCTGAGCTATAGATCATATTTAGAACAGTAGTATTTCATTTTCAATGTGAAATTGAAAACCATTGACAGAAATTCACCTCAAGGTAATTTTGGCTCCTCTTTTGTTTATGCATATAATGTAGATTTTAATAAGGCAGTTTTTTTAAAGACCATTTCAATTGTGTGCTGTAGGCTTCTTCCACTGTGTGGAACATGGTGGAGACTTGCTGAAGGCTTGTGCTTGTACAAATCCCTGTTTCCTCTTTGTCAGGAGGCCCCAGGACAACCGATCAGACATCGTCCGCTGTGTCAAGTCCTGCCAGCCCAACGATATCGACTGCATTCTGGATCGAGTACACTCCATCTCTCACACGGTCATCTCCCTGCCAACCTTCAGGGAAGAGCCCTTGCTGGAAGGTAGGGGGCGCCCTTTCAACGGTCATGTCTGTTTTTTTAGCTGGGTTTTAGTGTGATCTCTTCTTCTCCCTTTTGTTTGGACTCCTCCAACCCAGCTATAACACAGACTTTTCCATTACAGCGTCACAATTCTTTCAAAATGTTCTCAAAACGTTCTTGTGACGACAATGTCACAAGAGTGTTGAGGGATGGTGATCTGTTTACTTGGATCCTCTCCTTTTCTGTTTTTTTTTTTCTTGTTGCTAATGAATTTTGTTGCTGTTGCTGATGTTCTTAGTGTCTTTCTTCATCTTCATAAACTTCTAATATGGAATTAAAAGCAATTGTATTTGCTTTGAATGATGTATTGTATCGCTTTGAATATAATCAAAAAGAATAATTAGAAATGACTTCCTTTAGTTTCCCAAAAGCCTTTCCTGAGGCTGTTAAGGATTTATGTTCCCTTGAGAGCAACATTGTTTTAAGCGTAATCCCGACCGTGACCCCTTTTGCATACCCCAAAAGAATGCCATTTTCAAATGAAATGGAAATTTCTGCTTCCTTCGGTTTTATTGTCTTTTGCTGAAATCCGGTGAGGGTTGGGCCAAGAAATCTGACCACAATTTAAGAGGTTCCCGTAAATGGGTTTTGTTTCTAATTGTTATCTTCCGACAGAGATTGTATTCCTGAGAACTGTGTCACCAGCTCAAACGGGAATCTCAGACATCGTCTTTGAAGTGCTGGAGGGCAACTTTCAGGACTCCTTTGATGTCATCAAGCGCTACGAGAATGGCCTGATCGTGGGTGAGTACCCTCTGCCTGTATCTTGGCCCTCTGGTTTAAATATCTGGCACTGGCCAAGTTACAATACGAGGACCATTAATCTTCTTAGGACATGGAACTGGATATTAAATTTGCTTCAAGACAAGAAGTGGTTTTCTGACCTAATTTAGCGTTACACAACTCTTCTTTTTCACAAAACAGACACATGTGTTTGTGTCTGAGAGTGTACGGGAAGGAAGGAGCAGCCATTTGAAAGGAATTAAACTCTCCATATGGCTGCTTCTGTGAATTCAGCATATCTGACAACAGCATTATAAAAGCTGGTCATGTTATTTGCTCTCTTGTGGGATTCTTCAGCCATCAGTTGTTGTATGTTATTCTGTTGTGTCCTTCCCCCATATGTTTGATCTTTGCAGACCGACAGGGTGGGGGATTCATCCTCCAAATGTTTGGCAATGTTTGCTGCTTAAGGGGAAGCAGTTTCATTCACTAAGCCCCCAGCATGTTTCTCCAGATAAGGTCCAAGCAATGGAACCCATCTAGAACCCGCAAAAGTGACACTTCATTTGATCTACTGTACAGAGACATCTTGCAGAATGCTTGACGCTTGTCTCGATGGTCCCCCCCCCCAACGTGATTCATACAGTATGTTTAATTGCATTGTTAAACATCACGTTGTTGTGTCACCAGCGCTCTTTGTAGAGCTGTTGGTGTAGTTTAACCACACCACATAAGAGGCCCCGCAGCCTTTGTTGTGATGTATGGTCACATAAGTGCGGTTTCTTACTGGACACACATGGGCTAAGCACGCTAGCGTACAAAGCTATTGCCCACATCAAACCCTGGTCAGCGGGCACCCCAGTGCCCAGCTGGTGCGCAGCTGTGAAGCGTGTGGCGTTGCTGTTGTCCCTGAAAGCTCCACGGGCGAACCGGTTCTGGTGGATGAATGGCACCGGCTGGTGCTGTGGTGGTTCTGGCCCTGGTCGGACGCGCAGCTCTGAGGTCACTGGTTTGTGTCTGAGGAAAGTGAGCACAGCCACCCACTGCTAGTGTGGCGGCCTTTCCATCTTTGGTGTGCAGAAACTCCCACAGTGCACCACACGGTCCCTCTGCTAACACTGAAAACCACAGTGAGCACTGAGGGAAGGAGGACTAATACCTTTTCACCAGGCTGTTAAACACATATTTCAGCTTTAACTGAGGTGCTAATGCAGCGCGTTATCTTACATTTGTTTGAAAATGTTTTTTTCCCTCAGTCCATAATATGTACCCTCAGACATAAGTGGAGGTGGTTTGTAGAGGTCTGGGTGGGCATGAAGCTGTAGCCAATCTAAGGAGGGCAGGGCGTGGCCCGGGAATGCAATGGGCAAGACCTGTGCCAGTTCCACACACAGAGTAGATGTGACCAAGCCTCTGACCGTTTTTTTCCCCCAGCGTCATTCACGGAGGTTTTCCCTCTGCAGTCATGTCTGGAATTAGCTGTGGCAAACTGATGCATCTGTGCAAACAGGCCTCTCAGATCTGCAGGTTTCCAAGGAGAAGACTCGGATTCCAGATCATGACATGCTATTAAAAATGCTGCTGTAATGCTACACTTTTAGTGTAGGATTCTTCCGATTGTTGAGACTTGATCTGGGCTCCACCGTCCAGTTCTTCACCTGTCCTCCTCTCTGCTGAGGTTCCACCATGTGAACTCGCACTTCCAATTTAGTGATTCATAAATCTGACACATGTTCACAAAGAAGAACAAGAGAGGTGTGCGTTAAGCCCTGGGGTGACATTATTATCGGCCTCATTCTTGCAGTGTGTGTGGGTGAGAGGGGTGTGTTTCTCTGCACAGAGTGACACATCATGGACAGAGTGGCACACTGTCTGTGTGATATCGCTGGGAGCGTTGTATTTTGCGTCAACTTGAGAGACCGAGCGCACCCAGGGACTGATGCTTTCTCAGTCTGACTAAAATACCCCCACTGATGAGCAAGCAGAGTCTTGACTGACTGGACCTGTCAGTCACACAGCAGCAAGGAACCCTGGGATTGCAACATGTCTGCCGGAGGACCAGAGCTCAGGATGGCAGCAGCAAGGTCACTCCCTGGCAGCGGTCAGGCCCTGACTCACGCTCTCAGGCGAGTTGTGGCTGTTCCTGGAACAGCGCGGAGGGCGTGGCTGGCACTCTGACGGACAGATACGAGACAGACTGCTGAGACACATCATCCTGCTTTATGAGGCACTACCACACACTACGCGATTGCGGTCGGGGCTGCTCCCGGCCGTGCGCTGAAGCCTCGCTGACATCATTCATTTCTGCTGAAAGACAGTGAAGCGCACCAGGAGTACTGCTGATAGAGGAGTGTGTTGTGTCTGCGTTGCCAGTAGCACCTATTTTGACAGGCTTCTGTTTGTAACCTGCGTCTGCCTGCATGCGGTGACTTGTGAAGAAGCCGGCTGATGCTTCCCACCAAACAGAACAAAAGGAACCTCTTACAAAAAAATCTAAATAGTTTATTTTGAAAAGCAAAGACAGCCAGACTTAGACACAAGCACCACGAGCTGCTCACAAAAAGTCTCTTAGCAGCCCCCACACACCTGTATTTAATGAGCCTCTGATTAGGCAGGCGTGGTCCATGAAGCAATGGCTGGCTTCACACGCACACAGATAATTACAATGACAAACAGTGACACAGTTAACAATGAACAAATTTTGATGCAATTGATGAAATTTGATTTGCTGTTGGTAGGTTTGAATTGGACTGAAGACAGAGGGTCCTTGAAAATTTAACATTTTATCAATTAACAAGCAGTTTCTAGGGAACAGGTGAACACTCTCCTTCACATGGCTGCTGTACCTGTGTTTGCCCCTGTGTAGTGCCTGTTGTGCCTGCTGCGTTCCCTGTGTATGGTAGCTGCTGTACCTGTGTTTGCCTGTGTGTAGTGGATTCTGTACCTGTGTTTGCCTGTGTGTAGTGGATTCTGTACCTGTGTTAGTTTGCGTGCAGTACCTGCTGTACCTGTGTTTGCCTGTGTGCGGTGGGTCTCGGTGTACGGAGTTAAACACCGGGCGTGGTGATGAGCGGGGGGGGGGGAGGCATGTGGGGAGTAAGTCATGCTATGGCATCATCAGGCACAGAAAGCGCCAAACCCCAGAGGAATCCCCGCCTGTCAAACGTGGGATTACGGGAGAAAATGGAAACAGCCCTGCAGCCAGAGGCTTCCCGGGGTGGTCTGCAGGAGGAACGCGCCAGCACACAGCACACGGCCACGTATCTCACATGTGCTGCTTCACAGTCTGTACGGAGGGGAGTCGGACACCAGCCAAGCTCCCATACTCCCTGCTGTTTACTTAATTTATGTGCATTTTGCCTTTGGCTGTTTGCTGGTGCACTCCATGCCATAGATAAAAATCTCAAGATCTTTTTTAGTTTAAATCAAGAGTTTTTTTTATTTTAAAAAAAGCACAAAATCTTCTCAAATGAAATTCATGTGAGAATTGAGAAATTGATGGCAGCCCAGTGGTTCAGCCTTATTTTAGTCATTAAAATCTACTGGGGCTTTGGCTGCTCTCTCTACTTGAAACTTTTTTTTTTCTAAACTATAACATTCCACAACAGTGGAGGCACTGAATGTCATCAGGAAAGTAGAATGCAGGACTGGGGCACTGGTGTGGGCATCTTCTGTCATTTGCTTTCCAGAGATATCCCCAAAATCTAACCCTCCTGTGTGATTAATGAACGTCATCTGATCTCAGGCTTCAAGAAGCTGCAGGCATTTCTCCCCTGCCTGCTTCCCTGAGATTTTTTAGAGACATTCTTTGTCCCGTTTTGATGATGTCATAGATGTCGTCATGGTGAGCAAGGTGTTCCATTAGAGACCCGGTGGTCACTGCAGAGAACCATGAAAGTGAGTCACCGCTAACTGACCTTAAAATACCAAACCACGCAGCTGCCCCTTAAAAGGGACCAACCGTTGCTCGTGTTCCTATGGTGTGGTGGGGAACTCTTTTTAAACGGCGGCCAGCTACACAAACAGGGCACAAGGAAAGCAGAGTTTCGCATGGCCCAAACACACAAGAAAGAGCCCTGTGTGCCCCACCATAGTCCCCCGAGATCAGCATCAGACTGCCTTCGTACCGTGGAGTGGAACACTGCACGCTCCACTGGAAACCAGTCCAGGGTTTTTACTGCGCTTAGCATGTAGCGCGCGAGGACCAGTGTGTCATTATGCGATACTGCGGTGAGGCCGATGCATACTTTTCATTTGTCTCGGTGTTAAGCCCGGTCATTTTGGATTTTGTCATACACTTCCTCCCAGGCTGCAGAAACCATAAAACCCAGAAATTGTACTGTTTACTTGTAACCCTTCAATATTGTAGCCCTCTCAGCCATAGAGGATGACAAATGCCTGCTGGCGTTTGCTCCGCTCTGCGCTGCGGCAGTGTCCCTCGCTGCTAACGTGCATTTAAAGCTATTTTCTACTTACGGCCGATTTCGGGGCTCTGAGGAATGCGGGGCGGCTTGGGCCGTGTAGCTGGGAGTTCGGTCCAGGTGTGCGGTGGGAGAGTCACCCCCGAACCAAAAAACAGAGCCTGAACACTCATCCAATGCTGCAAACGCCCTCACTGGTCTGGGAGTGTTGTTAGCCCGGTCTGACAGTGCTGCTCATTTCACTTACACTTCTGTTGTCTTGTGCTGGAAGTCACCCTGGATGAGAGTGTCCGCTAAATGAATATTATGTAATGTAATGTCTTTGTCAAATGGATGCTACAACATTTCTATAATAGGGCATAGGTCCAGGTTCTGTAGTATTAGTTTGTGAGCAAGCAACACAACTGCATCTTTCAATCGTAAACTACTCCAATTCTGTGAAATGGTTTTATTTGCAAATGCACTCGCTGGTCTGAGAGTGTGTAGCTGGGTCTGACGCTGTTACTGTTTACTTTGGATGGATACGCTTCTGTTCTCTTATGCTGGAAGTCACTCTGGCACTCTGGTTAAGAGTGTCTGCTAAATGAATGTAAAGTAGTATTTGCAAATGTTATGCATATAACACGGACAGTACTTTAACCTCTAGGCATTTTTGTCAGGACCTTTCTTGTGTCTTTGTTTTAGCCCGGCCTGTCGTGGACATGTGTAAGATTATCCATTACATTAATGTTGATTTTAGTTTGCCACTCTAGGTTGTACAGCCAGATAAGAATGATTGAGGAGCGTGCATTCTTTTGTGACAGGGGTAAAAATTACACAGCAAAGTTGTGAGTGATGTATTTCCAGTGACAAGGAATTGTGTTGAATTGTGTTTAGTTTTAACGCTACATGCGATTTTTGAGGAAAAAACTATACTAGCCCTCGTTCGTCCATGTTAATTTTTAACAATGTGTAGTTTGAATTCTGTGACAGTGTTGGAAAATAACTTGCAGGAGTGAAACGTTAACTGTGAAGAATGGGATTCTTTTTTAGTGTTAGATTTAATATAACGCTGGCATGTTGTTGCCTGCTGTTAATCTATGTGTGTGCAAACACTAAAAACACTAGCAAGCGCTATTCTGTCACAGTTCATTCACAGCTGGCATGCAGGGGTGGAGAGAGGGGGAGGTGAATTCTGAAGCTGCTGAAATCTGGATCGGGAATTCCTGTGAAATTCAGCAGAAACACAAACCACCATTTTGAAAGGCCTGAATTTGAACAGCTGGCATGGCACTGTCCAGATCCACCTACTACTGCTCTGTTGGCCTTCCAGTTCCATATTTATGTAGCGAGGCTCATGTGGCATGGGTCATTTGTGATGCGAACATGTCTCTGATCCAGTTCACATGTCTCTGCCCTTTCCTTGTAAAAAGTCCATCACAAAGATATTGTAATAATCTGCTGACAGCAGAGACAGCGGTAATGCAGATGCACTGCCACCTTTGAAGCTTCATATATATTGATAATGGTGTCCCTGAGTTACTGCTGAAATTTGCATCTTAGTACCCATAGTAATATCCACTTTGGTATGTATTTCCATGCAGTGGCCACAAGAGGGCTCTGTATGCAAGGTTGGCACGTTGTCTTGATGCCCACCTCTCTGAGGACCTTAGTGATGGGAGTCGAACTATGACTCATCAGCGTATCTGATTACCTGTTTCCTCATATTCTACCTTCTTCCATTTGTAAGTGCTTTGAAGCATCTCCTCAGTTAAGGCTATTGGTATATTTTAGGGTGAGTGTGTTTTTTAATTAAAGTTACTCAGTCTTGGGTGAATGCTAACAGGTGTGAGAAGGGATGCAGGGTTTTCCCTGTAAGGTTCTTGTGTAACGTTCTTACGGAAAATGTCCTCTGTGGCTCAACGCTGCGCCATCAGTCACCAGAGATTCAGACCTTCTTCTCAGAGGTGAAAGTAGCCATCTCTCTGTCCCCGTCTTGTCGCTCAGAACCTCACTGCAGAGCTTGTAGGTTCACCCAGAGGTTCCTCCTTCGTGGCGCTGGTTCTTTGGAAACAATAAAACACCACTCCGTCTCCGTCCCCCCCCCCCGCCGCCGCAGAACGTCACTACGCAACAGAAACCCAAAACACAAAAACAAGTGGCAGCCCTTGGTAGCGGGCCCCCGTCCCAGCCGCGACAGATGCTTATCATCCCGATCTTCGGCACCGAGTCATTGATCAAGACAGGGAGGCTCGTTTGCAGCCCGCTGGAGTTAAAAAGATGGGGACCGAATGGAAAGAGCGCACCAGCGCCTTGCGTGACTGCAGCGGCTCCCGGCACGCAACAGATGGCATTCATTTACCCCTCAGCCCCAGAGTGGGGCTGTCTGAGAGGATGCCATAGACAGTAGGCCTGGGGGAGGCGGGGGGGGGGGGGGCAGTGGGGGGGGCAGAGCTGTCTGTCTCTGGGATGAGCTTACTCACACAACAATCACCCCGCGGCCTTGCGCCCAGAGCGAAACCCTCATACAGCCCCCTTTCACAAGCTGAGGGGTGACTGTCTGTGACTTTTACGGGATGTGACTGTGATGCAGTCCTGTCTGTAACAACAGGCCGGTGTGGGGGCTTTTTCCTGCGTTTCCCGTAATTCGGCTTCGCTTTCCTGTCATGGAGGTGAACGCTGGAGTGCAGACGGGGCTGAAGCGCGCTCTAACTGTCCGTCGCATTTGAGTCATCACCTGCAGCTGGTGGTGAAGAGAGACGGAGAGAGACAGAGAGATGGAGGAGGAGAGGCAGAGAGAGAGCAAGAAAGAGAATGAGAGAGAGGACGGAGGAGTCGCGAGACCGTGAAGTGACTGCACTCTGGCAGTGGCTGTTGAAACGGGACCGAGTTAAAATGTCACCAGTGATCCGCAGAGAGAAGGGCCGCTGACAGCCTGTATAAACACGAGACTTTTTTTTCCCTCTGTAATCGCATGTTCACTTAAATAGAGCTTCCAACAAATTCCTTGGGCGTTTAGTAATTCTTGGTCTTGGTTATGGTTTGTTTCCCCCATATATCCATGATGTAGGTTGTCTCACATCCCCTGGGAGGGGAAGGGAGACAGGGTGTTGAGATACATGGAGATGAAGAAAAATGAAACGTATTTGCAAAAAGAGTCTTCAACTCTTTTGTCAGTGTCATGAACTAAGTTCATCTTTGCAAATGCTTTGGGTAGAAGGCCTATGAGGATGTAATGTTGGGGCCTGATGTCTGTTCGTACCCTTCCCAGCATGCCTTGCGCTAACACCAATCCCTCTGTGTGTCCTCCAGGGGTCGTCCGGCAGGTGAAGCCCATCACCGGTCCCAGGCACATCGTGCTGAAGCTGGCCATGAACTACGTGGTGTCTGGCGTTGTCTCCCACCGCAACATCGTCAACGTCCACATCTTCGTCTCGGAGTTCTGGTTCTGAAAGAACAAGGTCCGCCGTCTGCCCCTTCTCCCGTTTACATCCTGTTAACATCTCACAGCCCCACCATCTCTCTCCCCCTCTGCACAAATGAGAAAAAAAAAACAGGCGTCAGATTGAGTAGGGAACAACAATGAAGACTGCTTCTCAGACAACGGAGACACAAGGCATCGCCTGCGCAGTGTAATAGATCACCTTCAAAGTTAGGGTTCCCTCTGTCTCCACAGGGGTACCCTTGTCCATCGGGGTGTACATAGACCACTCTTGCAGAGTCATTTGGGCCATGGCTCCATGGTTGCATGTCATGCTAAGCCCTCTCAGCCTATAGAGCTAGCTCAATGTATGGCTCGAAAAAGCAAACCGAGGAGAAATCTTTGACATAGGAATACTCCCATGCCTCGGTTTTTAGGATATGGTAATGTGATGTGAATTGCAGAAAGAAATGGAAACATAAAGATCAGCAGATGAATCAAGCGTTGAATGTATGTAACACTATCCCTCAACTGTAATGTACCCTCTCTGTGTGTAACATTCCATTTCGTATGTACCGCAGTTTATGCCTAATGATGTTATTAAATAATGATTTGTCATTACATTTTTAACAGTGTGGTATTTTATATGTGACTGGGCAGAGCGAAACATAAGCCACATATTAAATTAAGAGCGCAAATTGTTGGCACGGCCAGTTCGGCCAACACTGATGCACAAAAAATTGGTCTGTGGATTCAGTAAAATACGTTCCATCCCATTAGTTTATATCTAGCAGTCAAGGAAACTCAGAGCGACAGAGGAGGTTTTCTCTGAGGTCATTTTAAAGACAGTCTAGGATGAACTAAAACAATCAAAGAGATGAAAGCTCCGAAGCTGAATATCCACTCATATTGATGGCCTTTCTCTGTGTTTGTCATGATCTAATCAATAGGCCTCCGGAGGAATTAGTTCTCCTTTTCTCATTAAATTTATATTCGTCACATAACTTAAATCATTGCCTATTTTCTCATTGCCTCAAGTCAAAGGGCGTCAGTTAAACTCCAAAGATCAGATGAAAGTAATGCTACAGCCACTGAACATTACATTACATTACATTATTGGCATTTGGCAGATAATCTTATCCAGAATGACTTACATAGGTTACAATTTTTACATGGTACACAGCTGGATATTTACTAAGGCAATTCTGGGTTAAGTTCCTTACCCAAGGGTACAACACCTGTGCCCCAGTGGGGAATCAAACCAGCAACATTTCAGTTATGAGCCTTGCACCTTACCACTATGCTACACTGTCACCCTAATACACTGCCGTACTAATTAGGGACGTGTTAAGTGAGCTCAGCTGCAGCTGACCACAGACTCCAGGGCAGAGAAGGGGGAGTCTGTCATGGCTCTACTGTACTGCATGTGCCAGAGTGTGCAGCAAAGGAGTTCGACTTTCAGCTTTTGAGAGGAAACAGAAGCTGGACAGTTTAGGTTCAGATTATTGCACACTAGATGGTATTGGTATCGCAATGTGTTTTGGATTCTGTGATCTAGTGACTATGATGTATGGTAGTATACTTGGCTTCCCTTGTCTAGTCAGCTTACACAAGTTAACTTGTGGTCGGGCTTGAATGGTGTTATGCTCACACTCACTGGTTTGGGAGTGTTGTTAGCCTGGTCCGACACTGTTGCTCATTCAAAGTTAATGGATACACTTCTGCTCTTTTGCACTGGAAGTCACTCTGGATAAGAGTGTCTGCTAAATGAATGCAATGCAATGCAATGTAAGTGTGTTTGACCTACGTCTCTTTGATCTCTGACCCAGATGTGCTTCTTCACAGCTGGCATATAGTGGCACTCCAGCCAGCTGCTAACCAGCCTTCTCTTCGCCCTCATTACCGCCATTACCGCTGGGTACGGTGGTGGTTACGTGATGGCCTCCGTTTGTCTGCGAGCAGGATAACTGAAAACATTTGGGGCGGATCTGGATAAAACTTGCTGAAATGATTGCCTATGGAACAAAACAGAAATGATTTAATTTGAGGGCTGACACAATAAATGTTAAAGGTTGGATAGGCGTACTTTCTGCGGAATGCCAGTCTAGTGAGAAACTGCAGCTTGTGCCCCTGGTGTAAGATTTTCTTTCCCCAGGAAAAAAAAAATCACAAGACTGAACAGATTGAACTTCACTAAATTGCATTTATTTACAAATTTATTTACCAGTTGATTAGTGACAACGTTCTCAAACTTCACTCAGCGTACAATATCTGAGAGTGTAACAATTACGAGAGGGAAGTTTGTGAGAAAAATCTGAGCAAAGAAATGATAATAATATAGCAGTTATATCCCCATCAAAATCCACCAATCTCTGCATTAATCCAACAAAAAAAGATTTAAAAATAACATCACCAAAAACCACACCATCAAATCAGACATTTTGATCTCTCTACACTAGGTTTCACATGGAGTGCATACTGACCAACAGATAAGGTGATTTCATGAGCTCCTGGAGAGATGCTGGCAAGCACGGTTGAAAGAATAACAGTATCAACATCACCAGGAGCCAAACAGAACTAACGCAAGTGGAACTTGAGTTTTATGGGCAAGAACATCTCATATTTTGCAAAAAAAGAAGAATACAAAGACCTTCAGTAAATTTCCAGTCAGAACCAAGACACAAAACACAAGCGAAAACCTCAGAAATATAATAACACGCTTGGACACACCCCTCCCACCAAAACATAGTTTGTTTTGTTCCCTCACAATTCCTTACACTGGCGTACTGGGAGTAGGTAACGCTACACTAGCTTTTAGTGATCAATAACCCACAAAAGCCGATGACATCAGTCGCACCCAGCAAGACTCAGGCAGGGGCATGACAGAGCGGTTGAGGCTGGTTCCTGAGATCGTCTGTGTGGCTCAGGCCTGGGTGCAGGCCCTGCAGTGCCTCAGAACAGCACACACACGCCTGGGCACCGGCAGACACCCGAGCTCGCCAGATTCACTCCCAAACCCCGAGAGCCTCAGGGTGGGCGGAGTCTGGAGGGAACACCGAAACATCAACCAAACGCAGCATGCTGGATGAACTCCGCTGTGGGGAAGGAGACGTTAGGCAGGGCGCTCGCTGATACATTCTGGTGCGGAGCGACGGCGGGGGCCCTCTGTGTTTGCGGCTTCCTGGCCCGGGTTCGAGCGTGACAGCTCATTGGTTGCCCACAGCCAGAGCAGCTCGACAGCAGCCCTAGATCTCTGGACGCATGTGCTGCGCTGCTTCGCTTGTTCAGTGACTCCTTTTTCCTGGCTCCCTACCCTGGTCTCCACCGCAACACATGTCATGGGATATAAGTGAGTTTTCTTAATAAAGTCTGGTGTATTTTTTATATTTTACAAACCACTGTTTTTCATTACAGAAAATAGAAAAAAAATTGCTGTCAGAAGTTTTTGACAGGATAGTTACTTTGTCTTATTTTTTTTAGCCTTCGGGGTTATGTTTTCCCCACACAGCAGATGTCAGGTAAATTAGGGACAAGGGACAAAGTTTCTTTCCCTAGTTTTGACCCATAACATTCACAGATACAGAGAGAATTACAGAGAGGGGTTATTCCTGGTCAGGCATATCTATGAGTTTCCTTCTGGTATCCTGGGACTCTCCATCTCTGTGAGAGCTTGATTGAAACTAAGAAAAATGTGTAGTGAATGAAACCGGCTGGATCTTTCAACCCAGAAGAAAAGCAAACACCAGCTTTAAAAAAAAGCCTGAAAAGCTAAAAACAGGCTTCTCACAGCATGAATCGCAAGCTAATAGATTTTTAATTGAATACAAATGAATTGTTTCAAGTGCGCTCAACTGAGTAATCTCTTTATTAAGCATCCATCCATGTGATTTGGGTTTTGGAAGTTTCCAGTGGTGTTTTTTCACAAGTCCATTAGATGGCAGACACAGTACAATGGTTGCTCCCTCACCCTCAAGTGGCTTTTCATGAATATTTATGATGAGAGTTCGGGACCGTGAAGCTGCGTCACTCCACCGGGCATGACTTGCAAAAGAAAAACCGGACATAGCTTAAGAATAAATGTAGAACCACAAAAACGACACTTCCAATATTGCTTCATGAGTGATCGGTGAAGTTCACAAAGTTTTCTGGTTGTAGACGCCCCGGCTGATCGGCTAGGGGGTTCCGCTTTGGCCGGAAGACGCACTTTAAGCCCAGAGTGTGACGGTCCATAAGTTACTGCTCCAGCCTTAACCAGCTTCCTCTGGAACCGCGTTAACGCCAAGGCCAGAGCATACAGCGGGCGACTCAAATGGAGAGAGTCGAGGACTGAAAATAACCCCGCAGCTCATGAAAATTCAGAGCGGAGGCTCTCTGCCGTTGCTCCCTCTGAATGTAACAGCACATGCAGTCCCATCAGCTCCTTTGCAAAGAGCGCTGTGTGATGTCCATTCATTCCACGCCAGAGTTTGGGCGAATGGACGTCAGAGGCCTCGACCGAGCACTAAGGAGCCGGGAACCTCACGCAACGCTTCAGCAGACTGCTGAGAATTACCGGAGTTAAAACAGACAGTGACATCAGGTCATAAAAACTGCTTCTGGTGTGGAATGGCACAGACTGCTTTAACATTATTTTGCTTATTAACTTTTAATGATTATCATATATCAAGTTTCACTAATGTTTTTTTTTCACCAGAATAAAACATGTATTGTTTATGGCAGAAAATATTTGACAAATGACATACTAACAGAGGCTGCAAATGGCAAACAATACAATACTGCAAAAGAACCCTAAAATGACATTAAAGCCTTTAATGGAAAAAAGATAGACATTGATTCATACCCATTGTGAAACCCAAACTGTAAAAAAACATGCATTTAATTAGTATGATATTCAAGTGCACTTTTTTTTCTTCTCAAATAGTGCTTCAGTGTAAGAAATAAAAGATGGAATGAATTCCCATCTCTGGGATCAGTATTTTGTGCATCCTGCTTTCACTTAGAGAACACTGAAAGACCCCCCGACCCACATTGATAATGTGGTACCAATGAAAGTTTGGTAGGGGAGCCATTTCACTCACCTCAGGCAAGTGGAGGCGAGGAAGCAGACAAACCAAGAGTTATTTTGACTTTTATTGATACCATCTGTTAATAGGCTTTATCCATGCTAGATTGAATTGTCATTGGGTGGCAAACTAGGCTAGGGCGGATTTTGTATTTGGAATTTTAAGGTTATTTTCAGGGGGTCAAAGGTCAAATATGCCCATAATAGACTTTTTGCAAATAATCATGGATTTAGACTCTATTCACTGAGTATATCCACAAAACTTGTATTTATAGCAAACATTAACTATCATTTGCCCTTACATTTTTACATGGAAATACATGAAAAAGTGGATTTTTGTCACAAATTTGGTTACATCTGGGCTTGGTGCACCCTCCTTAGACAATTTCTAGACAGGTTAGACAAGCTCTGAGATATTGGGCCTCAATTCAATGTGAGGCTCATATACTCAAAATACATTATTTCTGTCTGTCTGTCTGTCTGTCTGTTTTCTGCTTGTTCAGGGGACTCTGGTGAAGATCTCAATCTAAAGAGTTACTACCCTAGACTTATGTGTCACACTGTGACTGTTTAATCTAGCATGATAAAACATTTATTAGACAATGCCATCAATTTTTTTCTGAAGGTCTTTTTCACCTTTGGCTGGTCTAGCAAAGAGCTCAATTGTTTAACCAACTGAGCTCTGGTGTCCCACCCCACACAACATAGACATTACCACATTGCTAAAAGGGACTAGCCTCTCACAGGGAGAGGAAAGGAGGTCTCCTTCTGACCTCCAAGCCAAGCTACCCAATCTGCTGTAAGACAGCTCAAACACGGGTTAATGACAACAGTTCCTTTGCGTGCTCATTCACGCCTCTGCTGACATCAAGGACCAGATGACTGCATGGTGTTAGCTTTCTTTGTTGCACAGACAGCCTTGACTTTGTTGTGTCTTTCGGGCCTGTTGTTTTGTCTTCATCGCCACACACGCCCTTGTGTCCTCCCTCTGCAGACCAACAGCGCTGTCTTGCATGTCCTCACTCCTTCAAGTGTCCCCCACAGGGGACCAGAGCCGGACTGCAGGAATTCCACCACATGAAGACTTTCGAGTGCAGAAATCTACCCTGGTTTGGGTGTGAGCACTGGGGATCTGTTGCAAGTTAATGTTTTTATATGTGGTATGTTATATGTGGTATATTCAGGGATGTTAATTGTTTTGAACTTGCCTTGAACACTTCACACTTGCAATTAAAGACACATTGTAAGTGAAATTGTATCAAGCACTAAACCATTGTGTGCAGAATTTTCAGATATATGCAATGAACTGAACTTAGACAAACATGTGTTGTGGTATGATACGGAAGAGATTAAGCTTCTTGTGGTTTGATTTCCTTTGTGGACAAATTCAGACATGGAACACAACATACCAAACTCAGTTTTATTCTCTTAATATGTGTACATCCGATTTATTACATGTAAGAGTTTTAAAAAAAAAAAAAACAGTCTGACAGCCAAAATATGGCATATCAAACAACCTATGATTGAGATTTATAGTCATAAGATGTGATTGAGGAAGGTGTTCTTTATATTCAGTGGTTTATACATATGCAGCTGCTTGTGTCAGGATGAAACAGAGCAGCTGATTTATTATACTCTGAAATGTGACACCTTAAACCCAATGCTGTTCATAAGCAGTTGTGTCTATAGCATCACACATCATGAGAATCAAGCCACATCTCAGCGCAGATTGTCCTCAAAAATCCCTCAAAATGGTTGTCAAATAAATATTTGGATTAAAGCTTTAGAAACACCAATATGAAATAAGACACTATGAAAACAAACACAAACGAAATCAAACATCATAGCAGTGTATCTTACAGTGGGTTTGAGCTGTCAAAGAGACCAGTACTGTGCTTGGGGAAAAAAAAAAATCATGCAAGATCGGGACACTGCTAACGTGCATGATTCTGAAAGAAAGAAACTGTAAGGCACACTTATAATAATGATATAAATCACTGTGCAAATCCAACGGTGCTAAGCACCTCTTTCGAAGTTTGTGCGTGAAGTCTCTTGATTCTGGGAAATCTTATATGGTCTGCTACATGTTTCATTAAAGTGTTCGCTGTACCGCAACTCGGGGAAGCACCACGTGTTTTCTTGCTAGTCCCTTCCTCTCGGTGATCCTGTCCAATGTGAGCCCAGAGGAAAAAAGCGGAAGTTGATCCGATTAAGGGGATAAATATGGCGGCGCGCACTGACAGCATGTCGGCTCTGTTGCTCGGAAAGTGCAAGTGAGCAAAAAAGCTGCATAGAGCTTCTTTCGTGACCCCTTAGCTACACATTCTTCAAGTCGGACGAGCAATAATCAATACTTCTAAAATGTCGTTTTTAACGTATAAGCATGCGATAAAAAACAAAAACTAGGTAACAAACGTTCGCTACCTAGATTAGTCTACAGGATTTACCGTAGATAAGCTTGGTCGCAGTTACAGCAAATACCATGACTATGGCTAAAGCTTACTCTCAAGGAAACTCTAATGTGGTGGAAACTAAAATGACTTTGGGTGAATGTCAAATAGCTTTTTAGCTGTACGAAAAAATTTCCTTCAAGGGGGTGAAATAAATTGCGTAAATCCAGGCAGGTAGCTAGTTTGCTAACATGGAAACAAACTGCTGATGCAGCCAATTTGCGCTGTTCTGTTCCCAGTGAGTGTTGATAGTGTCCTTCGACCAACTTACTGTGTAACACAGACTTTAATAAAGGATGTAGGTAGTCTGTTAAAACAGCGTTATGACATGTTACAGGTTAAACTTGGATAGCTAAGTTTGTAGGCTGTATAGGTAGGTCACCCATATCTGCTTAGTTTCAGAGTTCCAGAAGTCGTGAGGAAACACCTGCGTGCGGTGTGAATAACCTCATGCCTCATGAGACACTGGAGTGTTCTCTGTGTTTGCCTAGCGGAATCCTGCTTCTCAGTGCTGCCGATTGCATGTATACACAACCTGTGACCAGTCAGTGATGTCACATATGGAAACAATTCATTTTCCATACTCATTTGTCAGAAATCGCTTCAAACAACTTTAAATACTCAGTACCGATGCTATGGTACATACAGTGTATTACACTCGGTTTACCCTAATGTAAGATTTCTGTTGTTTTGTTGTATTTAAATAAATTCTTAGACATCCACAGTATACCCACTCTAATGGTGTGACTAGAGGTGGAATGTCATGTGCACTACTCTTATACTGACCTGTTCTCTCTTTGACAATACATGGCGCACAAACCAAGCTTCAACTGCTGCTTCAATTGGACGCATTAAGAATTAAAGTTTATTTCTCTTCACATTCATTAATTGACTAATGTTTGATACAGGTCTTAGTTTGTGTAAAGACTATAAATATTTTTGACAACCGTGTAGTCAAGAATAATAATCAGTGAAAAGGCACTTGAAACTGAAAACTAGTTTGAACTGCCAAAGCTTCACCAATTGGATTGCTGAAGGTCAGTCCAGTTCATCTACAAAATTGTCCTAGCATTGTCCAATATACCCTGCAACTGCTGTCTAATCGAGGGGATAACGTGGATACTATGTAGGATAACTTGGATACAGATCGAAACAGCATCTTTTTAAGATAATGCAATTTTGAAAGGAAGAAGGTAAAGTGAGCATGTTTTCAAAGTGATTTAAATCATTCAGAATGTGTTCGTAGAAATACACAAGGAAATACCATAAGACTTTCTACTCAATTTATGCTGTTCCAACAATCCCGTTTAAACCTCTTCCATGATCATGAAAAACAAAAAACAAAATGATCTTCTGAGGAGGAGCATAAGTTTAGAACCAGCTAAACCATTCTTAGCCTGATTGCAGCATACATTGTAGGGTGTCTACTGGGATTTTGACTATAACCAGGTTACAAACACATTGACACTTATGTAGTGCCACCAGCTGTGCATCTAATTAATGTCATGAACATCAGGCATTCTGTTAGCACTGCCACCCATGCACACAATAGTCTGTGTCGTGTCATATGTGCTGTTGCTTCATCCAGAGGCACTTAATCATTGTTTGTTCCATCTCATCTTCACTTGGGCACGGAATATCAAAGATGACATATGGTTTGGATTGGAGAGATCTGTCAGTTGCCTTTCTAAGTTTTTTAGTGCCCCCCAAATGATGATCATTCCACGGCATTTTTTCCAGGGAGAAGACAACAAATCACCAAAACACAGCTCTTCACAGCACACTTTAGCTGTGTTTGGACAAAAAGAAAAAAAGAAAAAAGAAAGAACGAACTTTTTTTTTTGGCCGTTCGCCATTGTTCCAAACCACTGTTTCTGCATGTGGTCCAACGGGTGAGTTCAGATTGCTTCAGTTTATCTAACAGTTCTCGAACAGTGGAGCCCAGAAGCGGCACGCCCCAGCAACGGCATTGCATCAGAAACAAAGCGCTGGGCATCGGCAGCGATCACACAGTGTTCTCTCTTTTCAGCGCTGTCACAGCCTGCGTGTTCCGTGTCCAGCTTTTCTGTGTGCACTAGTGTGTCTTTATTTGGTTTTCCAACAGTCTCAGAAAGGCAGGGGTCGTCCCTCTGAAATTAATGAACGCAGATTCTTTGAAGCTGACAAATAAGCATGAGGAATTGCAGTCTGAAGACAAATGCGGCAGCAGCGCCACTGGTAATAATTGATGCTTTCTGATTTATTTTGCAAAAGAGCAAGTCGGCCTTCTCTGTTCCTAGCAGCCAGGGTGAAATCCATCAATATGTTTTTGTTTTGGCTCCAGTATTCGCGCAGCGAGGGCCGTTAATGTTTAACCTCGGGGCTAGGCCGGTTGTGCCGTGGCCAGATCGGGCCCTTTATAACTGACGCCACTTCGTCACCCCCCGCGCCTGCATCTGCACAATTCCGCTGTCAGTTGGTTGATGTATAATTCTGTGGAATGGTCACATTCCATTCGGCCTGCAACAAAAGAACAAAGCCTTCCACCTCAAGTCCACCCAGGATCCCAGCGCTGGTCCTTAGCCCCATCACCCATGAAAAATATGTCACAGTATGGGGAATGGTTTTGTTCACGCTGTGGAAAAGAGAGGGAGGGATTCCTCTTTTGTGATGTAGGAGGAAAACGGTGTCAAAAGTGGGGTTAGTATTAATGAGCAAATTATACTTTTTTTACCCTCCTCAAGCCTCATCTTGTGCCCTTTAATTCATATTCAGGGGAAGAGAGCCTAAGACAGGCTAAGAGCCTAAGACTTTCCAGTAAGGAGAAACATATTGTGAGAAGACCGTTGTCAGTTTTACTTAAGTGGATTTTTAAAACAATATCTTAACACTTAGATCACGCTTATTTTGTCAATATCGTGTAATGAATGCAGTATATGCTGTAGGCAACTAAGAGGGGTTCACAGCAAATATGCCAATTGTCACTTCCATTCTGGGTTGCAAGTTAAGGAGATGACATAGTAATCATTCTCATGTTTTCAGCCTCTGGAGCAGTTATGAACAATACTGGCTTATGGTGCATTTTGGCTTATGGTGCATTTTGTGCACCATATTTCAAACCTTTTACTGTGTAGACCAGAATACCTTGTTTGGTGGTAAGGTGACATTAATCCTTTGTGATGCTGAAGACCTTGTCTATGTACAGAAACCCAACAACCAGTTCTATAAGTTTCCCTAAGGTTCATAATAAGCCAATACAAGTGAACAAATGGCATAAATAGCTGCCAGTTATCCAATGATATCTACTGTGACTGGATGAATTGTTGCCATATTAGCTAGTTAGCTATTGAATAGCTTAAATTCCCAGCATCCTTTGCTTGGTGAGCAGGGGCCCCCTGACAAGCAACAGGCCATCAGCCCCAGGGGTATTGCCACTCATACAGTTTGGGGGGATTTAGGCCCTTTTCTTTGTTGTGGTCAGTCATTTACCAGCAGTACGGCAAAATGAAAACCACACCATCAGTTTTTGTGTTCTGTGTGACTATTACACAGAGATCCTGTTACCCTGCTGGGCTGGGTAGAGAGGGGTTTTTTGGGGAGCTGTAGATTGTTTCGCTCTGACAGTCTGGAAAAATGCCTTTGTTAACATTAAGTGAAATGAGCCTGTATTGTTTCCTTTTTTAGTTATGTTGCATTTTTCTGTCATATTCTACTCTAATTGTGTTTTCAGTTTTGTATTTATGATGGTTTCACACAATGACATTCCATGTTCACTCAATCTTGTGTGATTGTGTTTCAAAACTCCCACAACGGACGAAATGATAGTTTCACTGCAGATTTAGCTAATGACAGCCAAGGCATTTACTGGTAATGGGCCTATAAAAAGAAATTGATAATATTATCAGTATGGGGCAAACAGGCGGCGGAAATAAGGCTCTCAAAGGAGTGACTTAAACACGCAATCAAAAAAAGTGGAGAACAGCCATAAGCAGATAAACATTTATTAGTTAGTGCATGCTCACTGAGTTTAAATGGACAGGGGAGTGTTGCTCAAGAAGAATGAGTCGTCTTTACTCTGTTTAATTCTCCTTGAGTAGCAATTTTCTATTTAAACTCAGTCTGTGTGAATTAATAATATGTTTGGTTGCAAATACTGTACAGCCAATATATCAAGACAGAATGGTTACTTACTGGGTGAAGATAACAACTGATACTGTTCCAACGGTCTCCTCGATTTGTACACTTTAGATTTGTGATAAAAATTGAGTCAAGTTTCACTTTAAACAGATTCAGAAGTGACTACTTTTTGGGCCTTTGGAAAATAAAAAAAAAACAATGAGTTAAAAATGAAGAAACAAATAGCAGAGAACAAAAAGTTGATTTTCTTGTAAACTGTTCGTGCAGGATGCTGTTTGCTTTAGGACTACAGTGCACGTGCCAGTGCGTTGGATTCTACCACAGGCCCTGTCCCTGTGCTTTGTGACATCACTGGAGGACTGTAGTCACCCCAGGCACGCAGTTTCCAAGAGCATCAGTCCCAGAAATCACAGCTTGTTCCGGAATCATCTGCCATCACAATTAGCGCTTATTTGTTTTCTGCGTTTGTTTGTTTGCACGGTTTATGTCCTCTAATAAAACTCAGACTTTTTGGTATTTCTCAAATGGTTGAAAAGTGACTCTTCTGCATATATTTTTTTTGTTGTTTCATTTTGTTGCTTGTACCCATGGAAAAATCTTCATTATGCTGAAACTACTGTAGTCTTTTTTTTAAAGATGAAATGAAAAATAGAATGACTCTGGCTGATGTTGTGCCCTACCACAATTAAGTGCAGACAGCCTGTGCCTCTGTGACTGTACAAATGGAAGCAGCCTGCAGCTCTTTGCCATGCGAGATCTTCCCAGGATATAACAAAACAAAATAAAAACTTAAAAGGATTAGGAATTTGTCCAGTGTTGCCCGGCTTTACCCAAGATTGCAGATGCTCTGTCATTTTCATGTTGTACTTTATTGCAGAGTCAAATGTGCTCTCTCTGGTGAATTCATTCGGGTTTGATGACTGTCATTTTATCCCTTTGGGATCTAGAGCGCTGCAATGTTGTTTATGCGTTGGACATAAACGCAGAGTTCTCTCTCAGGAGTGCTGTGAGCCAGGCCGCAGCTGTATGGAGAGATTCACATCTGTCTGTGTGATCTCTTTACCCCAGTTGTCCTCCTGACCTTCAGGAGAAATCAGACTGTTAACATACCTATTGAGTGTCTGTGATAATCATTGTTAAAGATCTGTATTGAGGGGGCAGTCAGATCAGAAATAAATTAGTGCTTTTTATAAACCATGTATGATGCCTTGCCTTCATAACCAAGAGTGATGCTTCTTAAGTGCTGTTAGCTCAGAGGCTAATCCCCTTCATGACCATCAATATTTGAATAATGTAATTATTAATTCTAGTAGGCTGTATCATCAGCTAACACCTAATTTGACTTTATACATCACATTTCCATCAGCTTATACATGCCAATTAGTTAGCTGGTTAACTAGCTACTTATCAATCAGTGCACACACGTGGGTTTTAATCATTTCCTTTAATGTAACTTCTGTTATGATACAGATCCTATTACCACGAATGTGACGGGGTGTTGTTTGCTCTCATGAAACAAGTACATGCACAAGACGCGGCTATTGATATTCTTTTGCAATTGTTTGTTATTATTTCTATTGTTGAGAATATGGTATTTGAAGAATGCCAAAGTTTTCATTTGGCCAGTAGCTCCTTGCCCTCTCTGTCTTGCTTTGCACTAACCTTGAGGCAGTGCCGACCACACATCTGGCCATAGGCACTGGTTTCCCAAAATCCCAACTGAAAGATGGCTTTGAGTGTTCATTGGCTACTCACTGGATCCCCCCTCCAACCAACACAATGTCACAGGGCACTGGATGGATCTCCTCTGTAGTTCCCACAGTGCACTGTGTGCCTAGGCTGGGAGCTTCCTATCTGAGGAGCTGCTGGAATTCGTTTTGAACCTGTGAGTGAGCACTTTAAAACGTGTTGTTTCGCGAAGGTATAGAAGTGGCTGGTTACTCTGTGATTAAGTGTACTTCCTTTCATTCGGCTGGGATATAGGATTCTTTCAACTGTCGCTCAGACTTCTCAAACTTCAGCGGCCTACTTCAAGGTAAGTTGGCTCATTCGTTGAGTCTTACTCAGCCAACTTATTGCCAAGAGCATGGTTTCAGCACTCTCACTCTAATGGAGACCTATCTGTATTTTTATTGGTGGACGGTGTGTGGCACTGTAATTGCAGTGGGGGGGGGATTGGGGGGGTTGGTATGAAAACATTGTGGGTACTGAGCAAACAGTGCCTTTTGGGCTGGCCGGCGTGGGTCCCGGGCCGTGGCAGGCGGGACGGCTTTGTCTCGGTGATGTGCCATTCTGCCGAGAGGGATGGAGCTCTGCAGCCAAAGCCCACACCACATAAAGCACTCGCGTCGGGCACAACAATAAAGCGCATTGTGTCCTTACAGCCAGATACTGGATGTTCTTGTGCAACAGTGTTTTTTTTTTTTTTTTTTTAACGTCGGACACAGATCCTATTGTGGTAACCCGCGATCCAGATGTGGACGTGAGGCCCCCTTTTGATGATTCTGTCTGACTTCCCATTCCTGGTAGGGGCCGAGGAGGCAACCCAGCGGAGGGGGGAGGGCCGTAACTGAGTGGCACCAAGTCCTGTTGCACAGCAAGTGTGTATTATCACTGTACATGAGCTACTCCCACTCAAAAACGGAGGAAAAGAAATATTTTCCTGGTGGACTCTTTATACCACTAAATGGGCAGCAGTTGTGGAGGGAGGCCTTCTTTTGCACAATATGCAAAATATTTAAGCAAGGGCTCAGCCAAAAGGGAGAGGTCAGGGCGTTCAACTCTCTAATGACTGCTGCTGGATACTGAGGAGGATCTGACTGCAGGAGGATGCTTTCTCATGAGAATGACCTGCGCGAGGAGGCAGCTCGGGGTGTAACGTATATTACATGTTCCAGCAGCATAATCCTGGCGGTTTTCATCAGATTACCCCCAAGTATCAAAACATGGATATGAATTTTGAATTTTTCAACATCTATTGCGGTCCAAGTGTTTCCCCTCCGAAAGGAAATAAGGTCACCACTTTGCCAATAAACAAGTCTGCCTCGTAAAGTTATCATGATGATATTCCTATTATGCGATCATCGTAATCCTGGACAGAGACAGGCTGAGAGAGACTGTGTGGAAAATATGCAAGAGGTAAACATGTGGAGCAGTAATACACGGTACACCTAATTGTATGGTGTTCACCCGCTGGTTAAAAATAGGGAAAAAGACCACACAGTTTGAGTCGAACCCACAGCAGCGAATCTTACTCTCAAAAGCGATGATCTAGCCCTAGGCTAGTTGAGCTAATTTGATTTTTCAAATGAGCCAGCTCTATTTTCCATAAATTAGGACAAAACAGAGAGTGAGCAATGCTACAGTAACATCACATTACATTCCTTTAGCAGACACTCTTATCCACAGTGACTTCCAGCACGATAGAACATAACTGTTTCCATTCAAGTTGAATGAGCGACCGTGTCAGACCAGACTAACAACACTCCCAGACCAGTAAGTACTTGTTTGGGACAGGCCTTCCGTGGGGTGCCAGAGAAGTGAGCCTCCGAGAAAATGAGTCTTCTCACGGTTGGTGCTGGCAAAGAGGAGCCTGATTCCTTCACATGGAGCTGTCCTCCTCACTGGGGGTGTAAGAAGCACCACAGTCCTGCTAGCTGTGCATTAAAGGTCTTCACAGTCCATCCTTAATGTGGCTCGCTTTTGCAGACAGTGGGTGAAAGTGAGTGGGAGTAGAGCTGTCAGTTAGTCACAGGGGTTTGAAAGGAACCCCCAGTAAATCAGCGCACTGTTAGCCTGAGTGAGTGTAAGCTGTTGAGTGGTGGCTCAGAGCGTCACTGATTTGAGGGCGTTTTATTTCTCAGGATCACTCTCAAAAGTCCAGCAAAACTGTTTGAGTTTCAGATTTGCTTTGCCTGAGGTGAGGTATGTTGTGAAGTTAAGTCTGCGCTGCAGAAAGCTGTAGACTCAGAAGATACAGAAACAAGACACAAAGCTTACAGTAGCTTTGAGACATAGAAGGGTTGGGTGAAGATTTATGAAGTGATAAGTATAGCGCTTACCATTGGAGGGTAAAGGGCCTGTATTTCTACCCTCAGGATCTTTCAACAGAAGCAAAAAAAAGAAGTGATGTTTGTAGGCATGTGTGGCTTTTGGTCCATCATCTGCCAGCCCATGTTTAAAGACCCACCCCCTCCACTGACACGTTCAAATTAGCTGCGGTCAGAGTTTCTTCAAATACACATCAGATACACACAAATACTTCTCCCCACCTCACCTCCCCCTGGGCCGACCCAGGCTAAACCACACTTCGGGGTCACGCTGTTTTCAAAGAGCCAAGCCAGACCCATAATTTAGCCTTTGTTTCTGATGTAGCCTCAAGGCCTCAAATATAAAGATTCAGGCAGCACTGGGAAGGTCACTGCAAAAAATTATATAAATTATATATATAAAAAATGTACATTGCAGTGCAGAGTTTTAAGCAAAACTAAAGGAATGCTTTCTGTGTGTGTGTGTATGTGTGTGTGTGTGTGTGTGTGTGTGTGTGTGTGTGTGAGAGAGAGAGAGAGAGAGAGAGAGAGAGAGAGAGAGAGCATATTTCAATCAAGATGATGACAATAAAAACCACTCAACATTACACCCAACATTTTTAGTCCATGTTTTGGAACGTTAGATCTCTGTTCTTAAGTTCAGTGGTATTGTACGCCACATTCACATTATTGTCATTTAGCAGACGCTCTCATCCAGAGCGATTTGCATGCAGTAGGGTACAGTTTTATCCATTTATACAGGTGGATGTTTACTGAGGCAGTTCTGTACCTTGTCCAAGGGTAGAGCAGCAGTGCACTAGCAGGGAATCAAACCAGCAACCTTTTGGTTATAAGCCATGGCAGGGCTGTTGCCCTTCATCCCTGACTTCATCCCCTTCTTGCTTTGAGTGAGCAGAGCTCTCCTCTCTGAGGCCCACTGCAGTAAATGATTTATGAAGAAAAAGGCTAGAAGCACAAAGCAGAGAGATGATTTTTTTTTTATGACTTCATGAGATGAGACCATTCTAACAACTAGGCTACAGCTTTCATTGTGTCATTCATAATTTCTTTCTATGATCTTGTTTATAACAAAATATGAAAATCATCCATTTCATTCTTCTCGGTGGTTAATCCTTACTTCTCTTTATTTGTGTGCCATAAATAATGAGTTAGGCTGAGTAGAACCCATTTACATGAGATTGACGCCCATTCTTGGAAGCACATCCTGTTTATTTTGCACGCTACGGTTGTACTGTGAACACAGCACAGAGCTCGCCATGTTCCAGAATGCCTCGAGTTACTTTCAATGCTAAATATTGTACTGTGTGGGCCATTAGTTTACAGTCTGGTATAATCTAATGAGCTGATGTTTACTTCGTTTGTCTACTTGACTTGCTTTCTGTGTTGATGGCTTGTACTGTACTAACCCGACCATGGCTTAGTCCTGTGCTTGAATTCTCCTGCTGTATGCCAGGTCCCTTGTAGTGCCAGGTTTCCTTCGTGTCCATCGATGTGGGAACACACTTCACACATCGGTATCATTTTACAGGACTCTTCCAGTTGTATCCATTATAACAGAGGGGAGGGGAGAGGGACTCTTAACTGAAATGCAACCCGTAACTTCCTCAGCAAAAACAAACCATTTCCTGTAAGTGCCGTCCTAAAAACGCACCATACTCCGTAACCTTAGCTTCCTAAAGGACGTTTTCTTCTTAATGATGCCGAAAACTCTGGGTGCACTGTTGCAGCTGCGGGAGAGGGTGAGATTCGGGGCATCTTCTGTCAGTCTTTTCCGTGCTGTATCCTACAGGATGGCCACAGGCCACACGGACTGGCCTTCATCTCTGTCTGGTAAAGATCCACTCCTGAGGGAGAGCTCCATCATCTCCCTCAATATCAGTGATGGTGACTAATTCAAGACTGTTCCCAAGTTCCATCATCACTAGCAATACCACCATTTCCATTTATTATGAAAAAGTGTAGCTCTTTTCCGAATCACAGTAAAGGATTATTTATTTTGGTCACAGAAGATGATTCTCCCTTACATTTGTTACTTCAACAAGTGGACAATTCGCAAACTTATTCTCCTAGTCAGCAACTCAGCACATATCAGCGCTTAAGTAGAGCACTCTGTCTTTTTCTTTCAGACGTCTTAAATCAAACTAATTTTTAGTGATATTTTAAATTCTAGGAAGCCTAATTTTTATTGCATCGTTTTCCTTATGAATTGAATTATGGACTGTGATGAGATACAGTGCAGATCTGTCCCTGGCCCTGGTTGTTTCCATCTTAAAGCACTCCGCACCAACAAGTGCACTGCACATGCTGAATGCAGCAGTGAGCAGTACGTTATTATTCTCCTCTCTGTGTTCGTCACACAGGGCTTCAAATACCTCTCCATCAGAGGCTGTACTGATGGCCATTTTCACAGACAGAAAGGTCTCAGCTCCCTCTGTCTGAGACTCAATCTCCGTTTGCTTTTGGTTTTGCTTCCTGGTCCAGCTGTAGGCTGTGGGGATGCAGTGTTTCAGAACCTCCTGAAACCAGGTTTGCAAGGATGACATCTGGAAGCTCAGTTTTCCACATCTCTCCTTGTAAGTGTTTATACTCGAGACCACTGGCAATTCTAATCCTGTCATGTTTTATTAAGGCTTTTATTAGAGGGCCTACCAAGCAGAGACTGACATAGTCACACATAGAAAGTACCACCTCTGAGACATAATTTAAAGGTCAGTCTTCTAGGTATAAATAATCTTGCGGTGCTTTTAAATTCATAACCTAATTTTAGGGGCAGTTTGACATTGTTTGAATCCCTCTGAGTCAGGGGGCCTGTTTCAGGTCTCCATTCATGGTTCTGTACCAGCTCAGTGGGATTGCTGAGAACAGATTTAAAGAATATCATTCATTCTTTTTCTGGACGAACACAATTTAATACCATGTTTCTTTGTGCAGTTTCCGCACAGTTTAATTGCCACTGCAGAGAAAATGAAGGTAGACTATACAAAATATGTCCAAGTAAATAATATTTACTGTATTGTAGTCAAACATTCCTATACGCAGTACGTTGTTGGTGCCCTACAGTAAGTGTTTATTTACAATGCATAATTGCATCTTAAAGTGCCATGTGACAATCGAAACATGAAACCCACCGTACGCTTTCAGATTGGAAAAATATGTTAATTTGCCTTCGTTTGTGAATTTGTTTGTCTGCAAGGAGTTAGGAGCCAGAGGATTCTCACCAAAGATTTAACTCTTATTTCTCCCCAAACAAACAAAAAGTAGGCATCTGAAAATGGTTCCCATGCTTTACGCAGTATATCATATTTCGTATGTTTAAAAAATGTTCTAGTAGTCATATAGGCAGGCCTTTATGTTGTGCTAGACAACAGGAACTTAGAGTCTGGCAAAATGAACCTTAAAAATGGTGCTCGGTATCTACCAAATTGTTTTTAATTTGTTTTATCACTTCTGAAAAAAGTTTTACCACATTTTTAAAATGTTTCATAATGTCATAAAATTGAGACTGTTATGAAAAGGTCTGTACCAGTGTGCACATTGAACCTGTTTATTATTATTGTGTCTTTGTGTCTAAAGTATATGTAAACTCACGGAGAGTAGTCATGACTGATGAGCCTGTAGTTTTTTGTGCCTCATACTCAGTGAGCCAAAGATAAAATTTGATTTTTAATTAGATTTTTGTAAGTGTATCTTTAAATTGGAAGGTGCTCATTTTCCATTAACAAACTAGCGAATAGCAGTTCTATGTTCTGTAAGCTTCATTTCACAGTGGGTAATTGTGACTGCATGTGAAGAATGTATGTGAAAAGGAAGCCAGCCATTGGTTAACGAGTTAAACTTCAATGAGTTGAGTTCAATTAGCCTTGTTTAAATACAGGTGTGTAGGTAATGTAGAGACATCCTGGGGGCATGTGGGCCTTTGAGGCACAGTTCTTCATTTGTGCTGGTTATTTATTTATTTATTTATTTATTTATTTTTAAGATTCTTTGTTTGGTGTGTTGACAAGCACTGTCACACTCAGGTGTAACACAGGAAAATAATTTCCTGCTTCTTGTTAGAGTAGATGATGCAGGAGTAATAGTTGTCTCTGATTTTATGTGGCAGTTGCCTTCATGGTGCAGTGAGATTTGACTCTCAAATCTCAGTGTCCACTCAAGCCACCAATTGCTTAATTAGTTCTCTTGTCCAAGGTTTGTCCTAGGTTCAGCTAGAGGACATGGGAAAAAAAGTTAAATTAACTTATTAATGACAGTGTAATGCATCATGGGTGGTTTGGTGTTTGTCCTTATGGCAACCATTTCTATGTCAGTATTGCAGAGCCATCTCCCATCTTTTGTATCAAAGCAAGAAATACCATGACATAAGACAATGCACAGCTGTATGAAATCAGTGACATAACAGATAGACGGCTTGAGTTATGTTCCTAGATTTGTCAGATGTTCAAGTAAGCCTGTAGTAATTGCAGGTTTTAAATTTAAGCATGAATGTATGCTTAATGTGACAATGAACATATTATTCTCTCACTGATCAGTGGTGTAAGGACATGATGTACATGTTACACGTTACACATTGGACAAGAAAAAATGTATTTTTGCACATGTTCAACATATAACTTGCACTGTCTACAATAAACCCACTTGCTTTGTTGCAACTGGCTCCATGTGTGTTTAGACATTTGAACGTTTCTTGCAGCTAGGAGTAGTAGTTTACTGATGGTGTGTCTTAGAGAATAACATTCGGCTCATGTTAAAGCCCCGCTAAAACAAACTGTTCTTCTGCGGAGTCTTCTGTTAATGTGCAAAGGTTTTCTGAGGATAGTATCAGAATTCACCTTCCCCCTTTTTTTACAGAAATGCTCTATGTTTATGAATTCTCCAAGTCTAGGACAATGGTCTGTCTGAGTGGATATTCTCAAGAAATGCCCCTGTTAAAACACTGGTGATTTAAACTTTTTTTTAATATATTCTGAGCACCTTATTGAACTGAAATGCATGCGTTTTATACTTTTGTCAATTGGAGTACTTTCTGTGGGAACTAAACTTGTGTCAACATAAATTTAGTCAGTTGTTGAGACACAACCCTGAGGGATATAGTTTTACCAAATTCTGCCTTAATCTATTAGGTTTTGATTACACTGCCATTTTCTGTGCCTTCTAGTCAATACTATGCAGTACTATCCAGTGACCTGAAGTGGCTGTCTATTGTTTTTTTTTTCAATTTTACAGTAATTGGTCATGCATAGTAATGATTACCAGGCTAATTACTCCCCCCATGAAGTCCACAGATGCCTGGTGGTGTAACTGCAGAAGGTATGGATGCAAAACAGATTGCTCAAAACTCGAGGGGCCTATGTCTTAAGGACTTCTCTCTGTACAGCAGAATATGTTACAGCCCAAGATGATGTAATAGGACAGAGATGTTAGTATGCACCTCCCAGTCTGGTGCCACTCCTCATTCACCATGATGCTCTGGTGCCTGTAGACAACAGATAAATCTATAACAAATGAGAATTTTTTTTTTTTTCATGTTTCATTTTTATATTTACAACTCAGATCTTTCAGCTTTCCCAGGTTTTCATCTGTGGCAATGCAGTCATTGTGGTCATTATGTTTTTAAGCATGCAATAAATTAATGAAAAATGCATGCTTCAGCGGAGCTTAGGATGACTCCGCTTCTCCCAGACAAGACACATGTGCTTCACAGCTGCATTCTGACACCCAACTTTTTTTAAAACAAAAATGCTCTTTTTAGGGTGTCAACAACTGTTACTGTAAAGCTGGCTTACTTTCTGTTAACATCTTTGAATGTTACTGTATTTTACTGTAAGGAGTAATTATGTGTAGCATTGATGCAGACAGACCCGTTTTGATGGTCTGAATGCATTTGTGTTATGCAAAGCCAATTCTCAAATGCAAATTGAAAGAGGCAAAGCCAGAGCAATTGTAGTAATTTGACAATGCATGACACCTAGCTTACACTGTAGCTCAAGCAGCAATGAGTTGCCTTCAGGAATGTGTGAATGTGTGCCAGCCAATCAGCACGCATGCCGCATCACCGCTAAGTGCGTCTGCCGATGCGTCTGCCATGGTGTGGTGGTGTTTCAACAAGAACGAACAATAACACGTTTGATTGGCTCTGCACATTTTACAACACAAGGCAAGCGGGCTGGGAAGAAAGCTTTTGGTGAGTTGGAGGTGCGAGGAAGATGTGCCTGTCAACTGATAAATCAGGAGATGGGCCTCGTTACCCGTAAAAATGTGATTGCCCAAGCACAGTGACATAACAGCATTCTGACTCTGCAGAGCATTAGAATGAACAGATGTCATAGAAGAACAAGACTGCCATCCCCTTGACAACACTGTGGTTTTGTGCCATCAAAATTGAGCCCAGAAGCTCCTACAATACATTAAATGCATTCTAGGTTATTACACAAAATAGTAACATTTTACCACAACGTGATCTTTCAGTAAGTTGCCAAGGCACTTTATGTGAGAGTAAACACTGCAACGGTAACCATTCTACCTCTTTACCTCTCTGTGCTTGCGATAGAGGCCGTTCAATACTTCAATGCTTGTCTGTAACTCAGAGCCGTATCTCGTTCTCAAACATGCTGTCCTGGTGATGACCTGCAGCCGGGTACGAGGAGGGAACAGCAGAACGCAACCCAAACTGAGCAGATTACACTCTGTCAGCTCTTCTCCACTTCCTCTCCTACTCCGCTTGCACTTCCTCGGCTTCCTGATTTTTTTGCCGTAATGATGGAGGGGAGATGGCCACAACAGCGTATCGCTTACCTGAATTACAGTCGAGCCTCTCCTCGCTGCTGCTGTTCCACGTTCTTTGCCCTAATTCAGAGCTTTGGCCGCCCCTTGCCTCTCCCCCTACCGCCATTCAGCCTCATGGCCAGTGGGATTCCAGCCAACGATCATCTGCAACTTAAACTAGGCAATATCTACTGATCTCACACTAATTTATGGTGTGCTCGTTTTCTCTTCCTGAGAGGAGCGTACATGCTCAAATGACTAATTGTGCTGCAGCAGTGACTTTCCAGCGAGGCCCCAAATTGGACGCCACTTCTCCTGTGGACGTAGAAATTTCAGCTGCAGCGCTGTCAACATCATGTCACTCAGGGCTTAGAAAGGGAAAAAGTACATTCATATTGTTGTTGGTGGTAATTGTCTCCAAGCAATATTGTGCTTAGAGAGGTGTTGTGCAGGCTATGCCAAGTTAACTGAAAATAAGAACTCATATCTATCATAAATTTACCATTTAAAGATTATGTATTTTGTGTGATACTATACCCATGACTGACAGGAGCCTCTGAGGCACAGCTAGTCCCTTAAAATGAGGACGTAAGGGGTTCGATCTGAAGTGTGATGTGAATAAACACTGTGTTTGTAAATGGCGTAGAAAGAATGAGAGTCCACTCTGGACAGTTAATGGACAGGCAGCATGTGCTCATATAGGAGGAGGTATTTTTCTTCCCTTTCAAAAAAAGTCTTGTGTCTAGTCAATCAGAGACCTTGCCAAGCCAAAAACAAAACCTCAGACGGCTAAATACCTACACGGTGCACTGGATACATCTTGAATAAATGTCTGACTTAAAGGAGTGACTCAGTAGCTCTGTAAGGAGATGCTTGTTTTCTGCAGGGACCTCCTGAGTCACAGTAATGAGATTGCAGTGTTCACCTCCACGGTGGTCTACACCTATGGAGGTCTGAAGTCACACAGTGCAGGAGCTTGTCTCAAATGTGGAGCAGCAAAGGTCATCGGTCTGGGAGGGAAGAGGCCTTAGCTGAGGCATAGGCTTCCATCAGTGTAATACAGCCAGTCATGTGGGTGACTGCCACAGAAAAACAAGGTAATTCAGTGGCTCAAAGAATGACCTTTTTCTGCAGTTCTGGCAGTAAGAGAAGCCAGGCATGAGCTGGAGAACTCTGCGTTGCCATGCGCCAGACACACAACTGTTAGACGCATCGAATCGAAAATGTCAGGAAGGGCAAAAGTGTGCGACATAACGCTTTGCCAAATGGGCTCGTTTTTCACACTCTCAGGCCAGGTGAAAAAAAAAACAACCGTTAAATGTTACGTTTGTAACTGAATATTTCAAACCATCCCCATTAGTTTGACCGCTTCCAAATTCCTGCTACCGTAAAATCTCAATGAACATGGACAAAACAAACAAACCGATACGGGGGTCCGAGGGGGAACTGTAAACCTGTAAGCACGCCCCCTCTCTAGAGGAGTGAGTGGAGATTGGCAGAGGTACTGATGTTACCAGATCTTGCAGGCTCTCGAAGTGATTTCTAATTGGTGATCAGGGTTTCAGTCTTGTGCGCTGGCAGATGTACTGGCAGTGACAAGGTCCAGAAGAGCTGTAAGTCTGACAAACAGCAGTGAGTCACCAACCAGAGAAAAGCGGGTCTTACGAGTATGAGAGATTTATGACACTGCCTTCATGCATTGATACTCAGAAGTTATCATATTTCATGTTCGATGGAATTTGAATAAAATGAAAAGCCATACTTTTGGCATGTCGCGTGCTGTAAGTCACCCTGGGTGAAAGATGTCTGCCAAATAAATAAAAAGAAAATAGTGTTCAGATGGCTGAAATGTTTCAAAATAGCACAAAACAACTCATCGTTATCGGCTCCTGACACATTGTTTTATACAGTCCTAAAATGTGGAAACTGACATGCATGAAATCCACACTCAGAGCAATATTTCACTTTTTCTGGTGCTGTGAAGCACATTTAGACTCAAATCCAGTGAGGAATTTTGATATTGATAATATACTCAGCAGGCCTATCAGCATCCTGCTTGCCTTTTCCATGGAAGTTAAAAATGTCTGCTGCATGAAAGGAATCAAACAATAAGTTGAACCCTGTAACAGTTTAACCTTAAACTATAAGGTTAATGTTAGTTTATTCGGGGAAACGGTGAGGCCCTGATTGTGCTTATATTGGGAAAGGGAGAAGTACAAAAAAAGAGGCATTTTGAATTGGATGGAGGTCCAGACATTTTGCTTCTTTCTGTGGGGAGGAGCTCTAGGTTGAGAATAACAAACAATCAAGGCAGCCCACAGAAGTAGATGAAATATCATTCAAGGATATCGCCCCTTCATCTCTCACTCGGGATTCCACTGGAATTGTCTCTCGGCGGCCCGCCTCCGATCTGAGCCCCAACTTTAGACCACACGATGTCTCTGCGCTGGAAAACTGAAAGAACCTTTATTTTTTTCATGAAACTGACAGACTGACTACTGCAGACACCGACCTTCAAAAGCTGAAAAATTCAGATTCACGTAAAATGTAAGCTTTGCCTTAAGACCCAAATTAAATTTAAAAAGCATGCAATACGGTACATTAAACATAATAATTTAAGATGAAAACTCCAATTGTATTTTTAGGTTGAATAAATCAATTTCAGACATTTATCACAGTCTCCTGTTTTAAACATTAATTTTGGTCTTTTTTCCCCCACCAAAATGTTATAGAAATGTCCTGCCTGAAATTTCAACTATTTATTAGAGAGCTATGTATTTTCTGACTAAGACTGAAAATCTCAGATATAGTAAATTGCAATCATATTGATGTTGTACCATATATATGCAGTGTGTGTGTGTGTGTGTGTGTGTGTGTGTGTGTGTGTGTGTGACAGATTAAATGATAAAAACCTCGCGCTGGCATCATTGTGGCCATCATTGTGATTTGTCATTTAGCAGATGCCCATATCCAGGCTGATCAAACAATATTTCCAGAGGTGCTCCTGTCTTGTTGGAAAAATGTCTGCAGGGCTGTGGAAAGGTAATTCCAATCCCAACAGCAGCGAGGTTTAATCTCATATGTGTTTTTGCTACAGGCATACAGGAAATAGAGATGTGTGGTCCCAGGTTCACATATATATTTTGACAACAGTAAAGGCTTGAAATTAGTTGGTAAACAGTGCAACTTGGCTGCAACGTGAAGTTATTTTTGAAATAACAGTCTGCAGACTTCAGCTTGGCGCCAGTACCCTGGGAGGAATCTCTTATAAATACAAAGCAAGGCCAGGAATCTCAAAAAGACAATGATTTTCCAGATCTGAGCAAGAGATTCGTTCACTGACAGTTCTCTTCTCTGAAATGAGAACACAATGGAAGAAAGATGAATGACTTTTTATGCCACACTGAAAATAAGGGCAAATCCAAGTGGTGGAGTAGAAATACAAGATGCTCAAAAGACCGTTGAGGTGCCAGGAAATGGGAGACTAAATTAACCGTTCCATGCTCAAAAGTCCACAAGTTTATTAAGAAAAAGAAAGCATGGAGCTTAATGAAGCCACACACAAGGATCTGACCTGGAGCAGCAAAGAACAATATTGCCATACCTGCATCCAGGCGCTCTTAATTTCCCTTACTTTTGGCTGTGGTTACTTTCTGTCACTTAAAAATTACTCTCTGGTTTGGACCAGGAATTCACATCTACCACTTTGACTTTGGAAAGTCAGCCACATTTTGGCTCTGTTGTGTGAGCTGCCAGGTCTTTTCTCCTCAGTGTGTGCCGAGACCGGGCTCTGTCACTCATTCTTATCATTTCCAAGTCTCTGTCAGGGCACAGTGCCTTTTAAAATTTACAATTATTGATATTAAATGCGCTTCTAATTTACAAATGAAAAAGAGGAGTTTTAATAATGAGAAGATGACTCTCTCTAACCACAGGCCAGCTCTGTGAATGTGCTGGCTTGATTTTGCAGTGTCAGTGCGAGGGTGCCAAGCAATCTGGCAGATACCAGCGTCTAGATGAAATCTACTGTTCATTTAAAAAAAAAAGTCTTTTCTGATCAAAAACACTGGCATGGCATTTTTGCGCATGTTGGGTTCCAAAGCTTACAGTGACTTTTCAGATTCTCTCATGTGCCAAAGTGCCAGAGCCGTAACAGAAACAGAAACGGAGAACAAACACGGCATGGAGATGATCAATCTCTCTCCTGGTTCAACAGATTGCATGAATTTTACAATAAACCTACATGCAATATTTACATTTACATTTATTCATTTGGAAGATGCTTTTATCCAAAGCGACTTAGAAGAGAGGCATTTATTTTTTAAGCATCAACCATGCTGTTAACATAATATCTCTGCTATGGTATTTAAAGATAAAGATCTGAGTAACAATGTATCTGAATATGGGTTTGGCATGCTTGTCAAAATCATTTGTGGTGCTTAAAACAGTTACCAGTTACATTGCTGTATGTGATGGATTTTGGGGTCATTGCAGTGCTTAAGCCTTGAATTGATGCTATGGAGAGTGAAAGGATAGAAGAGAAGAATTTTCCAGGAGGCTGTGGTTCTCACATGGGACATAAGCATTCACTGTCAGATGACCTTTGACCACGAGGTGTACATACTCTTGTAGGATTACCCTGAGCTGCTCAAGACAACTGGTAGAAAATACATTGCAACCTGTGTGTTATATAGATTCACATCAGTATATCATACACCCACAAAAAGTCAGGTTTAATTTTAGTACACCTCTAAGTAAAGTTAATGCGGTCGTATCAATTTACTGTGTCTCAGTGGAACAAAATGGAATGGTTAGAGGTTACCCTCTTGATCAGAAAGATGTCTCTGTGGAAGTGTCCCATGTCCTTATCAAGATATCAGTGAGGGATGAGGTGGGTTAGGTCCAGTATCCGTCAGCGCTGTGTGCAGGAGAGGTGAGATTGTTTATAAAACTCAGGAGGTCCTCCGCAGAAGGTCCCCCATAATTCCCCTGTGGCTCTAAACCTGTCCTCACTTACCTGTACACTGACACTCACCTCACCTGTGATGCATGCCCTACTGCCGTGGGCATGCAGCCATGTTCTCCTAAAACAACAACCAGGCTCCCTCCCCCCCCCTCCCATTGCCTCGTCTCTCATCACCCCCCCTCTGATCCAGCGTCTGGGACCGAAGCACCTGAAGCTGCAGTCTGGCGCAGGTATTTTCTGCTGAAAAGGTATAATAAATCATTTCTCCTTTGTGCCCCTCTGTCTCCTGCGCTAATGTGTTTTTCCCCTGTCTGGCCCTCAGACCTCTTGAAAGAAGTCCACTCCCAGGGCCAGGCGAACAACAACGTTTCCAAAAGCGCTCAGGGCGTCTCTGTCAGGACTGCTGCCCCCCCCCCCACCCCCAGCCTCAAAGCCCTCCTCACCCATGTGACAAGGAACCCGTGTCATGCCAGCACATACAGCCCCAATGCCAAGGGCAAGAGCAGGACAAGGAGTGGGCACAGAGTACGTTCATACCGCTGGCTCTGTCGAGATCAGAGGAACCGATTAAACCTAGTAAGTGCCTAGCTGAAGCCCAAATTAAATTAACCTGCTTATTGTAAATGTCACAAAAGGCTGAAATTTGAGGTTCCCACCTACGGCTCCCAATTTTAAGTTCTGTAACTACTCAAACAAATACAGACTTTAAGTTATTGTAAACATGGGAGAAGGTAGGATATGTGTGCAGTGATTAGATTGATGGCTTTTCTCTCTCAGACCTTGAGGATTGTTTTTGAAGCCGCAGAGGGTTTATTGATGATCTACTTTATTCTGTCCCCTTTCAAACAGAATGGGGGTTTTGTTTAGCAATTTCATTTTTAGAAGTTCAACGCTGTGAGCCAAATAAAAATCAGAAAAAAAAGTATTTTAATAAAACCTTGAGGGACGGCGGAGTCCAAGATATATATTATCCATGGAGACATAAGACTTTTAAATTGGAACCACTTTGTTTTTCTCATTGCTGCTGGTGACCAGAATCTCGGGGTGACCATCGGAATGCTATGGTTTGTGTTCTGCATCGGGACGTCAGTCCGAGACCGTTCTGGAGTTCGGCATGCTTCCCCATCGCAGTCACTCCGGCTGCTAAATCCACAGGCGCGGTGGCCGGGAGCCCTTACTGACAGTCCCAAATCCACCTCCCTCCTGTCTGCTGGGCTGTAGGAGTGCACAGCCGGGAAAAACAATGGGACAGTCTGATCTGGGGATTTACCGGGGGGCTTTGATTAAGGCCGGTGTTCTTGGCCGGTTTTCTGTGACCTCTTGTTAAAAAACTTCTCATCTGCCCCTGTTTTTTTTTCCTCCCTTGTTCATTTTATGAATGGCCTGAGAATGGATTATAGAAGGTGCTTTGTTTCCAATTAAACTTCTCTCTGACAGCCTAAGAGCTGCTTTGATTCCAGCATTCGGATATATTGCAGGAGCTTTAGCAAGCCTGAAAAGGCTCACCTCAGTGTCTCACAATGGATAAGGCATAGCAGTGGGAGGTTAGAGGTCAAAGGGCAATCCCAAAAGGTCAGGGGGAAAGCTAGTGTGGGGCTGTCTGTTAAACTGTGTAATCTCCCTGGGAGTTACCCCGAGGCAATGCTCTCCCCTGTGTCTCCTCTCTGGGCTCTCCCTGACTGAGAGTTTCTTTTTTCGTTGCTGTGTTTTGGGAAGAGCTTTACTTTCTTTCACAAAGCTGTACTTTTAGAAAATTAATTAGCAAAATTTACAGCGTGGCCTTCCCTCACCCCATGTGTCTTGGGTGTGCTATCTTGAGCCGGCCAATTCGAACGCCTAACTAGCTGATACCGGGTAACAATTAAAATTCCATCCTTTGGCTGGCGTTCCGCGGGCTGTCAGGATGTGAATAACTCTCTCTGGCATGCCCCCTCCTGATGAGGGTATTATTTAAATGGAAAAAGAGTCGCCTATTCATTATTTGCATGCACCCATCACCGGGGTACAAAACACAGATAATGAGAGGGCCAAAAGGCTGGCAGGCGGCCACTTTCAGTAACGGTTCCGAGCCCCTCTCCCGAAACGGGGCGGCACAACAGCGGGGCGGTAAACAGTTTTGCCGCTACGGCTTGTCGGCAGGCCTGTTTCGTACACAGCCTGTTTTGCTTTTATACCGTTACTGATATTTTTCCCTGCCTGTCCATTGGTCTGGCTGTCTGTGTGTTCAGAAGCTTCTTTCATCTGCCTCCATTATGGATGCCGTTTGGTTGTTTTTGCTAAGCTAGACCGCTAGCTAGTGTAATAATCGTCATTATGTTGCAGGTGAGACTTTGTTTTAAAACAAATTAACTTTGACGAAATCATGTAATTCTTTTTTGTCGTTTTACACGGCTTCAGCACGCGGAACACACAGAGCTGCCATTTCACAAAAATGTGTCATTATTTTCAGTCTCTTCCCCCTCTTTTTTTTAAGCCAGCACTCATCCTCACCATCATACCCAACATCAAGGCAAAACTAATTGACAACATCCCTTCAGGGTAACCACTCATTGAATATGTTTAACAGGGGAACACAATATAAGCAGTTTTAACTCTTAGCTTAACGTTATTTCCCAGAAAAAAATACTTCCATTGTATAGAGAACAGTTCCTCTTGACATATGGCAAAATGGAGCTGGAGTGACAGGTCAATATGAAGGCCTTATGCCCTTATGTTCCACGTTAACTCTACCATCATCTCATTTGATGCCATGCAGTTTGTAGGTTCCAGGATTTTAAACAAATTTTTTTATAGTTTGACATGGAGCTTGGCGAACAGAAGATCATATCAGCAACAAGAAGCTAAATTAACTTATGGAAGGCTATGTATGACAGGTGCATTCTGTTCCCAGGATAATTTTAAATGAAAGACCATATTTTTCTTTTGCAAGTGTTCCAGTAGTTTAAATCAAGGAGGCAATGATGGTGTCTGCCATCTGATGGTAATTTAAAACACCCCTTGCCTCTGGAAATGAAAAACACAGGTATAAATAAACACAGCACATTAACAGGTCAAGGAGATTTGGTGACAGAGCAATGGGCCACCAGCATGTCTGACAGAGTAAGGGTGTGACATTTTCAGGACAGGACTTTTCCATAAACAAAAAGAAAGAATAAGAAAGGAAAAAAAACACGGGAAAGGCCCATAATTATGTTTAGTTATGTTTCTCTCTTGTTTATGAAGTAACCACATTGAGTCATTGTTTTCCTTTTAATATAAATTTCTCCAGTGCGAGTTTTGCCATTACTTTTATGCTTTTCCACGTATGCTGTTCTCTTTTGTGCTACAAAAGCAACATTTGATATTTATTCTCAAGTTTTAAAGTGACAGTATCTATGCCTTGTCATACATTTCACCTCCTTCTGTTTTTGGTCATTATTCAGCACTTCTTCCTCTCCTTAATCACCAGCATTCAATCAGGCTGTGCTTGCTGACCAATCATTTGTCTCAATCAACAATCCAATCAGATCAGATGTTCTTCCTCGCTGGTCAGTATCATCCAGTGGCTTCCTGTGTGGGGGTCCTGAGCAAATTACATCACAATCCGCGATTGTGACACGGTCAGGCTTCTGCTCCAGCCCACAGTTTCCCAGCCGCAGTGCAAACCCAATGCATGTGTGTTTATGCCACTGAGGGGAGCAATTAGGCCACAGTTAGCAGACACTGCATCCCACCAGTGTCCCTGAGAAAAAAGAAGAGTCTAAACCGTAAACCGTGAGAGTAATATGGTGATGTACCTGTGGTGTGTGCACCATGAACACTGAAAGAAGAGACCTACTCCGAATTACTCCCTCCAGGAGAGTGAAAACCTACAGATTTTTCTCATTATTCTGTCACAAATCGGTAAGATGCTCCACCTCTGTGTGGCAAGCCTCTGTAGTGCTGTATATTCCAATTAAAAAAACCAAAGGATTGCAAAGCTCAATAGTCAGTGCTGAATTCATTGAATGGTTGGATGCAAAACTTTATATCAATATACAACAAACTGAACCTTCAGCTCAGGCCTGTGCCATCTATCAAGGCCTGCAGCATGTATAAATTATTATCGTTCTCAGAGAAAAGGTCTCCCTGATCGCCGTTGTATCTGAGCAGGGGTGCAGGGCTTCTTGCAAAGTAAAGAACTGCAGAATTGTCTCTTAGCTGGTTTAATTAGAGCCGCTCCATCCAAAAGGTCAGCGGGGGGAGTGATACGGCTCGAAAAGGGGAAAGAAAAACAGGTTTTTACAGTTTTTACAACGCCCTGAGATGTGATAAGTGAAATCGAGCTCACCGCTCTGGATTCCATTGTGCTGCAGCTTAAAGAGAAATATAAAGATGCTGGCAGAGTCAGTGTCCATTCATTTCCTTTTTATTTGAGCTGGCTCTCTGACAACGATGGCATATGGAGGATTTATATTGCTCAGGAGTATTGTGTGAGGGCAGTTATTGGGGAGGCATTATTTTTAATTATCTTTGGAAATGCGTCCCTGCGGCGGTGCACTGGTAGCATGAAATTAAAAAGCAGTATTTTAAAGAAATTGATATAATTTGCGATGTGGGCTTCTTTGTATTATATGTTATTAACTTCATCAGCTATATGCAATATGATTAAAGGAAAACAAATTCCATATTTCATATACCAAGCTGCGTGCGCAGCATTCGTCTGTTCGGCTTTGCAGCAGGGCGAATCGGTGATTATGCGTTTGATATTCACACACTCCTGCCATTGTTTGCTGCAGAGGGCAGAGAGCCAGCTCACCTGGCACCGTAGATCACCTGCTCTGAGAGACACAGGCTACCCGAGCTCAGGTGATGAGGGCCGGAGTCTCAGACTGAGGCAGTGTGCCAGTGGAGGCACCTCCACGCCTATGTTGCTTCTGCTAGTAACGAGCTCTGCAGCTCCCAGCTCCTCTCTCATAACTCGACCTTAGCTGACCAGGACACATGTGAGGATCTTGGAAGTGTGCTGATAATTGGGTTTTTGAGAAGTGGCATTTGAATATGTCATTTAGCTAACTGAACTATCTCGTGCTTTGATAAGCCTGGAAAACTGATATCCTGTAAAGAAGGACAAAGTGGAAAAAAATAGTATGAGTTTTCTTGGCTGTTTACAGTAAATATCTCAAATGAGGTTGTTTGCAGAGTCAAAGGAAACTAGGGAAGGTCTGAATGGTGTGAATTCTTTTGGCTTCCTGGTTCTTGTTCAGGTCAGAGAGATGAATGGTATCTCCCTCGAGGCCATTGTGACATTGACAGAAACAATGCCTCTTTCCCTGGCTTTCACAGCAACAATTTTTTTTTTTCTCTGTGGTCACAGAATCGATCATCTTCCAGGTCATAGTTGCTCAACCACAGAAATGTGCGGTTGTAAACAATACAGTTTTTCCTAACAGGTATCATTGTTTCATATATGTGTGTCTCCTTGCTCATAGGTTAATAAAACAGTCACATGACTGCTGTTAGTTGGAGGTGAGAGGTCACGAGATCACATAACAACTGCTGGCTTGCCACTTTGACCTTCAGTGCTGTTCAGCTGAATGCCTATCTGGAATGAGGAAGTGTATTGGAGTAATAGAAAAGCTTACTCAATACCATGTGGCCTCATTCTCTCTCTCTGTTTGGCACTGTAACCATTAATAATGTCTTTTTTTTCCCCCTGAGAGAGTGAATATTTTAATGCCAGTTTAAGACCCCGTTGATATTGAATTATAGCCTTGGAAGCTGACCCACTGTGAGAAGCAACGCAGCGGAGTTTGATGGCCCTTTCTTACGCCTCGTGATGTGCGTTAGAAGCTTGATGGGTAAGCTTGCGGAACTTCTGCTCCCTGCGTCCTTTCTCTGTGTGGTCAGGAGTTATTTTAGCGAGTGCCGCGCGATGGCTGGGCTCACTCTCTCTCTCTCTCCGCCGGCGGATCTTGGACGCTCCCGCGTTTGCGGTCTGGTGTCGCCCCCGAAGGTGTCCGATGCGCTTGGACGTCACGCCCGGCTTGCTCGCCCGCGGGCAGTCCTCCGTTGGGCCCTCGCCCACCGCGCACTCAGATTAACGGTTATCAACCGCTCAGCCCCCGGTTTTCTTGGACGCTCGTTTCGCACTCATTTCGGCCTTTTGCTTATGTTTCAGTTTGATCTGGCATGACAGCCTCCTCTGTGAGGGGCCGCGTTGAACTCTCTGAGTTTTCCGGCTATCAGCTGCGGTTGCTTATCCAGTCAGGGTGGGTTTACAGCCCTTGTCATTACTGTACTGTACAGACTCACAGCCATAATACTGGCTGCACCTTCCACATACCTGTCTCATACCTTCCACTGGGTAATGTGCAGCCACACAGCTATTATGCAAACTACTTCTTCCACATACCTGTATCATTACAGTACAGAGCATTCATTTAGCAGATGCTCTTATCCAGAGCGACTTTGATCACAGCAGAACATAAGTGTATCCACTCAAATTTAAGTGAGCAACAGCGTCAAACCAGGCTAACAACACTCCCAGACCAGTGAGTGTGAGCTTAACGCTATTCAAGCCCTACCACAAGTTAACTTGTGCAACCTGACAGAGGCCAAGTATACTACAATACAACAGTTGCTAGAACACAGAATCAAAATACATCACAGTACTACGCATATAATAGAACATTAGAAGTATCAGGTGTTAGGGGGTGGGGACTGAAGTGGGACCAAGATGCAGTCTGAAGAGGTGGGTCTTTAATAGCACACCCTCCACAGGTAGCTGTGCATTTTTATGAGCTTTGCCTCTCAAAGGGTAGAGAATAATTTTTGAAGGATCAGCTGAGGAGCTCAAGACGTACTGATGCTGCTGCTTGCCTCCTCAGGCCTTCAGGACATGTCTTTAAGCACTCTGGAAAAGATTGTGTTTTTCCGTACTATTATCTTTTGTTATAATATGTACATTGACATATGAAAATATGTTTATGTGCTGTTCACTGAAACTCAGGGAAAATGTCTGGTTGGTGGTAAAAAGTACACACCGATACAACAGTGATTAATAAATGGTAGCGTGTATTCAACCAAAATACTTTGCACTGGGGTCAGAGAGCAACCAGAGTGGTCCTTAAGGAGTGTGTTACACAGTGCTCAGTGTGTTGTAAGAGCCTGGAGCGTGTGTGTTGTGTGTATGTGTTCCTCACACTGTACAAGCAGGGGGATCGATTCGGAGATGACAATGGAGAGAAAGGCCCAGCCAGAGCTTCACATTAAATAAAGCAAGCAGCTCGGTCCTGCCAGACGAGTCAGCAATACCCCTCCAGAGATTTCACCACACAACTCAAACATGATAAATCCTAATAAACCTGTCATATAATGCAGACGGATTTCCCTTTCGATGCCTGGTCATTTCCTTCAAAGCCAGCTCGGTGCAATCTCTGCTCTGTGTCTTGCTGACACGGTTACCTTTCATCACAGAGAGCCAGACATCTCTCATGCTGGCAACTGACAACCTAGTAAACATTAACCCTTCAGACCCTGAGCGTAATTTCCCTATTTGCCACTCCTTCCAGTGGATATATTCCAGCATATTGATCCTTATAGTCATGCACAAATACACAAGTACCCATGCGCCCAAGTGTTGCATCTTATTCTTTAAAAGAAACTGAGTGTTACAGGTATGTATGTACGTATATGCAAGTAATCTCAGTTTGACACTAGGACCTTCATAATATAACCCCATATGGCAATGTGCTGCCATGCTTCCACTGAAACCACAGAGTCATCTGCGCTGAGGTTGTTGGATTTTTTTTTTTTTAATTGCACATTTTACAGTCATGTGTGTACAGTACAGTGTGTGTGTGTCTGTGTGTGAGTGTATGGACTGGACTGGACTGGATTGAGGGAATAGGGAAGGGTGGGAATTTATCAGTGCGGTGAACATTTGTATATTTCAGTCTTCCTTCCAGTGGTAAAATTAACACACTGCATTGCCAAGCAGAGCTCCAGGCTTAGAGTGATTACTGAGATTCCTCTCTCCATCTCTCACGGCAATTGTGTTTATTTGCATAGGTAATTAGTACTCTGCTGGAAGTGTGGCCTTATCCCTCTGGCCAGAAGCTTTCCTCCTCGATCCGTTTGTTAGTTTTCTTTCTCAGCGCGGTTGTGTAGTCTGATTGGTCGTATTATGGTTGTGCTCAGCTCCTCTCTCCAGCTTCCTGTTACCGCCGCACACATTTTGGACCTGACAGCTGTGGTGAGGGATGAAACTCAGAGATTTCGGAGAGAGGGAACGGGACAAGGCTCGATGTAAATGTGGCGGCCGGCTCAGCGCACAGCCCGTTCCAAACGTTTCGCGTCCTCCCGGGAATCCTGCCGGTTTAGGTTTGAGATCCGGAGGCCCTCTGCCAGGTTGTCTCTTCTTGAAGGATGAGCTGATGGTCTGACTCTCTGTCCCTCAGATGGAACTTCCTGCCCGGGGTTGGAGGTTGTCACCACTGGTTATCGTTGGAAATGCTCACGTGGGTTGTGTATGTGTTGGCCAAGCCACTCCTGGCAGCTAGCGTGTGTGTGTGTGTGTGTGTGTGTGTGTGTGTGTGTGTGTGTGTGTGTGAGATGAGGGAGGGGCTTCAGTCCTCCAGCAGTGACTCTATACTCTCCTTTTTTAGTTCATATTTTGCTTTCACTTTTTTGTTGTCATTTTTGTGGGACCAAAATCAAAAATTCTGTCAGGAATGTGATATTGTAAAACTATCGGCTTCGCATGTTACCTAGGAACAGATTTGGACATTGAATGCTAGAGGGTTGCCAATTTGTTCCTTTTCTGTTATTTCCTTTTTTTCCTTTTTTTAAAGGGTACAAATATGGATGTTGTTAAATTTGGACTCTATAGCAGTCAAGCCTTATACTGATAATGTATACCTATAATGGTAATGGATGGAGGGTCCTTCTCATTTCACATTGGTTAGCACAAAAGTCCATCAACTTTGCCTTTGCAACGAAATCATAATCTCATAATGGGCAGCGTTAAAACACCTAATACGAGAATGGTTCCAGTATATGGTCATGATGAGTGCTGTTCTTGATTGCATTAAGTGGCACAGAGTGTCTGTCCAGCACTGTCTGCAGATCCCGAGAGACGGAATAAGAGAAGGGGATGCAGAACATGACTCCTCTCACACCCCTCTGAGTCTGTGAGAGATGAGGCTCAAACCCACAGGAAAGGTGTCGTACCATACAGGCATGTGGGCAAAGCTCAGGCCTGGCGCCCCGCCTCACTCCTCGGGAAGGCCCCCTCCCTGGGAACCCTCCTAATGGAGCTGTCAGAGCAGGGGAGAAGCCGCGGCTTAAACGCCGGCAGAAAGACTGACTCACAGCTGTGGGAGCAGAGTAATTCACCAGGGACCACAGACAGATAGTGTCTGGTAATCCTGCGCCTGCCCGTTCGAGTTTTGTTGGGTAAATAAAACTTGGTGGTGCGCTGATAGGCGTGTGAGTTTCCATGTGATGATCTTGCACATCATGTTGCATTATTTTTGCCACATCTTAGACGCACTGTGTAAGCCGCTCTGGATAGAGACGTCTGCTAAATGATAGTAATGCAATGCAATGCAATGGTACAGTGCCTGAGGGCTTCAGATGATGCAGTGGGAATCATATCCTTGGCCGACTTTTTTCTTAAACTGCCCCACACCGATGGTCAGGCCCGCAGACAGTGAGCGAAGGGTTTGGTTTATTCAATGGCAAACAGCTGCTAAAACATTCCAAAATTATTTTTGTGCCCGCTTAACCTGGAAATGCAGGAGCGGTCAATAACATCAGACTGCGTGCCCACCAGTGGTTCCCCCCTCCACTGGAGATGCTACTTATAATTAGCCTGACTCGTGTGGGAGATTTCCATCCCTGTGAGCAGCGGCTGTTGAGTAACCAAAAAACCCCCATGTGCGTGAAAGTTTTCTCTCAACACGACATACCAATGCTTCTGTTGCATTCCTCGCACGGCAGTCATCAACTCCACAGAGGTATGCAGCTATCCTGTGGTCAAGTCTTGCCTCATTACCTTCCCGATCAGAGACCACCATCGCCAGCAAAGCAAACAAGCGAAAACAAGAGACCGAGAGAGACCGAAGAAACTGTTCCCCGAAGTGACGGTGGCGGAGAGGGCCTGGCTCTGAGGTCGTGCGGTACGCCCTCTGTCACTCAGCAACGTCCCTCCAGCCGAGGGAGAGAAACGGGAGAGGCGAGAGCGTCACCTCTCTTGCCTTAGTGACGAAACAGGCCGACCCATCATCCACTTCTCGTGAGACACAGGGACAACCCCGCTGCTGTAATCAGAGGGCTTTGCTCCTTTAGGGATGGGTACGCCGCATACCTCGATATGCCCAGACACGACTCAGAGTGCAGGTGATGATGAGACTGTATTTGAAGGAGGGGAGGTGTGTTGAGATAAATCCAGCCAAGCGTTTTTCCTCGCAGCATGCGGTGAAACGCTCATATTAACAAAAGGTTGATCAAGCGGAATTTGGGCTCAGCGTAAACTTTTGAAGAAACCCTGAATAAAAAAGATTACTCAGTTCTACTGACCTAAAGCGCAACTCTAAAGCTCAGCTTTTTCCCTTTGGCAGAGTGATCCACATGGCTGCACTCCAGCAGATATAGTTATCTTTATGATATCATCAGAAAAGATGATTATCTCGATTATCTGTTTATTCAGTTGCTTCCTTCAGCACTAGGTGTCGCTGTTGTGCCTGGCTCTCATGGAGATGAGCCCAGACCTTCCTCCTCCTTTTGCTCTTTGCAGCAAGGAGCCCAGGTAACTCCAGCTAAGGCCTTGGCACAGGACTTCACCTGTGTTCTTTCTCTAAAGGTATGCATTCTTCATTCAGCCAGAAACTCAGCCATTCAGTCACAGACCTTTAATACTGAAAGCTCATTTAAATAAGTTGAACTCAAAATTACATGTCCAGTCTCAACTGTGAGGTTTCACTATTGTTCAAAGAACCTGAATTCCTTTTGATCACTTCAGTTCTGACATTCTGACCGGCCAAACATGCAGCTTTCATAACATTTAAACAACTGGGCTTTTATGTGCTGCTCACAAAATCACACATGAATCAGCTGGCCTCTGGCAAGAAGACTGGCAGTGATTTTATTTCATCCCAAATGTCTTTGATGTGCAGTGCTTCGTAATTACTCAATTAATTAGGCATTTCTGTACGGTCTTTGCTCAGATTTGATTAGACACTGACAAAAAGTTTGGTTTGGGTGTTAGACGTCTCATATATATTCTATTAATTTATTATTTTTTCTCAGGGAAAGAACAGTGGAGGAGCCTGTGTTTGCTGTCTATAATCAGCACGTTGTATATTATTGTTGAGGATGGGCACTGTCTCTGTGCCCAGACTCTCATGCCGAAGCATTTTATGAGCTGCACGTCAGCATGTGTTCATCTCAGAGAATCGTTTAGAGGGAGGCAGCCTGTAGAATGTCAGGAATCTCATCTCCTGCTGGAGCTCTTTGAGTCTCAGAACCCATCTGATCTCCCACGTTCACCCAGTCCGCCCTGTGCCTCTCTCCCTCTCTCTCTGTCTCTTTCTCTCTCTCTGTCCACCTCTCTTTCATCTCCCCCTCCCCCTCCCTCTCTCTCTCAATCTTTCTTTAGCCACTTCTCTTTCACTTTTCCCTCTCCCTGTCTCTCTCTCTCTCTCTCTCTCTCTGTCTCTCTGTCCATCTCTCTTTCAATTCCCCCTTTCGATCTCCCCTTCACTCTCTCTCTTTCTGTCTCTCCACCCCTCACTCTCACCCACTCACTCATATATCCCTGGCCTTTGAGTCAATGATTCTAGGAGTCTAGACTGCTGGGGGAGGGTGGCTCTGCTGGTGGCAGGCTGGTTCATTCTGGCCTTGGCCTGACTGCACATTCATTCAAGGGGGTCTGTGTTTGGCGGAAGGGGCTGTATTTTCTGGGCTTGCTGACACGGCCTGCCCCCCCGGGCACCGCCTGTTCCTGTGAGTTAATTAAGCAGCGCACTGCATTTGCATATGTAAAAGCACTCCACACTTGCACGCAAATAGTGATATGGTGTTTTCCGGAATAAGTGTATGGGAGTAGTGTGTTCCTGCAAGTGTGTGTGTGTGTGTGTGTGAGAGAGAGAGAGAGAGAGAGAGAGAGAGAGAGTGTAAAGGCAAACAAAAAGTAAAGGTGATTTTTTTCACCAGTTAAAGCTGACACTTTTTTATCGATCTCACAGTGCAGCTTTACACAATTTAAATTTAGATTGGATTTCATGATTTACTTGAAATCGTCAAATTAATAATCTGCGCAACCAGCTGTCTGCCTCTTCCGGTTGCATATGGCTTTGAACGATTAGCAAATTTAAGGTCTTTCGACTAGCCGCTGAAACGCCTACAATCATTTCCAACTCATTCTCCCCATTTGTGCACAAGTTCCATTTTAAAAATTGCTACTGTAGTTCCATCTGTCTGAGAGAAGATTCCCTCTTTAATGGACTCAGTAATGTGAATCTGAATACCCCCCCCCCCCCGCCTCTGCTGTGGGATGAAGACAGAGGCACCTTGGGAAGGCGCCAGTATGTTGTGGGAGATGTCTGGTGGTTCCGATGACCACCGCGCGTTGAGATGTGGTTGCCATGGCAGCGGGACACAAACTCACAGCATCACGGCCCACTCTGCCTTTTCACGAGGTAAAGGAGTGTCTGCCCTCTCAGACGTCCATGTGAGTGAGTCAACTGCAAAGACCCTGCTCACTCCGTGGTATGCATCACCGAGGAAATGAGAAGATCAGGGACTGGTTTTCGGCGGTTATAATTATCCAAACAGTGGCCTGTAATCTGTGCTCTTTCCATGATGTGCATGGCTTTGTGTGTGTTTGGGTGTCATTGTCAAGGGAAATTTTGCACATCCTTTTCCTGTGTCATATGGATACCCAAGTGATACACACATCGCCTTTCAAGGCACCATTCATGCCTTGTATTTGAAAATGTTCTCACAGATCAGTACATTTCATCCATTATTTTTTATTATGGAGCCAATTCAGAATCAGGAGTACTGAGGATGTTTTCTGCACACAGTACTGTATGGATCTTTGTGGGGTTTTTTTTTTTTTTTTGGTAATCAGTCTCACATACACAGGCCCAGACCTCTTAAAATGCAAGGTACTAAGTTGTGCAGGTACTAACTTCATCTTGGAAAACCACTTCTCCTTACCTGGAGCTTGGTGGCCAACAGATTTTCTGAAGGAACTCTGTTACAGCAAATGTTCACATTAAAGAACCCAGCTGCAAGATACTATCACCTTTAATTATGAAAGTTAACTGTATATTTCCAAAATATTTAAAGCAGATCTGGAACAGAGATGAGCCTTTTCAATGTTTCTGCATAAAATGGTCTATTTCAAAAGTCTACATCAAATATTTTTAGCCTAATTGGTTGAAACCTTTTCTATCATATGTGAAACCTAAGAAAGAATATTATGTCATGATTAGAGATAATAAACAAAATGTGTGTTTCTTGGTAATAAATGAGACATGCCCTCATTTTGGACAAAGTTCTCCCAAAATGTGTATCTTCTACATGGGTCTCCAAAATGCCCATGTCTAAATTTGCAGTAGTGGGTATAAAGGTTTGGAGCTCAACCAGGAAGCACTTAAGTCTGAATTCAGTGAAACTGTTGATTGCAAATTGCATACCTTTTTATACTAGATATTTGTACACTTCAGAAGACAAAAGTGTCAGCACATATCAGAATAGAGAATAGTATTGGGGTTTAGATCTTTGTTATCAGTGGGTGGGATTAAGTCTTACATATGAATTGAGAGTCCAATCTTTTCCAGTGTAATGCAAAAAATATTTCCATTGTGTGATTTTCAAAATATTTGCGTAGCATTAGGTTGACAGCCTCAGCCACAGAATAATTCAAACAACAATTATAGTTCGGCTCACGAATCAGGTTTACCATTTTCACCTCTGTTTGGTTTCTGTAATCATCCACTGTGTTTGAGAGAGGAAAAAATGAAATCTGGAGATACATGATTAAATACAGAGGGTCATATTTTCCATGGGTTCTGCATGAATCTCTGTCTATCTCTGATCTCCCCTATACAGCTGACATGGTACAGTAAACCCTTGAATAAGAGTGATAAGAAATGACATCACTCAGTGATTTTTTTTTTCCCCTCCCCTCAAAGGGGTATTGTGTTTGGGCGGTCGTGACAGGACGTCCCCCTCCTGTCCCGTCATCCCTCCCCGGCTGGCAGACTTCCACGGTGGACATGCATGCCTTCAAACCAGCAGGCCGAAAACAAGCCCCCGTTTGTAACTTCCTGCATTTAATCTGGGGAGATCAATAGCCGCTGTCTGCTTAATCAAAGTTTTTTCTCCCTCCCCTCGTTCTCTTTCCCTTTGATTGTCATCCCTCTTGGCACATGACACGGTGACTCTGTTTTTTTGGTCTCTGTTTGATTTGCCGTCTCTGGCGCGTAGGGTATTAAAACTTTAGATGAAATAGTTCATTAATTTCTAAGCATTAGTTAACTATGAATCGTGATATTATTGGTGATAACAGTGATAAGAGAGGGCACACCTGTGCTACCTGCCATCAGGTAGTAATGTGCTCCTGGCAGCTGCTGCCCGAGGCCTGAGACAGACCTTCTCTCGTTACTCAGTGGGTATGTGGGTCCTGGTGACACATACACCCTCAGGCCACATCCTGTCATTTCAAAATGGCCGCTGCTGAATACAGGTCTAGCCCAGACAGAGAAAGCTCTTGTAGCAGCTGTAGCTGTTTCTCTGTGTGTCGAACAGGTGGAGCTGTGACCAGAACAGAGTCTCCAGTGTAATGCCGTGGACAGGACGTGACTGTCACTTCTTTCACCTGTTTTGGGGGTAATTCTGAGAGAGGTAATTTGAAGTACCATGCTCAAGGGTACAACAGCAGTGCCATTTCTGGGAATAGAAACAAAAAACACATGCTGGGGTTGAATCTTACAGGAATTACATTACATTACGTAATTGGCATTTAGCAGGAATGACAGTAGCAGAGAGCCTGTAAAGGCAACACACATGTGTGAATAAAAGTAAGAATCTCAAAGATCCAACGCACTCTAAAGGTGTTAAACCCTCTGGTCACTGCAGGAGCGACAATCACAGCCTGCAGAAACAGCACACGTCTCTGAATAAAAGTAAGAAATTCAAGGATCCAATGTACTTAAAAGGTGTTATAACCTCGGGTCACTGAAGGAATGATGGTCCCAGAGAGTCTGCAAAAACAACATGCATATCTGATTAAAAGTAAGAAACTCTAACATTCAGTGTGCTTTGAAGGTTTTATACCTTCTGGTCACTGACAGCTGCAGTTTTTGTTGTTTTCATTCAACCTTCTATCACCTACAGTCTTTTTACACACAAATATTTTCATCATAAATCTGTACTGAAACATGTTTTTAACATTTTAGGAGTCTGAATACATTTTAAATCTGTGGAGGTGTGATCAGTGAAGTCACGGGGGTTGGGATGGGGGCAAAAACCAGAATATTCTGCACTCTTCTGTGTCCTTAGTCTGAAATCCCTGTCCCAGATACACTGAACCCTCCTCCTGCCTTTCTGCCAACTTTCCTGCAACTCTCCAGCTGATTATGGCATAATGACTTTATGAGGACCGTTGGTTTGACTCATTCTGTTTTATATACACCCAAGTTTATAGACTCTTGTGCACAGATTAATTGTGTCTTTAACCTTGGAGAATTAAGTGGAGAACTACCCTGAAAAAAGCAGACTGCAGGAAATAAGGATATTTTGAAGGGTTTGATGGATTAATTGGAGTCTGTGCTTCTTTGTGTTTGGATCGGTTCAGTGTGATGAAGTCTGGTATGAAAGGAGCTCTCTGGACGTGAATATGTAGTGGGCAGTGAGTGATGAGCTGTCTCTCAGGCAGTTCCTTTAGATCTCTGGAAATGCTCAGCTCTTCCCCGGTCATCCCAGTCTGTCACCTGGAAAGTTCATCTAGAGGAGTCACTCTGACAGCATGAGTCAGACTGTTAGAGGACCCACTCCTACAGTAGGAGTCAGATCAGGTGAGGACTCACTCTGACAGCATGAGTCAGACTGTTAGAGGACTCACTCCTGCAGTTGGAGTCAGATTGGGAGAGGACTTAATCCTGCAGCAGGAGTCAGATCAGGAGAGGACTCACTCCTGCAGTAGGAGTCAGACTGGCCGAGGGCTCTATCCTCTGGTAGGAGTCATATTGGTAGATGACTCAATCCTGCAGTCAGAGTCAGACCAGTAGAGGACGCATTCCTGGTGGAGGATTCACTCCTGCAGTAAGAGTCAGATCAATAAAAGATTCACCCTTCACCAGAGGGAGAGTCAGTATGCATTACAGTGCCCACAGTCGGGTTCGCATCCTCTCTCCTCACCTCTGATGAGCAGCTCCCTGCGTCAGAGTGTAGGCCCGGGTATTGGGCGAGGGCCGGAAAACCTGCCTCACTCCGGGGGAATTTCAGTGACCTGGGACGCGATCGTGTTTTTCCCACCGTTTAATAATTTATTACCTATTCTATTATTAAACCCACCGCTAAATGACCATATTCAGGCATGGTTTACTCAGGGCAGAGGGATGGGAGTCTGAAATGCTCTCGGGGGCCAGGACGGAGAGGAAGCGCAGGCAGACTCGTTTCCTGTGAGCGGCGGCCGGGTTTGACGGGCCTGGCGGCGGAGCGATCGGGCCGGAGCACTCACTGCCTGGCCGCAGGGTTCATCCGTGTCTGCCAGCGGAGATTAATGCTCACCCCTCTGACTGCTAAATTGCAACGCTGTGATGAATGGACAGATTTAAAAGGTTTTGGACAGGTTGCGTACACTGAGCCGCTTGGCTGCAGAGACAAGCTATGGGGATTTTGGGTAATAAATGTGCGAGTTCTGTACTTAGGAAACCTTTAATAGCACTGCCAAACAGCTGTCTCACGGTGTTTTCGGGGGGCATAAGAAAAGTAGATACTATTTACAGAAACGACTTCACAAAACCACCTGTTTATATGACAGGTATTTTATGTCTTCCCTTGTGTGTGCGATGAAGAGGCCGTTCTGATTTACTGCGGTGCAATACCACGTGCTACACAACTGCATGCAGGCCCTAGCTTGTGTCACCATTTCCAGTTAGAGTGATCCAGCTTCTATAGTGCATCCTACCTGCCCCTTCTACTGACAACACAAAGAATTAGGAAGAAAGGTAAAAACAGGCAGTGCGAAACAGAAAATGCAGCTTCGGACTTCCGCATTCCTCAGTCATTGAGTGTTTTTTTTGCCTTCTTCATGTTGGCTTTTTGCAGTAAAGTAGTTTTAAATGCTTTTCAATATGTGAGAAATAAGCCATGTTTGTCACGCACAGAGAGAGTAGGTTTGTGTGTTACTCTGCTCTGTGTGAGGTGTTGTGGGATCGAGGGCTGAGGTTTGAATATCCTGGCTCTCTGGCTTATTATTCTGGCTGATATTTTCAGCCTTACAGTCTTTGCATGACAATTTTATTTGTATTTACTGTTCTGAGGTCTCTTGTTGTGCATTTTTTATGAGGTTTTGGGATTTTTTTTTTCTTTCTGGTCATGTCTGTGGTCCATTCCATGAACTTTGCATGTACTTTGTTTTTCGTTTTCCAATGTCATAATTAGCAATTAAAATAAAGTTTGCTTCTTTTTGTAATTGGCAAGGTTTTGATCCTTTCCTTTAAAAGGTGTTTTTGATTTAGAGTCATTGACACGTAGGGCCATAATCCTTAAATTTCCTCCATAAGGGTATATTATTTTGGAACATAAAATCATTAAGGAAAAACTCCAAATGTTACAAAACCAAACATAATGGCTTCATATTGGGCTGGCTCCTGTCTCAAACAAGGCCAATGACATATTTTCCCACAGTGCAGGAAACATGCTGATGTAATCCGCTGGCCTCACCCCTCAGAAATGACCTTCATCTGACTTTGACTTAAATCTTAAACGGCCCTTAAAAAAAGCCTTTTAAAAATCATTAACTAGGAAAAGGATGTAGAAAAAGAAAGCCTTGCTCTATACACAGTTGCTAAGCAATTTATAGACAGAAAGTATTTACAGTATGCATATTATATTTAATTATAATTTATCATATTTAATACATCAAATACATCCATGTTTATAGTGATCCTTTTATGAACTTATTTTCACCCCCTTTACATTCTGTAAAGTAGTAGTGCTGCATTTTTTTGACTTGGGTCTCAAAGTTACATGCTTATCTAACTGTGTGTGCATATGACACTTGCAATCCTTTTCTCAACAAACCTACTTCATCTACAAATAGCAATACAGAGGCTGACCTGAAGGATCCTACTCATATCTAACCCTATTTTTAAAAAAAATGTACAAACTGATGTTAAGCATTTTATCGCATAGGTTTCTGTTGTGAATGTGCCATACCTGCGAGTATTACTCAGACCTCCAACACTGTTTAGTGAACATACTTTTTTTCTGCATACAGAGTTAGGTCAGTACATCTGACATCTGACCTCTGACCTCACCGTGGTGTGGTGTGTGTGTGTGTGTTTGTTGGTCTGGCGGTATTTTCTGTAAGGGATGCAGCATTCCGTCACGCACGGAGACGGTGTGGGGCCGTCACCATGGGCTGACCGGGTGCACTTCCCCGAGGCAGGGCGGAGCTCGGCTGGCTTTATTTAGGGCTTTCTGGTCGAGTTCACTGAGGACTCAAACCCGGAGCCAACATTTCATTAAAACAGATTGTTTTCGGGACTGTTTGTTTGAGGGGCTGGTTGTCGCAGGGTCGCAGGGTCGCAGGGTCTGGAATGCCTGTGAAATGTTTGCATGTGCTGTAGATACCCCCATCGTGCCTTATTTACAGTGGTCACATATTAACCGTTATCAAAGGAACGTTTCATTATGAGGCTTTCTGCCAGACAGTGAGCGGATTGAGCAAACCGAAACTATTCTTTTACATTTCTGAAGTTCTTTGGAATATTAATATTTTCTGTTTTTCAGTCAGTATGTGTAAGTGTACAGTCTACTGCATGCCTAGCATGCCAGAGCTATGTAATGTTTAACCAGCCAAAGTCATACCACACAGAAGTCATCTGGTGTGTTTTGGGCGTTTGGTTACATTTTAAAACAATGTACACTCTCTATGAGAAGAGAGTCTTCACAAGCCTTAAAAGTCTGTCATTTCTCTGTAGAAGGCTCAGTTTCCAGGAACTCACTAACGAGAACACATCACTTAAACCTTTCAATTCTCCTTCCTCTTTGAGCCCAATGTAATGTGTTTCTATTTACAATAAAATGAAGAATCTTAGTGGAACCAATGTAAGGAAGTAACTTTGTTCATGCAGGGAATCGCTTCGGTGGTGCAGAAGTTGCAAAAGCAACCACTTAACCAGTGTTTGCACAGATTTTTTTTCCCCCTGGTCATGTCAGTTGCCCTGTTGTGTTAGTCCTTTTATGCAGATTTGCAACAAATAGGCTAGTGGTATTATCGCGGTAACTATGGAAACATCAGAGGCCCATCAGAGACAGAGGCTTAGCACACAATGAAAGTGCTTAAAGTGTTGCCGGGATTAGAGACTCCGGGAGCATGTTTAATTTCACCTCTTTGGGCAGTGTGACAGGAGAGTAATGGAATATTAGCTCACTCTGGTTTTAATCTCCTGTTGCTCGTTGGATTCCCCGGGCCAGTGGAGGTTAGCCGGCCCGATGGGGCATGCAGGAGCAGGGCTCATACAATATTCATCACCCTCTTATTGCACCGGACACTGCTGCTGACAGAAAGATCAAACACAAACGGAGGCATTAAGGCAGATTATTGCTTTCAGGTGGCGCAGAAGGGCTAGCAAGACCTGTCAGGCCATCCCAGGACCACACTGCACTCAGAATCATATTCATATAAAATCACATATTATAGAATCATATTCATATAAATTAAGACAACTCCAGGAATGATGTCAGATGGGTGATATTAACCTTGTTACGAGCTGGTTCTGGAATTGTGGGTGACTTACGTGTGCCACTGTGTATGTGCCCATGATGAGACACTTGCGCTGTTAGAGGTTTTTGTGTAATAGTTTCTGTTATACATTCAGCTGAGGCTGGCAATAGAACAGGAGGACAGTGGAAAAGATACTGACACCCGAACAGGGTGGTGTTGGGGGTGGGGGGATGTGGGGGGCTGTAGACTCAGATGATATTTAATGGTTTGTGTGGAACGCTGCCAAACTTACTTAAGACTTCCATCCCCCATCTCTCTCTCTCTCTTTCTCTCTCTCTCTCTCTCTCTCACACACACACACACACACACACACTCCTTCTTTTTCCTTTTTTGCCTGCTTCATTCTAAATGAGACAACCCTATAAACCCCCAAAAAAAAAAAAAAAAGTTTCACGTTGCAGAGGAGGCAGGAAAGAGGACGCTACAGAAGTACAGAATGGTGACGCTCACGCCGACGCGGTTTCTCTGCACACACTCCTAGCTTTGGGCTGAGTGCTCAGTAGTGTGCTGCAGTGGGAAGGAGCAGAGATAATGGCTGGAAGGTTGCTGGTTCGATTCCCTGCTGGGGCACTGCTGCTGTACCCTTGGGCAAGACACTTCACTCACAGTTTCCTCTGTTAACGTCCAGTGCTGCTGTAGATGGATAAAATTGTAACCTATGTAAGTTGCTCTGGGTAAGAGCTCTTGCTAAATGACAGTAGTGTAATGTAATGTAATGCTGCAGGTCTTACCTGCAGGAATTGCTCCATCAGCTCGTACCTGCAGCACTCTCTCCTCATTTCTCAGAGCAGAAGGCCATTTTCACATATCCTTTTTTTGATCTTGATTTAAGCTCCGGGGGTCACGTCTAGGCTTAAAGCAGAGTACTCACACACACTGTTCTTTCACAGAGAGGAGAACAGGAGGAGGAGGGGTTTTGGAATGCAGAGGAGTTGGTCAGAATTTATACAAGCCTGATTAAGTGGATCTCTGTGTCGGATGAATGTGTCCTCCTATCCCTTTCTCTCCCCCCTTCCCCCGACCCCCACCTTGTTTAGAGATGAAGATATGCTTAAGAATAATTCACCTCCGCTGGCATCATTAGTTTGTGTAGCTGTGGGAGAAAACGTACCATGTAAGAATGATTTAGATGCTTGTCTTAATGTTGGAGGTCAGCTGTGTTAATGTTTATACCTCTATGTCGGTTTGCAATTGCAGACAGTGTAGCATTTTTTAACTCACTTTTTTCTTGTATTATTTCCTCTGTTACTTTCAGATGATTCACAGAGAGAGAAAAGGGTGTCTGCTGTCCTGTAGAATTCAACTGTCAGTCTGAGCAATATACAGTCATTTTATGTTATTGTTGCTACTAAGGCAAAATGTACATTAGGTCTGCCATTCTCATTTACAATGATGGGACCCATATGGAACAATGGAAGTCATGTGAGGAGAAGGAGGACATGATCTTGATTTGAATCATTTTGAATCACAACCAAATCCTTATCTACATTGTATATATCCTCCTCCTAAAGGTTAAAAGAACACTATTCTCCTCCAGACTTGTTTTTTTATCACAGCATCAAGTTATCAAACTCAGGAAACATGTAAAAATTAAAATAATATTTGAAGTATTGGACACACTGGTTATACTAATTAGCTCTGACCATCCTCATGTGGGTGGCTTGGGATTTGGCTCCCCCAAAGTAATAACAGTACTCTTGATGTACCACTAGGTGGCCTTAAGAGCACCTAACAATCGATGTTAAGATTATGAACCATCAGTAAGCGGCTTACTACTCTTGTGTCATTTAGAAATGAGTTTCACAAACAAAGAAATGATATTATAATCTTTATTTTATCACAGTCCGGGAAGTTCTAAGATGAGCTCATTAAAGAGTAAATGTAAAAAATCATTCGTAATCTTTTGGTAAAGTTTCCGATGTCCAGTGTCATACCTTTCGTGTGACTCATGAAATAAATGGCATCCCTAAAAACAAATATTTGGTGAGTCTCTGAGCTGTGCCTTTGTCCAGATGTTACTTGTTTTGGGTTGCACAGAGTTGCTCATCCTCACTAGCTCACATTTCTCTCCATAAAACAATTTTTATGTTTTTATTCTTTGTTCCTAAAGCATGCAGCTCTTAATCCTTCAATTAATTTTCCACTGCTGGAAACATCTGGCCGGGCCTCAACTGTCTCCTGCCTCTTATGAGCCTGATCTTCACCTCATGGTTCGAATTAAACGGAATCAAACCGAGAGCAGAATTTGTGCTTTAAATACGTGGCTGAGGTTTCTTCATTTTCAAAAGAGCTCAAAGGTCTGACAGCAGAGAGAGACACACAGCAGAAAGCCTTTCCATGACACAGCTTTGGGTTAAGGTTGCACGACAGTACGTACGTGCTCCATGTGTAATAGGAAAGCTAAACTCCACCAAACCTGATGCATTCATATAGAAGTATATCTGTACTTCCTCCCACGACAGTGCCAGTTGTATCACACTTTCGTACAATGTTGCAGTTCTTTTTTTGCAGCATGGAATGGATGGAGCTGGTGGTCCCCCCGAGTCCAGACACCCGAGGGTTAAATCGAAAGGGGCAGCAGAGAAAGGAAATTCCTCGGTGGTTGTAGACAGAGGCTGGCGGAGCCGTGGGTGTCCCCTTCACTCCTTTTACCGCACTGAAGTAGATACTTCTTCACCTCCGCCCTCGACTGCCAAGCATTGGGGTACACAAAACACACAGGCGTAATCCATATAATAAAACGGCAAATGAATGGGGTTTTGTGGAAAGCAGAAAGGGGGTAATGCTCTGTGTTTTCTAAATGGGAAAATGTAGGGCTTTTCAGAGTGAAAACACGCTGGTGATGGAATTGTAGAGTGGCTTTTGATTCCCTGTGAAGTTTAATCCTCCGAACACAACAGCACCGCTGTCCCTCACCAATGGCAATTCAGCCCGCAACAAGACTTCCATTACCGATGAGGGGGGGATTAATTGTGAACCCGATCAGTCATTAAAAAAAGCCAGGCCTCGGCAAATTGGAAAACGGTGGGACAGCCCCCCCCCGTGCCTTTGACCACTTTTGCCTCTTTCTTCACAGAAAACCGAGTTCACAGTTTGTTGTTTCAAAACAATGTGTAGAGGTAGGTGAATAAAGACTCCCACTACACATTTTTTCCCCCTTTTTGCGTTTCTTTTTTTTTTTTTTTTTCATCCTTCCTCTCCTTGCTCCATGGAACGCAATTAGGGCAGGGAATTTTCTAGAAGAACCAGGCCGGTGAGCCATTATGCCTCCGATGGTTCTGAATGGACTGCAAGGCCCGGCACACAAAAGGAGAGCCTGCGCTGGAGGTTCGCATCACTATCAAAAGAGCGGCAGCACACAGCCCTGAAGTCCTGTGTTTCCTCTATACCTTACGCACACACACTGAAAAGAAGGTTTTAAACATGCTTTATTATTGTTTATTATCACCTATATTGTTCATGAGTATATTTTGTGTCACCCTAAAAAAAATCCCATTTATGTAGCTATATTTTATTTAAGATATACAGTATGTTAAGGTTACAGTGTGCACTAAATTGTGTATTATTATTCCGGTGACTGAGCTTACTGGTGTAGACTCACATGTACAGTACCTCTTTTCGTGTGAGCATGTCATGTTTTTTCGCAGATTAGAAAGCAATGTTGGCATCGTGTCTAGGCTGCTCTGGTGTGAGGCATAGCTGCACGTGATGCCAAAGGGCGCAGATACACAGACTTATGCTGGAAGAATGCGCCTTTGCATTGTGTGTGCTGCGTCACCACACTGATAACTGTGGGAACGCGTGAGCAAAGGAGAAGCAAACAGATGACTCATTTTGCTCAGGTTAGAGGTGTCCGTGATATTTCCTTGCATAAATACTGTATCTGTAGAAGTGATTACACGTGTGTATATTTCAGAAGCATGTCAAAAATTTAAAAATTCAATTAAAAAAATTTAAAAATCTCAAACTTTTGGCAACAGAGAAGGCATATGACAAGAGCAAAAGCCTTCAGAAAAGAATCCAATGGGCAAAAAAAGTGATGTTGTAAGATTTAGTAAAATGCCATTGTAGACTGAGCAACACTCAGCACTGTGAGTTATTGACAAGGATAAATTCAGGACGCTGGTGGATCTTTGTATGCCAGTGATTATGCCGGTAAACGAATCCCCTTTTGCTCTCCTGTGTGGAGTCTGGGGCCAGTACAGGGGGGGCAGAACTACAGGCTCTCTTATTAGGCCATTGTTTGTGTATGATGGAAACCCAGCGCGGAATAACAGCCCACCCATGTTTTTGTCATTCAGCCCCCTTGAACCGGCTCTGACCAGCCATGAGGTCAACAGGACACCCAGGTGATTCATTCCTGCAGTGGCGGGTTTATCAGCAGTGACAGGGCCGCGTGTCCTCCCTGATGACTCCACAGCATCCAATGACGCCGATACCTGCTCTGTCTGTGGAATGAAACGGGAACATGGTAAAAGTGTAATTTCTGTTAACATTAGGTAGTCATGTAACCTCTGTGGTTGCACCTGTGGAGACCTGCGTCTTCTCTACAACAGTAAAAGCGAGTATTTTGAAGTACAAGCAACTGAAGTGAGTGCTATTGGGCTATTGGGTGATGCTGCAATCACTCCAGTGCACAGTAAGTGTGTGTGAACGTAGCCGGACAAACAAATGCTAATAAATTACATGTAAATAGAATGAAGGGTGCCATATTTTTTTCCTCAGTTCATTTATTTTTTTTTACCAGTCTAGTGCACTTTACCATGCTGTCCCATATCTTAAAATAATGCATTTAGAGGTTGCTCTGATTTAAACATCATTTAGACACTCTACAGCTCATATATTTTAATGTGCACATTAATTTAACATTGGAACTCAAGTTTAAGTAAGAATCCTTAAGCCCTTACAAGTTATTATGCTTATTTTCACCAGATTCACGCAGTAAAATCCATAATGGTGGATTTAAATCCGAGAGAGGATTTCTCTGGTTCCCAGTTCTCCCCTCTCACGCTAAAAATACCGTTTTGTAGCTGCTGGTGATCAGACTTTTCCTCTTTCCATGTCAGGCCCCGTCTGTGACATGCGGAACAGCGGGGATAAAAAGGTCAGCCCTTACGCACTTTCACCGCACGCGTATCGGGAAAAGCCATTAGCGTGTGGCACGAGGAGGGAAAATCCCAGTGCCAGGCGAGCCTGCCCTCTATGTTGGGCGGCTGTGGTGGCTTTACAGCGTTCGGGGCCCTCCTTGGTGGGAGTTTTTCCCCCGAGGGAGCTGCCTGAACGATAACCCCATCACACGGTTCCATGGAACGCTGCCCTGCTAATAGTTTCCACCCCGGGGCAGGGCAGGCAGGAGACACTTCCTGTGGCTGGCTGGCCACAGGCCGCACCGTGGCATGGCGGGGGGAGGGCGCGCTCAGTGCAGTGAGCTCCGCCTCCGGAGGCCCTGGTGTGTCTGGGCCCGGGAGACCCCTCTGCCTGCACTGCCGGGGGCCTTTCAACCCCCTCCCTGCCCCTCTCCTCACATACCATTATTACATTACATTACTGGCATTTAGCAGACACTTTTACATTGGTTAGTTTTTTTCTTTTTTACAGTGTCATCCATCTGTAGGCAATTGAGGCAATTGTGGGTTAAGTACCTTGCCCAAGGGTACAGCAGCAGTGCCCCAGCTGGGAATTGAACCAGCAACCTTTCAGTTACGAGTCCTGCTCCTTATCCAGGAAAGTACACTCTGCCACATGCCGTCCCAGCAGGGCACAGACTGTCCTTGGGAGCTGCCCCATCCTAATCACTCCGGGTGCTGGTCAGAAATGGGCAGCTCCACTCTGTAGGTGAATGAGCTCTCACTCTACTCTTGATTCTTTAATTGTGTTCAGAATTCAGGGGCCGACAGTGTGGTGTAGTGGAAAAGAACAAGTCTACATGATACATAAACCATTGGTTGGATGAGGGTGCCTGCTAAGTGAATATATTGACTTGTTATGAGGCTTTTTGCTTGTGTTCTACTCTGCCTCACTTGTAAGTCACTTTGGACAAAAGCATCTGCCAAATGAATAAATGTAAATGCGTAAATGTATATTATGTAATGACTGACATTTTGATTTGGGAAGGAAGTAAACTCATCTGACATTGCTGGTTCAAATCAATATTAGAAATATGACACTAAAACCCCATAACTTAATATTATAACTCGAAAATGCAATAATGCATATAACCCAAAAGTAACCCAAAAGCTTCCTTTTATTAGGAAGACATAGGTCACTGGTCACATAGGTCTTCACTGTCTTCACCATGAGTGAATATTTTATTTTCTTCCATTATTATTTTCTTCTCTTCAAACTTCTATCTGCACCTGCTAGTGTCCTCCCTCCCTGCAGTCATTTCAGTTGAATGATGATGCATGCTGCTGGAAAATCACTACAACAGCATCCCCTCTTGAAAACAAAATATTGGTGCTTTGGAAAGTATTTAATGTTTTCATTTTCTAAAATGGAAATTGAATTATCTAAGGAAAAATGTGATAGCAGTGTGATCCCTGCTTTTGCCAGTTGAAATTCCACAACATCTGCCAGTTGTAAAGATTAGAAATGTATTATGGCGATAACATCAAGCTATCACTGATGGTAGCATACATAACTCAACAGCCTATAAGCAAACCACAGGGACAATAATATATTTTGTACAAGTCAGAGATCAGAGGATGAAAGTTTTGGCAATGCGGGTAGCTTCAAACATCCCTCTCACAGCACAGGTAGTTGCAGCAGGTTTCCGCCATTGTCTTTCAGTAGTAAAGCCTGTTTCTGGGGACCTGAGGAGGAAAAACAAACTTCCAATGAACGTGCCGCCCTAGCCACAAAAGTAGGATGCTCTTAAGTGATTTAGTGGCGGTGGAGCTATATGTAGTCTTCGGCAGCTGTGCTTTGCAGATTATGCATGCTGGAGTGGCCAGTGATTCAGTGCGGTGAAGAAACATTGTGGTTTCACAATTTTAAAGAGGACTAACTCCAGGCATTGCTCTGAAGTTTTACAAGAGTTTGTTCGGCAGAGAGAGAGATTAGCAGAAGTAAAAATGCCAACCAGATCCACTGCTATAAATTCGGATGACTGTATCAGATGGCAAGCAAATATTTGCCATGCTTGGCTGAGAAAACTACTAGAGTCTGTTATTGCTTCATTATACAAGGCATGTCGTAAGCCAGTGCCAGAGTCCTGAAAAATCTACAGCAAGAATATCGGTCCAGCATTATATTAAAAGCTGGGCTTCGGCATATTGAATGCATCCCGAATGTGTCCATCCAAGGTCTTCTTTGCAGCTTTTAAAGGTTTCTGATATATTTCCCTAATGATGATTTTCATCTTTGAGCACGGGCTACTTGCTGTTCTCAGATAGCAGCTCCATACTTGATGGCAGTTCAGGACCAGAGAAACGTGCAGCATGTAGGATTGGTGCACAAGCAAATAAAGTCTGTTCTTGATTTAGTCCAGGCCTTTAATGTCTCTGTTAGGAGACACCGTCACTGTGCAGTGAGTCACTCATGGTCCTTTTGCGTTCCTACAAATTAATGAGTTTAATGTATGCTATGTCTCTGTATGTTACTGCGGAGAGATACACATTGTATACAAACTGGTCATCAAGCTGGCAATATCAGAGGTAGCAAATATAATCTTGACATACTATTCTTGAAGGAAATGATCCTTGTGATAATTATACTAATTACTCGCTAATGAATGACATCCTGTGTCTAATTAACAAGTCATCAATGCACATCAATCAAGATGTTGGTAGTTGTGTGTATAGCTGCATATTGTTGGATAGATCACTTAAAGTAGTATTTTTTAAGTGATCCATGTCTTTAAAGTCCATGTCTTTTTTGTTGTCGTTACTGCATACTTCTTTTTTTCCTTTTAAACCTTCTTTAGTTGGCTTGCAATGTGGACGTAAACAAAAACCAAAAACACCGTTTTCAGCAGTCTGTTTTACAGTTCAGTTTTTAGCAGGATAGCTTCACTCTGTGGGACTCTGAGCCAAACATGGAAGTTTACACATCAGTAATGCATAACTTTTATATTGTTAATGCATAACTTTTATATTGTCTGGACATTCGAAAATGCATGCCTTCCTACACTGGGTTTCTGGATGTTCCTTGAACTGATGAGAAAATACTATAGTAATTACCATGGCAAACATAGTTCTTGTTTCACTAGCAAAATCAACCAACCAGGAGTAATTATGGTTGTTATTCAAATAACTGGTTTCTGAATAATAGTCTTACCTAACAGGCTAGCCTTAATGTTATCTGTACATGCTAAGATGTGAGGGATCAGCTATGCTTGCCAGTGATCCCAGCCTTTTTATCTTAGTTTTATAAAGTGTCTGTAAGTGCGTGCTGTCCCACTCCAGAAAAAAAAGAGAAAAAACAAACAGCAAGTTAATTTCCCCCACGCAGCAAACTTCATAGTAACCACTTTCTGAATGTTCCAAGTTGGAAAGGAAATTCCTTGCGGCCAGCCTCTAGTTTAACTGGAGGATAAAAACGAAACAAATCAACCTAAAATCGGCTCTGTGATGCCGTTTAAAAGAACACGGACTGACTGTCATCTTGCGTTGTTATTATTTATTTTTTTTAAATGGCGTTTGCTCTGTGTCCGTCGGCTCACTGAGCCGTGCTGTCGGAGCAGTGTTGCGCAGTGACAGAGCCTTGGACTGGGCTGCAGTCTGCTACACAGTGCGTGAGGCTCCATCACATTTTGGTGCTGTCTGTGTCAGTGGTCGTCAACGCGGCATTAATTAAGAATAAAAACACAGCATAAACAATAAACACCAGCCCACGAAAGCCACAGCTATGTCCCACACCAAAGAAAGTAAATACTATAATAAAATCAAGATCTCTCCCCCCCCCCCTTGCTGTATGGACTTGAGTGAAACGCATTATATCGGCAGACAGAGCTGCAAGGATGTCATTCACTGGAAGCCAAGCAAGCCGGCTTTAGATGGATTGGGTTTCACATTGGAGGCTGGCACCATCTCCCTGCAGATGTGAAACTTGGCATTTTCAGTCGTTTCTCAACTAACCGGGGGAGGAGAGAAGAAAGAGGGGTTGCATGCATGGTGTGTGTGTGTGTGTGTGGGGGGGGGAACAGGGTGGTAATGGAATCACTTCTTAAATACATTGGTCTTGATCTACAATACTAAGTCACAAGCCACTGCAGTGATAGGATTGTTTTTCTAGTATAGCACATGCTTATCTGAAGCATGTTGTGCTCGAAAATATATGTATATGAAATATATATGTGCTTGAAAATATAAATGTATGGAGACCTGCACTTTCTTGGAATCAAGAAGGCTTGGTTTGTCAATGGTGCTCATCTTTGTCATTTTTTAGTCATTCCCTTTTGCCAGTTCTGTTTGTCCTTGTGTAGGATAGAGAAGGGGTGAATGTGCTACTCAATTCATACTACACTAAACGGTTTTCCAGAGTTATAACATTTATGTACTCTGTAAGATAAGACCGGATATGGATCCACGCGGGATTGGCTGAAGGCCTTATTGAAGAGGATGCAGGGAAGAACCACACCCTAAACCACTGGACAGAAAAAAAAAGTTCGCCAAATGACATGTGGCTTTGTTGGACAGCCAGAGATGCCTCTGAAAGCCATCAGACCGTCAGAACTGGTTATTTGTAATCATGGCTGATTGGTAGGAAGTCTGGAGGGGAAGGGACGACTTTCACGACGCAAAGTCAGAGCCGTTCAAAAGCGACCGTGACCGCACAGTGACAGCTTAACATTCTGTGTGTTTAGCTTCTATCGCCATTGCTGTGAATTAGAGGATCTCTCAGGCTGTTATGGCAGAGTGGGCCCCTAGGGTAGGAAAGCAGGGGAAAAACTCTAACAGAAATCTACAGTGATTGCCTTTACATTACATCTTTCCTCACTGATTCATTGACAGTAATGGCATCTGTGGCATATTTACAAAAACAACATTAAATGGTGCACACAATTACATCCAACGTACTTGTCTTATCATAGGTAGACATGCCTGTTTTGAATTTCTTTTTCAGGTTCCCTTTCATTATACCTGTATGGTGCATACTTCCTGAAAGTGATGCTTTAAATTTGCCTATCACTTTTCGTTCCTGATATTTTATTCTATGCTTGCTGATGATACACGGACAAGGTGTAAAAATCAGCACTATAAATTCACTGATACTATACATTTAACAAAATTTAGATAATACAATGCTTTTGTTCTGCAGTATTGATGGAAGTCAGAGTGCTGGTCAATGACAGATTCATCATACTTGTTTTTTCTGTTCATGTCATTTTGTCTGCCATCTGTTTTCATTGTTTATTTTTTGAGCAAGAGAGCCTGAATGTGAAATTTTTGTTGAATTACACATGTTGACCACAGTGCTTCGTAATTAATAATATTTGTGCAAAAATATTTGTTAGAGGAGGGTAGAGGTATAGGCTCAAAATGGTCAGCACATTTTTAAAATACAGTAAAAATACTAGTCTGAAAGGATTTTTAGGGATAGTCTGTGACTGGAAAAAGCATGTTTTTGGCCTGGACAGCGTTGGCACAATGTAGCAGGGTCTCAAGTGTCTTACATGAACACAAAGAAATTTTTTTTTTTGTTTTCTCGGCTCAATCAGCGATTGATACCAATGTTTCGTCTCATTTCCTACGGCAATGAGGCACATCTGAGAATCTGACAGAAATATTTGAAGGAAAGATTAGATAAATGGAGGTCTGCATTCACGAGAAATACAGACCATGAAACTCAAACAAGTACTAGCAACAACATCAACAGCAAAACACCAGCACCAAAACACCCTCCACTGTCCCCCAGTGGAAGCATACTTTTAATGCTGAGTCCAAGTAACTTTCCATACCCCTCCTACTGACATGACATCAGTATGACATTGGCATAATGGGATTGATGTTGACAGTGAAAAGTCTGCTAATACAGACCTCAAAAAGAAGTGGGGAGATGACAGTTGTGGCATTTTGTAAATGCATAAACCTGCGCGCACACACATGAGCAGCTAGTGGGCTTGAGGAAAAATACCTTTCAGTGAGGTTTGAGAGAAGCGTGACTGTGTATTGGCCGGTCAGGGGGCATACAATATTACCTCTAAAAATGTGCTTTTCCTTGCTCAGTCATACAAAGGTATTTTCCAAGCAACAGACAATTGCAAATTGATCAGCAGTAGTGGTTGTGGTTTGCACCTGGCTCAGAGAAGGATGAGGATATATGGGTGACAAAAAATAACCAGCCAGCTGTGGAATTTCATTTTTGTCATTTAGAATTTATGTCCGTTTACAATTTTACATTAAATCATAGCGTTATTTGTCTGCACAAATGTAATAGGTTTGAAATAAAGGCAGCTTTGGTCATCGAGTGGGTGATATGATTTCTTGTAAATGATACTGTATTTTTTAAAATATGTTCTCCACTACCCTAATCATTTTGTTGTGAAAATTTCATGAAGTGGTTTATTACTTATTAGCAGCAACAACTGACGCACAGGAAGTAGAAAAATCAGGGATCATAGCTCATTTTCGGCATTTTAACAGCCTGTTCAAATACACACTGTCTCTTTGTAGTGGGCATGACTGGCAAGGACAGAGGATTCATGAGATGATCCAGAACAGTCAGCATACACATGTGTGACAGCACAGCTGGTTTAGAGTATACAGGTTTCTGCAATTCAGTTCAGTTTGCAATGATCCCAGCTGAAGAGCAAATAATACATCCTCCAGTACATTGAAAAAGTAGAAGGGTTAGCTGAGGAAATCACTGCCTAATGCATTGCATGCTTTTTTTGCCAGTTTGTAATTTAGACTGGATCCTTAGTTGTCAATCGCAGAAAGATGATTGCTTCTTCCCCTCTCTCTCTCACTTTCTCTCTCTCTGATTGTGGTTATGAGAAACCATATTATTGGCTGTTAGTATTTTAGTATTTGACCAATGACGACTACAGATCATACAGAAGGGAATTAGTCAATGTGACTAGACACAAGTTACCTTTATATTTTTCAGTTTCGTAAAGTCTGGTTGGTGGTTGCATTTTGAGCAGATTTTTAAACTTTTAAAACAAAAGATTTTGTTTTTGACAACTATGTGTCTAATCACATGAAAAAGAAAATTTAGGCATTCTGCCAGACTGGTATAATGCTATTGTACCAGGACTGGATTTTCACAGCAGACTGTCATTTACTGTTTGTTTTTTTTTTTCAATTAATCCAAAATCAGTGCAACTGCATCCAAAAGTTTAACTTCTGCAGCTCTAGAGTTAATGGTCTTGTTCATGTAGCCTCCTTGCCAACTGGCCTCTTGAACTAACTTAACCTCTGAATGATGTTTATATTACACACAGACTGAATTTAGAGTTTTGTTTGGTGGATCTTTTTATTTTTTATTTTTGGGGCTTATATAGCAAGATAAAGTTACTCCTGTGCTTTTGCCTGACGTTGCCTTGGATGAGGGTACCAGATTTGGGAGGATTAAAAAAAAAAACACATTTCTTGCACTCTTGTTTCTTTACAACTGCATTAAATCATGCGTTTATTCCAGAGCAGACGCTCAGAGTCGCACTGTATAACTGCGTCTGCAGACTCAGGCATTTTCCAGTAGGCCTGCAGTTAACCTGCAGCTGGAGGAAACGGTCAGGATGCTTTTCAGCAGGACTAAGCACTCTTACCTTCTGCCATGGCTCCGTTTCAGAGGAAGAAGTATCTGGCTTCATGTCGGTTAGCTGCATGACAAGGTTTGTTTTGGTTCCTCTTCTAGCCTGTAATTTCAGAGATTTATGTCGCTTGCTGCCCCTATAATCAACAAGATTTCTAATACGTAAGTGCTTACATATATACAAGTTTAACTGCCCTACATATCAGCAAAACACCAGTTGCTGGTATGTCAGTTTCAAATTGCAAACACAAGTGGGTTTCCATGGTGACAGTCACGACTGGTATACTTCTTAAGCCAACACCCACTTGCGTTTTAGCTTTTGTCAATGAGCCAATCTCTTTTTTCATGCAAAAAAACAGGGACTCCTAATTTACGAGGCAGGCTGAAATATAATCTTTCATACAAAAACAGACTAGGGTAACTCCAGTGTCCCTCACATGTTAAAAGACAAAGAAAGAGTCTGGAGTGTCAGCCATATGATGGTTCAATTAGCCATCAGTCCACCAATCAATCAAAAAAAATCAATTAATCAATCAACCATTTTATCTGGAAGAATACCTTTGATGAAAGCCAAAGGCTTTAAAAAAGCAGGCTACATTGTAGGCCTGTTATAAAAATAACAACACTACCACTGCTACCACGACTACTAATAATTATTATTATTAGTGGTAGAAGTAGCTGTGGTAACAGTAGTGGGAGTATTCTTCTTGGGTAATATGCTTCCAATTTTAGAATGTGAAATTATTTAAAAATACATAGTGGCCTTATTTCAAGAGATTTTTTAATGGTTGTCTTTTGATGCTGTTACCTGGATGGAGGTAACTGCATAATGACGCAAATGATGGGGTATCTTTTTGTATTCTTTTGCAGTATCTACTGGAATATCACTGATGGAATTTCAGCTTGGTTCTGGTCTCAGCATCATCAGCATTTAGTCTGATATTAGGTCTGATATCAGGTCTGAAGGATTCACGCGTGACTTATCAGTCACATGGAATCAGATATTGCGGATGTGCAACACTGAAGTCACAGCTGATCAACCGTCCACATTTTAATATAACCTTGAAGTACAGGAGACTGAGATCCATGGATACATCTTTAAAATAACATTCGAAAAACAAGTAACACACTAGCTCTGTGAACAGGGAAATTCATTACCCCATGATTACATTACATTATTGTCATTTAACAGATGCTGTTATCCACAATGTCTTACATAGGTTACGATGTTATCCATTCATACAGCTGGGTATTTACTGAGGCCATAGTGGGTTAAATACCTTGCCTAAGCGTACAACAGCAATGCCCCAGCAGGGAATTGAACCAGCAACCTCTCGGTTACGAGCCCTATGCCTTAGCAGCACACCACACTTCTGCCCTGCCCCGCCCACTATGTGGAATGATGAGAATATTAACATTATGACAGACGCTTATAGAGTCATCAGATTTTCTCCTGAAGGACCGCCCTTGAATGATGCAAACCAGCAGACAGCGCGGTCCGTGCGGTCATCTGCTGACCAGAACCGCACCCCCTCCCGGGCTGCGGGCTCGGGTCCCAGCTCGTGCTCGGCCTGGCGGGGGCTCCCGCGCGCGGTCCGAGGGGCCAGCCGGGCGCCACGCCCCGCGCGTGACCACCATCTGGCCGCGTTCACAGGGACACGGGCTCGTCGGAAAATGTGAGCCGGCTCGCGCGAGGCGGCGGAGTGGGAGGGGGCGGAGCGGGAGGGGGCGTCGGCCTCGTTAATGTCCGCACGCGCTCGCTTTTACTGCCAGGGTGATGAAAGGAGTGGGTCTGAGGCCCGGCCGAGCGGGGGGCGGGGCTGGGGTTAAAAATGGATCTTACTGCCGCTTGGGGACCCGGTGGCACATCCCAGTGAAACCTGATGCATTTATCTATTTGTGGATTTTATTTATAGATAGGCTCAGTAAAAATTCAGAAATGGTAAGGGCTGAAGTTTGTTTTGGCAAGATAATACAGACGTGACATAAAATATGGTTCCGAACAACCCAGAGAAATTTAAAATAGGAACAGATCGACTTTTTTTCTCTCTCTCTCTCTCTGGAACTGTTCTTTAACTGTTGTCATAACAAGCTGGAGTAGCGTGCACGAAGCATAGTGGCTTTACATTCTAGTGATATTCTGGTCACATTTTAGCCCAAGAGCAGAGACAGGTGGAGCTATTTTGGCAGCATTCTGGTAATATTCAGTTCCCAAAACATATAATCTATCCATATAATATATATCCCAAACATATAAGTATTGTGTGGGAGAGAGTCTCATCAATAATTGACAGGTAAAATTGTCCATTTGCACCATACTGAGGTGGTCCCATTCATTCCAAACACATATTTCATATGTTTGAAATGCAGCTTAACAGCCTCAGCTTGCTAGTGTTATAGCTCACACTTGCTGATGTCATAGTACACATTTGCTGGTGTCATAGCTTACGCTTGGTGATGTCATATCTTACACTTGCTGATGCAATAGGTTTCATTTACTGCTGCCTAGTGAGAGAGAGGTTCCCTCCCCAGACAGACTTTGTGCCAATTATTTACCTGCCTTCACATTCAACACTTTGGAAATCTTTTGTGTTTCTGGTGTGAGAATTAATACCTGAGAAATGAATACCTCATTCAGTGTCTGGGTTGCACTCCTCCTTATTGTGGGATTGTCCCTGAAATTGTCTTTACTGTGGGATCATCCCTGCAGTAGTTGGTATTGTGGGCTTGTCCCTGAAATTGTCTTTACAATTAATTCCTGGAACTATGGGGCTCACTGCAGAGCCCAACAAATCCTGCGTGTAAGAAACATGGCGTAGATGTTTTCTTTCTGTCTACATCTGTCAGAGATTCTGAGATATCTTTTTTTTCTTTCTTTAAAAAAAAAGAAGGAAATTGTTTCCTGACACCCGCCCAATTTAACATGCTATTATCCCAGTACGGACAGAAACCAGCGGGATTTCACTAACAGAGCAGTCTCCCGCTTAGAGGGAATTTATTTTTCTGTTTATTCTTGGAACTTCCTCCGCAGGCATGACAGTTTCTGAGGACTGTTATGACTATGACTATGTTAATGATAAAAAGTCAAACATGCCATTTTCCGAGCTCAGAACTCCCTCCAACAGCTGTGTCTAATGATGTGTGGTGCATGCAGTGTATACGCAAATTGACACAGACATGTGGACCGCCTGACCACATGGTAAAGGGTCACTGAAACAGGACTGAATGGGTTCTGGTAACAAGCAGTCTAAATTAGGGCCCTGCCTTATGGTTACTCCTGTGGCTGTAACTACTCTATAGTAGGTAATGATGTGACGGTGAGGCATTCTGAACCATAGTAATGGGTGGAGCTACACTGTGTTGTAAATTATTTTCGTGTATGACCGAAGTAGACGACTGCTTTGCATGGCAGAACACTGTGATTGGCGCTAGTCAGTGATCCATGGATGGCGCTTGATGGCTCCGGCCTTTCAGGAGTTCATAAGCTCTGCTCTCCCTTCAGGGTAGGTGCGATTCTATCCGCACTGTATTGATTCTTGCTTGTTGCACAGAATCAGGCTGGTTTTTTTCTCATTTTTGGAAGCAAATGTATCAGAATATTCTGTACATGTAAATGAGATATTAAGCAGCGCTGTTAGTCTGCTACTGTATTAATACCATATTTATTTTTGTAGAATAGGGAGGGTATATACTGTATTAAAAATATATAATATTTAATTTCATAAATTTTACAGTATATACATTTTTGATAAATACAACGTGTCATTGTAGGGCTACGCACTCTGAGCAAAATACTGTAGTCACCAGTGACAGCGATTTGTGACAGAATGTTACGTGAACAAGGCTCTTTCTTTGTCTCCACCTCTCTCTTTCCCTCCTCATCTCTCTCCTCATCGTCTCCCTCTTTCACACACTCTCTCCCTCCCTCCCTCTCTCTCCCTGTCTAAAGGTGAGGACGTGAGGTCTCTCCGCTCCTTTGTCTCAGGGTGAATGCAGCCCCGGGCAGTGCGGTCTTACCCTCCCAGAGGGCCTCAGAGCTGGCAGTAGCCAGTGGTCTCTTCGTCCTCTCTCTCCGTAGCTGGCAGGTTCAGCCAGGGAAAAGGCACAAAGGAATCCTCAGCCGCTGCCAAAGCTTTCAGATGGCAACCAGCAGCATTAGCATCACGGAAGTGATCTTTCCCTGACGGAAGGTATCTGCTGAGCGCTGCTTTTCAGGAAATTTTTTCGAAAATCCTTGACACACAAACTGTTTGAGGAGTCCCAAATCAATCATGCATTGATCTCTATTTATGCTTTGCTGTAATGCCCATCACTATGCGGGGATGCAGTGAGGGCAATCTCCTTTTGTAATAAGAAACAGAAAAAACTACTTAAACATATTTCCAGCTCAATTATATTATTTATATCAATTCTTATGAATATTTAATTTGAAACTTTTTCAAATGTAATGTGCTGATTTTATGTAATATACAGTATGAAATGAAACAATTTTATTAAATCAGTTGTGTTTTTCAGATATTTTTAAAATAGTTGTGTTATGGATATTTTGCTATTTTGTATCCTCTCCTTGTGAACCCCCACAACAGTATATGAATCTGATGTATGTGATCTCTGTGAGGTATGGATAGATTATGTTGAATGCTGTATTTTTTCTGCATGCTGGTACGCATGTGATATTTATTAGTGTCCCTGTTTTCACAATAGGAAAATACATATATTGTCTTCTTTAACATGATTAATAAATTAAGAAATGATTGCTGAAAAGATGGGGTTTTCTGAAAGCTTCAGCCGCGGCGATGTGTGAGAGCTGTATCCGGAAAAGCCTATAGTGGTCAGTTTCTTACCCCTCCCAGACCATGTGACCTTTACTTTGCAGATCATGTGACTTGCCTCACCCTGCATTCACCCCAAGAAGAGCTAACGACCACCCAGATTAATTTGTTTTGTCAAATGTGTTGTTTTAATCAGTGAATAGAAATGAAAAACGCACACAGCAATGTGAGAAGTGCCTTCGAAATAAATACAATTCATTGTATTTATTTCGAAGTGGGCTGAGAATGGCTTGTTTTGTTTATGCAGTGTTCTCGATTTTTGATGAGAAAAAAAATCACTGTTGGACTGCCCATACAAAAATATGTATTTTAGAGAATATATTTTTTAGCTCCATCAACATATTAATAATATGTAAATTTTTAACATCTTGTTATATGGCAATACATCTCTGCTTTGCATTAATATTTAAATGTATTTGCAGTATAGTCTTGGTCTGAACAATATATCTCTCAATATATTATGATATATTTCATCTTTGTGTGAGTGCATACCACTTCTCTCACCACAGGTACAAAATGTTTGAAAGGTTATGGGGTGCACAAAAATAGTTGAATTTCATAGTGGTGTAGACAAATTTAATTAGTTACACATTTAAGCAAAATCAGTTGAGAGTTAAAAATACCGTTCTCCTGGTGGGTGGTGAGAGAAGGGACCAACAGAGCCTGTCTCTAAAGTAGGGGTCCTTCTCACAGAGACATCCTGCTTCCCTGTATGTCAGAGGTGGAGCCTGCTGTCCGAAACCCAACCTTGCTTTTCCACCCATCAAAACACAAACAAAAAAAAACAGAAAAAAAGAAAAATATCCTCAAGGAGAAACCGTGGCCTGGTCCACCAGCAGAGACAAAGCTGCACACAGCACGTGTGGGCTGTCCTTGAAACTCTCCTAACCAGTGCCTTCCTGCGAAACCCCATTTTCAAGGGCCTTCTCTCACACACACACAGAGACACACACACACACACACACACACACACGCACACACACACACACGCACACACGCACGCACACACACACACACACGGAGACACACACACACACACAGAGACACACACACACACACACACACACACGGAGACACGCACACACACACACGCACGCACACACACACACACACACACGGAGACACACACACACACACGCACGCGCGCACACACACACACACACACACACACACGGAGACCCACACACACACACGCACGCGCACACACACACACACACACACACACACGGAGACACACGCACGCGCGCGCGCACACACACACACACACACACACATGTACATGCGCACACATGAGTTAACACACAGACATGCACACCAAGACACATATACACACCCACACACACACATACACATGTACACATACATACAAACATGAATTAACACACACTCCTGCACCTAAAATGAGAGCTATCCGACTAACAGGACTGCTAATCCTGTCTACCCTGTCAGTGAAAATCTGTCAGACCAAAGGGACCCTCCACACAGTATTAACCCCAAGTGTATTTTAAACAGGGCCTCTGACTTCCAGAATAAACAGGTGTGCTGGCCAAACTCCACTCATTATTCATCATGCTCATGTTTATATATATATATATATATATATATATATATATATATATATATATATATATATATATATATATATATATAATTCAGCTGAAGATATCTCAGAGTTCAAAGTTATTCACAGTTTTGTTCGATTCTCTATACCAAATTGTTAAATCATGAAGTAAGCTTGAGCATTGGTTACTAGCTCATTCATATTTGTGCCATTTATGTGTATTTTTTTCCCATCAAGGTGAATACCTACACATTGCTTTAAGGCAATTACTGAAATATTAATGTCCTGTTTCATGTGCATTTTACCTAGAGGAGCATCTGCTAATCGCTTTAAGGGAACACTTGGATATTCATGCCCTGCTTCATCCAACAAGGAGTGGTTTTCATGTCTCATCATGTTAAAAGCATCTGGTGTCCAGAAAATGACTGAAAGGGCAAGATATGGAATGTTAACCAATTATGTAGTTTGGGGGGGAAAGAATTCTTGTAATAAAGAACTAATACATTCACCTAGAGAATTTTTCCCCCAAAGAGGCCGATGACGTACTACCAACCTACAGCAAGGCGACTATATAAGATGCCTGCATAGCACTGGAATGGTTTTAATCACTTTCTGTGAAAAACCAAAGCAGGGCAGAGCAGGCCCCCACTCAGAAAGAATTCCCATAACTGCCGAACAAAAGAATGGAACAATGCGAAGAATGGAACAATGCGAAGGCCAATCAGGTATTTCCAGCATCATAACTTCGACCAACCCACTGCAGCCTCATCCTGCGGTCGATGATGTCACAAAGGCCTCTGCCTTTGAATAGCCATATGTTTTTTTCACCACTAATATCAAACAGATGACGCAAAACCTCAAAATGATGGTTTTTCAATAAGACAAGAAGTCAAAACAATGTAAAACAAATGAGTAGGAGCGCCACTCTGACCCAACGTCAGACAAAAGCCGACGCGTTCCTTTTCAATCTGGGTCACATTGTAGGCTCTGTTACCCTGGATTTGCCAAAGTTACACGCTAGCAGTTAAAGCCAAACAAAATTCAGAATTCATGGAACCCACTAGCTGTCACAAATGCTGTTAGAAAACCTGGAATATATATTTTTTATTTCGCATAAATCACAAAAAATTCTTGATAACAGCAGCAGACATTGCTATGATAAAGAGGATATATGACATACACAGATAACCCAACAACAGGTCAGCCTATAACAGATATAAACTGGAAGCTAGTTAAATACAAATAAACTTCAAAGCCTGTATCCCATCATAATACCTAGCTAGATTACCTACTCACTTACATTTTGCCACATGATCTGGCATGTCAAATGACATTTTTCCGTTTGGCCTATGTAAACGGTCTTTTGTATAGCTAGCTGATTACCCATAAACAACAAATGAAATGTTCTGTCACTCACGTGTTATAAACAGGTATGCAAGCATTAATGTAAAATCGTTCATAAACCACAAATGTCCTGAATTTGGATGTGTTCTGCATGAAATGGCCATTTAATCATATGTGGTCTACTTCACCATATAAGGTAATCATATCCCCATAAAAATAATAAGCTATTGATCTGATGTGTTATACAATGGCCTCATAGCAGCGTGGGAATAGAACTAACATTTCTGAGATGTTAGAGAGTTTAGTATCACAGCACAGTAAAATGCTGTGTGGATCCAGTAGGGTTTTTTTCCAGTAGGGAGAGACAGCCTTTTGTGTGTTTTTAAATTATATTTTGTCAGACATACATTCATTTTAATAGTTGATAGGCACTTATCTCTTGTCAAAGCAGTGGAAAGGAGGTCTGTTTTACCATTCCCTGCCCCCTCCACATTAAACTGTACAAGGCCGATCAAACGTAGACCAGCCATAGATCATCAACCTTTCAACCCCGTTCAACCGTTGTGTTACTTCCCGGCTTTTTTTCCTGGCTGGAGTTGATCTGAAAAAGCAAACACGTCGCTCCCGGTGTGTGAATTAGACCAGAAGCATTAGCTTGCAGAACGTGTCGCGCCAAGCTAATGATTCTGACACCCCAACAATAGCCTCTTTAGAAAGGAGGCACACACACGGCCGAGTCTGTTTTTCTATCTCATATTTTTTAATGACAAAATGTTTGTCAGAAACAAATGGATTTATTTTTCTCAATCCAGGGTATAGTTGGGGAGCTTATGTGGTTCCGGGCCCCAGGGATTCAGACGGCTAACAAAACACGGCTTACTTCTGCTCTGGTGACTGCCCGCTATGCTTTTCACATACAGGAAAACGAACCGCGAGCTCAAACCAACGGAAGAAAGTAGCGTTGGCCCTCTATTCAGACTACAGAGCACCATACCAAACGTCTGATTTAAAATGCACCTGCAGCCGGTTTATGCAATTAGCTGTTTATGACCAAAGCATTTTGTTTTTCCTATGTAAATGTGTGAGCTTGAGTTTCTGTAAACCATGGCTGTAAATCCTATTCATGCGTTCTTGAACTTTGGTTTGCAATAGCGCTGTTGCTGATAAAATGCTTTCTAATATTCACATGTGAAAAAATCAGTTTCTTTATTAATTAGGCTTATTGTTGTTAGAATAACATTTTCCCAAATGTTTTAGCTTCTGATAAGAATCCTGCTGATCTGTTTAAGGGTCCATGTTTTTGCTTGTTAATATTAACTCTAGAATTCCCTCCATGTTACATAGCTATTCAGCACAGATATGATAATGAAACATGCAAATGAAAATCATATTCATTTTGAGCCATGTATATATATATATATATATATATATATACATGTAAGTTGATCATTTTAAGTATTTCTTCAATGACTTCCAATTTCAATCAACTTGAAATACCTGAAATTAATGACAATAAAATTGCTATATCAAACAAAAGGCAGAGTTAACATTTACTATGTATAAAATTTACTGTTGAATAAAAGGTGAAAATATTAATTAGTTGTGTTGTTGGTTTTCCTTTTTACCTTTAAATGTTAATGTCACACTCAGTAAAATTAGATTTTTGCATTATCCAGCACCTGCCTTTTTAAAAGCTCAGTAACTGTCATAAATTGGTTTTCTTGCAAAGAACAGACATAAACACACAACACTGAACAATCCTCCATGCTACCAGCTTGACTGTAATGTAAGCCCTCTGCAACAGCATCTCCACCCATTTGCACTGCTCCTTTTTAAGATGTTCATAAAATCAGCCTCTGTTTCCTTAACCTCTCCTCCATATTCTTACTCTTCTCACAGTAAAAACTGTAAAACAAACCAGAAGAGGACACTGGTTTATAATTAAAAAGGAGGGCCACACTGAAGCACTTCACATTCAGTGCAGTTCATTTGCATGCACGGGGTACATTTCACCTCCGTCTCTGCAGACTGACACCTCACTGTGAGAATGAAAGGGATTCCAGCCCACATCCTGATCCATGGCGGTATGTAGCGGTAGCACTTAACTTTGTCTTTAGGTACCGAACACTCTGAAAGCAGGGCCTCAAAGAAAGGATTCTGCCCTGTTCATCACACGAGGGATGAAATACAGATCATAACACAGAAATGGGTCTGTCATCAGATATTGAAAATCAGCATTTAGGGACTGCAGATTCTGAGAGAGTGTAGCTGGTACATTCCTGAGGTTTAACAGGCTGCAGTAACTCTCCAAGTACCGGCCACCCAATTCTTAGTGTAGACATTACCATGAAACCACCCACTGTGGCACAGAAACCATAGAAAAAGCTTTTAAGAACTGGATCTATCCTTCGTTCTTCCTGTAATTCCTTCAGGGCTACTCGGCCCTGGTGCAAGAAAGCCACAATCCACAATCCAGCAGGGCTGTCTTTATTTCATCTTCTTTTCCCTTAAACCATTAACACTATCAGACCTGGGAGGAGAAGGCCACCTGGTTCAATGAGAAGTGAGAAGTTGGATCAAGTGGTTTAGCGCCAGGTTGGAAAGCAAGGCAGCAGATTCCAGGACTGGGGCCGAATAGCACTGCTGTACAGTCAGAGCTGTTCCCATTTCATCAACTCTGGAGCTAATTTGCACTCAATCGTCAACCAATTCACAGACATAGGAGTGGAAGTCTATACACCACAGATTATCCCAACAATGTGCTTCTACAAACTAATGTCATATCTGGTGAGCTGTGTGATTTATTCATGATATCTTACGATTTATGTTTCCCCAGTTTAGCCACTAGCCATGTTAGTGGTGGTTGGAAATTTCTGAACGGGGGATGTTTTTTCCATAACTGTTGGCTCATGCACACATCAGACGATAACAGTGATATTAAAGAATCCATTTAGTTGCTGAGAGCAAACTGAGCTGAGGTCTTTGCAAATATTGTGGCCAGGCACTGTAATAAGGGACAGCAAATTGCTTGTTTGTTACCAAGACACAGCAACCAGCTTGCATTTGACAGGCAATGTTCTGACAGCATATAAAGGTTCTGAATGAGTCTGAACAGGTAAGAATGTGCTGAGACTGATTTAAAAAAAAAAAAAAGTGGTACGTCAGTAGTGCCGGTCTTGTACTGCATTAAGTGGAATTGGGATTGGGTCCTGGGTTAGAAGCAATGGATGCACAGTCTAACAATTTCTGCAACTGGTATAACTGTATGGGTACCTGTAGCGTGTGTTTGCATCGTAGCATTATGGAACAATGTTGTATGATGGAGATGAGATATATCACTTATATTATGTTTAACTTTCAATAAATGTGCTGAATTTCAACAGTAAAGTCCTGGGGTAAAACAACTTACAAGAATATCAAATTAAAAATTGATTGACAGCTGGAACAAATGCAGAGCTTACACTACATAACAATTAGTTCAAATTTACACAATGAAATTCTCTTTGCTTCTTCTGGAAGGTGACAATCTCAGGTGCAAAACATTCCTCCACCTCTCTGTCATTGCCACTATTTGACTTGGCGAAGTTTCAACAAGTGTGCACCTTCCCAATCACAAAACCACAAAACGAGTCTTGGCTCGATTAGTAAGTGAGAGGGCTTCAACAACCCAAGGGTGTCACATATCATGCAATGTAAGCTTAGCATAATGTCAACGTTTGGTCCAAATAGCACCTAACTGTTTACTGATTAATCTGCATATTGCACTCATATCACCCTTATCTTGATACCTACATTGACTGTTAGGTATTCATGTGCTCAGCCAGTCTATGCAAGAAAAAGTGTTGCCTTTTGAGATATGATCAAAAACAGAAAAAAGTGACATTCTTTATATTTTTTGTAAACACTACCTCATTGTATTGACATCTACTGTGACTTAGTAGAGTATTAGTTTTCAGATAAAAAAAACACTTATTCTGATTGGAAGCTGTTTGTAGTTATAACAGACATTTAGAAACATAATAATAACAGTAATAGTAACAACCATTAAAATAATGTTTTTTTCCTCTGAATATAAATAATATAAAGTGCAAAAAATAATGAAATGTTACGTATGTATATATATATATATACGCATAAAAATAAGATCCTTGCAATTTGCATTTCACTATTTTGAAGGTTTCACGTTTTTTAATAAGAATATTAAAAAATTACATTGCTGGCCAGAGTATTGCATGTTGCTTTTCTGACTGACTTGCAACTTGTGGGGGGGATGAATTTGGGACGCTGGGCCAAAGACTGCATGAATTAAGGAACTCATTTCTGCATGAAATAAGGAACTCAATTCCTGGTTGATACACTTATTCTCTCCCAGTGAATTTCAGAAATCATTTAAATGAATGTTTATTTTCGACTTCAACTGAGTTATATCTGAATCATTAAAAAAAGGTAATCAGTGCAGCACTCATCAACACATCCAGCAACATTCTGATTTCACGTTTAATGGACTGAGGAAGAGAAAGAAGGTACTGTGGGAAAGGAAAAGCAATCAGTTTCTTTGCTACTGACTAGAGCTGTAAACCAAAGAACTCATATGCTGCATGTGGCTGTAAACACTAGATAAGCCACAATGAGCTAAGGACCTGTGCCTGCTTGCTTATAAAAAGTCTATTATGATATGAGACTATGAGTTGTTTCATAAAGTCAACACACCAGTAGCAATGAAACTGCTATGAAAAAGGGAGAGCAAGGGGGTCTGTTTGAAAAAGATATGCACCTTCAGTCATAGGTTCTATTTTTTTCTCTTTTTTTACACTTAGTACAAAATAAGACATTTCTACCCGTTAGTGCTTTGTTTAAAGATACTATAACATAAATAAACATTTATTTTCAGTGTTCAAACAGACAGTTCCAGTGTGACTGGACAGCTAACATACTCCACCATTTTCCAGTTGGCAGTAGAGGACCTACTATAGAAACTCCCGATTGAAGCGGACTCAACTCACTATGTGCCCAAAGGCCCTAAGCTTGTACCATTCCTTTGGACATAGCTCAAAAAAAGGATTTTAGTTTGTTCACCTCATAGTCACTTCTGATTCCCCCCAAAAAAGTTTGTTAGACTGGAAGACCAACCAGAATACTAAGGCATCTGTAAGGCTTGGTTAACTCCTCTGTAGAAAATGTTTTCATTGTCTTGCTCCACAACATCCTGGGAGTTGAAGTCCATCTGCGTTTCCTTTATATGCTTCTCACAATGAGAAAGAACTACAGATTCCACAGTGCACTGCATAGATCCCATCTGGGACACTATTTGTATCCAATGCGTCTTTTCTTTCAGTCAGTCTGGACACATCAGTGCTTAAGAACACTTTTTTTTCAGAAAAGAAGTGGGCTTTGATCTATTATTTAATAGATAGATTTATCTATTAACATTTAACCTATTATTTTTTCAAAAGGAAATAGATTCTGATGTGCAAAAAATGCCATGATGAGTCAATATTGTTAATCCCGTCCTCTGATATCCTCTTTACCGTTCCCAGAATTCTCCTCTCCTTCTTTCTCGGTTCTTCTTCTCGGCCCCGCCCCTCAGTCCTGTACCCCCGACGCCCCCCTCCCCTCCCCCGGGTCTCATTTGCAGGTGAACACCTCCGTCCTCTCGCTGCAGGTGTTGCACTTGACGAAGCAGCACCACTGGAACTTGCAGTTGCACTGCCACACTTTGGTGTACTGGTGCGTGTTGTAGCCCCGCCCGCAGCACATCAAGTCACAGCCGTCCGTGTGGGGGGAGGTGCGGTTGCACAGCCGCCCCTGCGTTCCCACGCTCCCCGTGGCCGAGTCCTCCTCGCAGTAGTTGGGCGAGCGCTCGATGTACACCAGGTCCGTCTCCGTGGGCTTGCGGTAGCTCTGCGCCTTCTTCACCTTCAGGAAGGTGGGCTGCCGCAGGCGGCTGGCCCGCACCACCTCCACGTGCACCGCCTCGTTGTACTTGTCCTTCAGGACGTAGCCAATCTCCCGGAACTTGGGCAGGGTGGTCCAGCACGTCTTGGTGGTGCAGGAGCCCGAGACGCCGTGGCACTTGCATTCCAGCTTCATCCTCTCCTCCAGGATCTGAGGGAGAGAAGAGGCTTTGCGTTAGCCCGGCGCTAACGCCTCGTCGGAGTTATCATTCAAAATCAAAGGCCTCAATTTAGAAAAATTCAGAGGTTTTTACATTTCAGGGCTCAATTCTGCTCATGTGGTGCATCCTTGTCCTTTGCTGAGGGACAGAGACACGGTTAACAGGATCTTCATGTATTCTCTAAGCATGACTCATCAGTAAGCATTTGGCCACATTTAAGATTTCCTGTACAAAACAAAAGCAGTGGTCTTCAAATTGTCAGGATCCTGAAAAAAATCAACAAGGAAGTATGACTACAATGAAAACTTCACATCAGAAGCAACAGTTTACAGGCTTTCAATGTAGGCTAAAATGAGCCATTATGAACTAGTGTACCTTTTACATTTGCAATTGCAGCACATTAGCTTACACATATATTGTTTTACAATTACGGTTTAGCAAAGCTGACTCAACTCCTAACTACCCTTGCTTCTGTGATCTCCGATTAAATGTCATTTCCCTCAGTGAAAATGCAGTGAGCAGTTTACACAGTAACAATTACTCTGTTTTTGCTCTCAGTATTTGCTATTCATACATTTTTTGTTGTTTTTAAAGTAACTGTATAAATTGTTTCATTGAACTCTTAAAAATGGGCAAACTTGGACAACTGATTCATAAACTTTAATGTTTCTTAATGTCTTAACTCCTCTCATACATGTGGTCACTTTTCTGAATGTGTTTCACATTTCTGGGAAAGTGTGAAGTGTAGATAAAGTTGTTACTTTGACCCTATTTGGCATTAAAATAGCAAAACAGGCTTTCCCATAGGTCTGTTGCAGTTCCAGTGCTAAACAAAAATGTAACAAAATGAAGTTTTTTTTGGATAGTTCTTTTGAAGTATATCTTCAACAACAATGGGCCAGTAATCACTAGACCAATCACTAAAACAATAATCAAGTTCAGTTTCTGTTAACAAGGTTTTTGCCAGAGTATTTCAGTTGTTTTTGCTGAAAATGTTCATGTAAATAACATTGATTTTGTGAATTGTTATACAAAATACTGTAAGAGGACAAAAAGCATTTACGTGGGATTTTGAATTGCAATGGAGTTGTATTTATAGAACATTTGTAATATTTCACTGTCACACAGAAGCAAATTTTGAACATTCTCCATATGGGAAATGGGCAAAATCTTTTTTTCAACATATCTGAAATTCTGAAATGGACACTGATGCCAGATAGATGTCAAATGCAAGGCAAAAATGCACTTACTGGTGGAGCTCTACTCTGTAATTTTCCCCTACCTTCCGAAAGACCACATCAATAGTCTGAAAAAATAAATGTAGATCGCATATAACTGTGCATGTATTCTATTACGCTCAAGTTAAATGTGGAGCATTCAGTTGCTCAATGCATTACAGATTTGTGCAGACTTCCTCAACAGACCACTATTAACTATTTGCATCTGGACCACTGAGTATTTCAAGCAAATGGCCTGGCACAGAAACCAAAACGTGCATATTTGTATCTATTTTCCTATTAATATTTTCATGTTTTCTTTCATATTTTGACTGTTTAAACATTTAAATCCATGTTCAGGCAAATAGACATTTATAGATTTAGATCTCAGGTATGTCATGTAAGAAGTGTAGTTAAATTGTCATTTCACCAGAAATTCTGTAATCATTGTATGTATCCATATTGAAAATCTCCTAAAACTAATTTGAAATCCATTTGTGGTTTCCTAACCAGCTTGTTATGAGCTAATCCTCAGACGAAGCTTGGAACCCCTTGCCCCATCCCTCCTGTTGTTCAATCAATTTTCATATTTCTTGATAAATTAAACATATGAATACAAACTACACATCTCTAGGTAAGCAATATAGTCCACTTTGACAGTCTGGGTCAAATTAGAATGTATGCCCATGTTAATAGGTCCCTAGTTGCACAGTAAAAGACTGAAGAGATACCACCAACTTTACAATGCATTCTGGGAATTGAACACAGGCACAAACAAGAGTGAAATGTTGAAATACAGTTGTACTGTACATGTTTTGAAGGCTCACTCAGAGACTGAAAAAAAAATCAGGGAGTTAGATGTAAATCCTTAGCCATCACTCATGCATTTGGGATGGGGAATGTCATCTGCTGACATCATAGAATGACATTTTTTAAGTTAGGACAGGGACAGGGAGATTTTTCTTTGGTACTAGCGGCATAAAAAGGAAAGGGACAACACACTATAGTTTAGATTTCTGGTTTAGATTTCTGTAAATGTAATGCTTCTATTTTTGTAGTTCAACACGATTGGGACAGGGCATTTCATGTTTATCCTTATCACTCATTTAGGGACATCTGATAAAAATTGTCTAATGAGTTACAAGACAGGTATAACTTATAATGGTCAGTCATTAATGTCCCATCTCTAATTCCCCTTGTGCTATGAATATCTGAGAGACAATTACAGTGCATTTAGATCCGTATAACTATAAGGTTTCTGTAGAAATACAGTGTTTCAACAATACAGCACATAGAGCATAATTGTCACCCTGCAACAGATTTTGGGTGAAGGTCAGGCTGGTGTTCTGATTGGATCATGGGGGGGGCAGAGTTAGTTAACGGTCCCAGGCCGGATCCACCCCTAGCTACGGCACCGAATTGGAATATCTACCCTTACTGAGCCTCACCGGGTACATGCACGAAGAATACGAGTTCACTCCTGGTATTCATGTCCTAATTGTGTCAGCAAAAAATATTTCCAGTGCCCTTTTTTTTCCTGGCACCACGCAATGGCAGCGCCAGTCATGGTTTATATGAAAAACTTTCACAAAGTAATTGCTTAATCCACTGTAACCATCCCAGAAAGCCATTGTCCCATGCAGACTCAGTGTGGAATTCGCTAGCTCCCCAAACATTGCTGGATGCCTAATGAAAGGGACATAAAAAGGCACAAAGGCACAGTGGGATCGGCTTGCAAGTCCTGCTTTGGGTGTAGTTTGAGAAACGAGGAGACCCAAAAACGCGGGGCACGGACCACAATTATTGTCTCGTATGAAATCCAACTGATCGATGAATCATTGGAAACATTTACTTACATGGTGTCTGTCAAAGACTGTCGTCTGCTACCAATTAGTGAAGTATGCGCAGGGATTTCTAATTGGGATCACTCACGTCAATAACACTGCAACCAGAGGATGAAAGTAAAAAAAAAATACATTTCATGTGTTTCTGGGTGTTCGTGTTGCATTTCTGAGAAAAAAAAAAGAAAAAAAAAAACAGGGGCCCGCTTGTGGCCGAAACAATCGTTTCTGTCTCGAGCATGCAATCCTAGACATGGACGCATATTTGCGGATAAACTGGTGTTACTGGTTCTCAACACTGTTTCAGTCTGTGGAAATGTTTTGTGTTACACATAATTGGATTCAGAATCAGCGATTCTGAAAGGGTTTCAGAGACGACATCGCTGAGGACACATGGAAAAAGCCGTCGCGGCCATTTCAGGGCAGACGCGTCTGTTCAACATAAAGCGCTGAAAAGCCTGCAATTTCAGTATCAGGTTCTGCCACAATCAAGTTTAGCATTGGGCAGTGGACTGGCATTGCGTGGGATAAAGTGATGCTGTATTGCTCTAGACACTACAGACTGGCCTTTTGACCCAGTGTGTATGCTGCTATGTTAAAGTCTACTTTTAGAAGTAGTGGTCCAAATGTGAGCATAATATTACATTACATTATTGTCATTTAGTAGACACTCTTATCCAGAGCAACTTAAACAGGTTACTATTTTTATATATATTATATATATTTACATATTATTACATATTTTTACATATGGTTACAAGCTCAGCTCCTTACCACTATGCTATGCTGCTGCCCCAGCTCCTTTATGGATATTATTCACAAAGATGAAATACAGCATGCTGTATTCTACTATCCCTAAGAAGTGGTGGCATTAAAGTATTCAACCAGCCTATTCAAATTTTATCTCTCTCACTTTTAATAATCCACATATGAAGATGCACTCTTCACTATGGCCACTTTTTACTCCTTCCTATTTTTATTCATCAGTGTGTATGAATTTGTTTAAGGGCCCTGCGCATTTTCATTTACAGCCCTCAGAAAGAAAGTTTTTGTCATCATGTTCACCTCTAAACAGTCAAGCATGAGAATGTGTGTGTCAAGCTGGCAGGGCATTGGTTTATTGGTAAATTGGGTAATTGAGAAGCCACACCCACCAGGTGTTAAAAGGTAGGTTGTGAGGTGGGGAAAGGAAAAAGAAAACTGGGAAGGGCTGGTGTTTTGTGCTTTGGATGGACAGTTTAGTCCTTGTTTTTAACTACTTTACCTTTTCATTTGCCTGTTGTGCTAGCTTTCCCTTCTCTTATTTATGAAAAGTGATTTTGTACATCTCTGTTCCATCTAAACCTTTTCTCATGGGATAAGTTTCAGCCAGCTTCTCCACACCACTACAAGTTAAATCCAATGCAAATTCAAATGATTTCACACAAGTCCCTTTAAAGAACTCAGACCTCAATGCCAACATGCAGTCCAAGTTACATTACTGCAAATGAAGCCAGCTGACAGCGAGAAATTAATAGCATTGCATGCCACATCAGCGTCTTAGCATGAGATTCATCACTGGCCCTCAGCTTCGATTCCTCTCCCTAATCTCCCTCGAGGGCAGCAGTCGAGCCATCCGCCAGGCCAGCTTCGCTTGCATCCATCCCATCGTCCTCTCCCAGTTCTGACTACGCCACTCCTTAGCTGCCCGTTGTGCGTGTGGGATCAGCACTGGAGTCAATGCACCCAGTGGAGGGGCGGCACATTTCGGGTATGGGAGAGAGACTTGTAAAAATATCCTGTTTCTGATTTCATAACACTCCATAACTTCGTGAACGGGCCAGAGAAAGGGATGGCACATGTCCATCTGGCTCCTGCTCACTCAGCTCCAGTTCCCATCACACACGATAAAACCTCAGATATTAATTAGATCCATTTGTCGCCAGCGTTCCGCCGAGGGCGAGCCTCTTTTCCGTGTAACAGTTTGTGTTGTTTGGTGTTCTTAGATGACTGAAAATAAACAAACAAGGGCCAAAACACAGGGACCCGGGCCAGAAGTGTTGGTGGAGGGAACGGGACGCCGCTAAGAACACGAATGCAGGAATTGGCTGAAACAAAACAAGCCTAAGCATCGCTTATCAATCAACACTGCACTGCACTGTGGGCCCAGATCTCTGCTGAGGAATTTCTGGGTGATTTTTGGTTCCTGGCTGTATTCACTCTACATCAGATAACAGCATCTGATAGACATGTATACATGCACACACTCACACACATGCTACTGGGGTATGTTATTTGTCACTAGTTAACTACTGTAGGTAAGATGTCCTCAATTTAAGATGTATGTCAAAAATCACAATATGTCTATGACAGAAACAATACAGGTGAAAACAACACCTTTGTTCTTTCTAGTGCTTGAATGAATAAGTAAATAATTAAGTGAATAGTAAAATAAATATATAATGTAAATAGCAAAAGAAATAAGCAAGTGGTTATTCTGCTGCTGATCTGCGTGTTGAGTTGAGTGTGGGTTTATGCTTTCCATCTGAGCAGTTACCTTTCTTCCTGCCTCATTGTTATGTAGGTTCATCAGCCGCCTGGCGTTTTTTCTGATCTCGCGGGCGTCTACGAACCTTCGGGAGAACTCAATGCCGTATTTGATGTCAGCCGAGCAGCCTCCCCACTTCCAGCCCTCCTCCTGGTTGTAGTAGCCCTGCTTCTCGCGGTCGCAGCCGCAGTTGCTGAGGTTGCCCTGGCTGCAGGCGGCCGTGATGGCGTGGGCCACGCCCGCCGCCGTGATGGCGTAGGTGAAGGCCGCCTCCCTGCTGCCTGGGGAGAGGAGAGAAGGGGAGAGAGAGAGGCCGTCAAACCCGAGGCCCGGTGGCAGGAGAGATGGTGGGGGGTGAGCGAGGGGGTGGGTGAGAGGGCAGGGTGGGGGGGGGTGGGCGAGAGGGCAGGGGTGGGCAGGCGAGAGGGAGAGGTGGCAAGAGGGTGGGGAGGGGGGGATTTTGACATCATATCAGATCACATCAGATCCACAATGAACTGTTCCATAATCAGTGCTACAACGGAATGAATTTAGTTTAGATCAAGACAATATTTTCTTGCATTGCACTGTGACACAAAAAAGCCCACATTGCTTCGTTAGAAATCTCTGCACATCAGTCTTTAAAACGTCGTCTCATTCACAAAAGCAAGAAAACGCAGCAGTTGTGTCCAGCAGACAGACACCCAAGATGGGGAAGCAGAATAGATGGCAATATGTAGCATTGTGACATTTTGTCAAATATTCCCATATTACATATAACAGATCTCCATTACATTACATTACATTACATTACATTATGTCATTTAGCAGACATTCTTACCCAGAGCGACTTCCAAATAAGTACATCACTATGCTAAGAGTAGTTATCCAGAAGTATTACAAGAGGTCAGTAAGATACTGAGCTAAACTAGTGTAGAGTGCTTTTTTAATAGAAAATAGGGATAGATAGGATAGATAGAGAGGAAGGTAGACTAGAGATACAGCATGACGAGATGACTTTTCAATTTTCTTTTAAAGGCACCCAGGGATTTTGTTCCCTCTTAAAGCAGTGCTATAGTTGAATTTCCCATCACCCCCTCACACACACACTGCAAGTGCGCAGTATCTGAAGGTTTGCTCGTGGCAGAAACTCTCGTAGGTGCTGTCCAAAGTGCTGAATTCCTCCTGTAAGCACCTTACATGTTGGACACACTATAACAGCACGGTCTGCAGGTCTGAATCATAAACTGATATCTGTTTTAACTCAGCAGGTAGTATAATGGTGGAAACAAACATTTGCCGTAATGATCATCATGTCATAAGGGCAAAGTCCTCAGCTTCACCTGCACAAATCTTTAACAAACAGTGCAATGACAAACACAGGATAAAACCAGATACCTCTGTGCCCCTGTCAATACCACAATGTTTGATCACTTCGACATTCACAGCAACATTCATATATATTCAGCATGCTTGGCAGTCATACATTAAGGCTCTGTTAAGAGACATCCTGAGAGGGGCCTGGGCTTCCTATCAGATTCAGAAGGCCTGATATCCTTGGTATAACTTGTGGTAGGGCTTGAATAGTGTTAAGCTCACACTAGCTGGTCTGGGAGTGTTGTTAGCCTGGTCTGACACTGTTGCTCGTTTAAATTGAATGGATACACTTATGTTCTATTGTGATGGAAGCCGATCTGGACAAGAGCGTCTGCTAAATGCATGTAATGTGATGTAATGTAATGTAATGTAATGCTTGGTGACCAGTCTGTTCTCTGAGTCATCACTTATGTCACAGTGATAGCTTCTCTCATGAGAGTGTGGGGCCTGTAGAGAGACTGCAGGAGGTTATGAGTGTCTTTGGTTTTCATGCTTGTTTTATATTTGCAGGGTAATTTTGAGTTGTTTGGTCATTGTCTGTTTTCCATCCAGCTACATTTCATATTTGCTCTTGTATTTATCCTCTTTTGAACTGTCACGTTTCTGAAACCTTATGCTTTTTTAAATAAACAACCAGAATCTTCACCAATATGCATAAACTAGAGTTGCTAACCTTCATCAGCTTGACATCAACTTTTGCATTAAATCAGCTAGTAACTTCAGCAATAAAACATGTAACGTTGTCCTTGTGGGAGTCACAAGACAGTATATCTGAGGAATTTATTTCTGAAATTGAATGAGTCAGAAATACACTAGTCATCTGGTTTGCGTAACTGTCTGAATTTTAATGGTCTGTGGTTTCTGGCTCATCATGATGAAGGTAGATTTTGAGAAGGGACAGAATTACTATGAGGCTACTGACAGAACTGAGACAAATTGAAAATCCAAAAGAAACATAAAACTATAACATTTACTTGCTTAGGAGTCACTCTTATCCAGAGCGATTTACATAGGTTACAATTCTTCCAGCTGGATATTTTACTGAGCAAACCATGGGTTTAGCACATTCCCCAAGGGTACAACAGCAGTACCCCAGCAGGGAGTTGAACTGGCAACCTTTGGGTTATAAACCCTGCTCGTAACACTACACCACACTGTTGCTGTGGCACAGATTATGAAAGCTAGGGAATTCAAACTCACCATCCACATTCGAAAAATTTGAATTGTACTGTGTTTTACTTGTCTACAGCAACAACGCTGTGGTCAATTCCAGTTCCAGCTGGTACTCTGAACTGGGGCCTGTCTAGGATGTGACCGCTGCTGTTAATGCCTTCTCCAGCGATTGTTTACTCAGAACTGCCCGTTACTCTGGTCACTGTGAAGTTTTGTGAAAACGCCATGAACTCCCAGGCATTATGGGTGAAATGGGCCTAAGGTCCTTGTTTTTCATCCTCCCACAACGGCTTCCAGTTTGTATAAAGATTCTTGGCAGGACTTCAAAACTACTGTCGAAATCAGACAGTGCTGTTGAGTGCAGCAGAAAAGCTTGTCCTTCATTTCATCTATATTGACTAAGGGATGGAGGCACACTGAGATTTTAAAGAACTGCTTCTGCTTTGTGTATTTGTGTAGGTTTGTCTGCAGTGGCCATTGCTGCTATGAGTATCTGTGAAAGATTCATACCCTTGTGAATGCATTGCCACCCCACGTCTGTGAAGAATTGGTATCCTGGGGAATGGCTGCTTTGTTAAAAAAAAGGGGGCCAATGTGTAGGAGGCCTTGAGGAGCTCTCACTTGCTGCACAGGCATGTGGTTCATGAAAAAAAAACTTGCACGGGGAAAAAAAACCTGAGTAGGCCAGCCCAGAGCTCTGACTGCGATCCAAAGGAACCACCCTGGGATATCCTTGCAATCTGCCAGTGGAAAGCTGGACTGACCAGAAAAACCTCAACGAACTTGGAAAGGTTTGGAGAGAAGAATGGGGGGAATATTAAACCAGATGTCTAATAGAGTTTAGTGGCAAGTGTCTGCGACAGTGTCCAAGATGGAAACTGAAGTGCGGCGCGGTGCTGCCGCCGGCGCAGGTAGTGCAGTCCTCTGCCCCCCCTCCCCAACCCCCCTCGCCTCGCTGCTCCCCCTGAACACCGCGCCTGGCGTGTGAACGCGGCCGTCGCCTCGCCCGACCGCTCCTCCGCCACTCTCCGGGTCAGCCCCGGTTCTGCAGAGGAGCGGGCCAGACATTTCCGAATGCGGTGGCGACTCTACGACAATGTCCGCTTGGGAAAACAACAAGCGGACCACTGAGCGCATTTTGCATCATGCAGCGAACGAGATTTACAACCTGCGAGAGTACAGTTAGTGCTCCCAACAGTTATTCTGGTCTTTTTTTTCCCCTTCCATCACAGAGCTACATGCTCCATTGATAGCCGCAGTACTACAGCAGATACAGTGCACACTGCAATGGAGAGAAAGCACAATGCTTCAAACATGAATTAACTTAGACACTGCGGCCGGGGTCTTCTACAAAGCAGTGCGTTTAGGAGAATTGCATTTCAGGAGATTTCACTGGACTCGGCTACAGCAAAGAGGATTGTGTCTTTGTTGTGTGTTTGTAAAGGGACAGAGAAAAAAAGAGGCCAATCTACTCATGGAGAACACCCAGCAGAGTGATGTTTTAATCAGACCCCCAGGAAGGGGAGTTTTTGGGCCAGACTCCCCACAGTTCAGCCAGTCTACAGAACGCACAGAGGATGCAACAGGGCAATCTCCTGCCTGTACACGCATTAAACAGGAACCGAAAAACCATGATGCTGGAGGAAAAAGCCATACAGAAGCCTGAACATGCACTTAGACAGATTTGGAACGCGTTGGGTAAACCCGGCCAGAGAAGTGTGACTCTCACTGTATCTTACTCCCAGAGTGGACCGCGTCTTTGGAAGGCAGATCTCACAGGATATCTTATACTCTGTGAGAAATTCAGGGTGAAAAATAAGCCTGGAATATTAGCCAGTTAATTCTTCTGTTTTAAGAAGAAGCAATGATGCATTACCGGCAAGGAAAAAAATCACTCAGCAGTCAACAGACAATATATCCTTCATGTCACTGTTAATATTTTTCTGTGTGACTGAACACAGGTGTAAAAAACATGAATGCATAACTTGCATAACATTATTTACATTACACAGAACTTCTTTTATTCTAATATGAAGTTAACTTGCAAGTATTATGTTGCAAAAATGATATTGAATCATACTGGAAGCTGTACAGTATTTATAAATCATCTTGGGTTTGTTACTTGGTGTTCAAATTGAATGACTAATTCTGTGCTGCCTGTGTTCTATTCTATTGTATGGTATTCCATACTATTCCATTCTAACCCCATTCTAACTCCATTCTTATACCGCACTTGTGTTGAAGTCTTCCCAGATACAGCATCAAACAAATCAAGAGGTCGTGCTAATGTTATTAATGATACATAACTGAGATGAGAAATATTTTAGGGTGAATTTTTAACATTTGTCATAACAATTCACTGATAGCATATACTTTAACATCCAGGAAAATGACAAAAACTCAGAAATGATTTCTGCTGGGGAATGTAGTGGAGGAAAAGAAAAAAGTGACACCTGCTGGTCGTGCAGACTAACTGAGCATCAATGAGATTTATACACTTTAATTGATCTCCACATGGACAATGAACAGCATTAATACATCAGTTTAAAAAAGGGTTTAGTAAGTCACTAAAACATGCTGATGCAGAAAAAGAGAAGACATGGTTTTGGTACTGCTATACCAGCCAAAAACAATGATCACTCTTTTAGGCAAACACTGATGGTTAATAAGACCACAAGGATGAAGAGAGATATTTTACAAATAAATCCACATATTGCTATACACTGACTAGCCTATGCTCTGATGATGTAGTTCTGATGTATTAGCAGTGTACATAAGCTCAGGCCATGACACAGCCCTCACACTGAAACATACTGTTCTGAAGCTTCAGTCCTTTTTCTCCTGGGCCCCATTAGGGAAAAAAGGGGAAAAAACCCTGCTCTGAATATCATTGGCCAGGCTGACTAATCTCCACTCTGTTTTCTGCTACTGTTTTCCATTGCGTTTTATGTACCGTTGCTATGAACATGTGCTCGGTACAAATTACAGACAAAGCTGTGGTGCATGAGGTTAGTCAGAAATTAGCGCAGAACCGTTCCTGTTCAATAAAGTCATATTGTTTTACCAGAGCTATATACGCAGCATACGTGTGTTATACATAACTACAGGGAATATATGCGGCACGCTCGTGTTCTGTTTAAATGTCAGTGATATACGTAGCGTGCTTGTGCAGTATGTTACTCATCCAAAGGCACTTAGGATAAGTGATGAAGACAAAGGATTAAGACCAGTGGGAACAGGCAGAAAGCTGCTGTGGAGGAGAATGAGTGTGGGGAGGTAATCGGGGAATGAGACGCTGGCGGTTGGCACCGCTGCAGTTATGCCCATTAATATAAAACCTGTGATTACATGCGTGCAATTTAGATCATTATCTGTTTTGCCTACACAATGTAAAGCTGAGCCGGAGAGGAGCATTTCTGACCCTGAGGCAATCCGGCAGCCTTGATCTGAACAGAGGCTGGGAAAACAACGCCAGGACTCAGCTCAGACGAGCCCAAACCGTTCCTCTCTCTCGCAGACACGCACCGCAGCAGAAAAACGCCGTCACAGTCAGAACTGATGGTTCAAGAGTGACAGGTTTCACGTGGGTTCATTCAGTCCTTGCTCATGTTCATGCTGGAACACACAGCATTCTGATTCAGTGAGACAAACCAGCATTTCTTACTGTCCGTGAGCACAGTGTGTGTAAATATTTAAAGGACAGTGATGAGCACTTTTCAGTGTTCAAAAATTCAGTTGGTGATTCTGTTCCCCCCACAGTGGAGATCAGATTGTTCTCCTGACGTTCAAAGATAAAGCTTTACATTTCCATGTTCCATTCCGTGGCAGTAAAGTTGTTTTCAGCGTCAGGTTTGTATTCCATATTGCACTCTGTGTGATCGTGGCCAGCGCTGTGACCGTCATCTGAAGCTATAAACGCTGAAATTCAGGGCCTCTCCGCGCTGAACCCGGTTTGCAGTCTAATCGCGTTTAACAAAGAGACGCGCTGATCCTCTCACATCCTGTCCCCTGGCCTAACCCAGGGAGACAGGCGCAGGCAGACACAGATCTAACTGATAACAGCACACGGGGGTCAAGGGGGTGGGGGCGGGCCAGGCCAGGGCTGAACACTACCTTCCTATGAGGACTGGCATCTCTGTATCCAGACCAGCCTCCTGCCAGCTGTGTGGGCCAGACAACACCGCCCACACCTGATAACCCAGGACAGATCCCACTCAGTGAAGGACTCCCACTCCATTCACTCCAAAAACACTCTCACACTGGCCACTGCAGTAATGCCAGATGGAGGTTTGGCGCCACAGAGGTGGACTGAGACGAGACGGGACGGGACTGGTCAGTCATGAGGAAATTCTTAGAGCGTCTCAGCTCAGTGACATTCCAAATGTGTTGGGGAGACCACACTGAATGTATTTCATTAAGTCCAACATAAAGGGTAGCTAACATTAGCAACAGGCCTGGATTCCAACTCCCACTAGATTCATACTATGGAATGTTGGAATTTCTTGCTAGTCAAATGGAACTGTTCTCTGATTGGCCCAGCAGGCTGAATCACAGAGAACCAAGTCAGATGGAAAGAGATCATACAGGACAGGGTTATCACACTAACTTGACCATTCTCTAGATTTACAGAGCTGTAGCAGACATGGACTGTTTTGTTCTTTGATTATGGGACTTCAGCAGTTCCTGAAATAATGCATTATTTCCTCCATTTGCTGTGGAGGAAATAAAGCATTAATAATGCATCCATGCATTAATCCATAATGCATGTATCCACTTCATTGATTGGTTGATTGATTGACTGATTTTAATAAATGCATCATTAACTTATAAAAGAGAACAGCCATGGAACAGCCATGGTTAAGATGTGGAGTGCACCAGGTGCCAGCGGATTGAGCAACCAGAGACACTCCAAATCATTCCTTCAGAAAGACTTTAATTCCTCTGCCTCATCTGCGTACCTCGTTCCTCTGTCAGCTCATATAATAAATACACAGGCGAGACATATTTCAACAAACACAGAGTTTATTCAGAGTTATATTTCAAACAAACAGCTGCCCACCCCTGCATATTCTCACACTCCTTGCAGAGACATCGGGCTGATTTATGGAGCTGCGTTTTACCAGCGCATTTTCTTTCTTTCTCTCTTTTTTTCCTTTCTTTTTTTTTTTTTTTTACTTCACTGACGCATGGTTTAGATGGAGACGACACATTGCTCTGCTATCTGCTCTCTAAAGAGCCAAATCCTTTTTCCCATAGTTGACATTTAAAGGAAATCTGTCTGTTTTGTCGTAATTAATGTTTCTAATTCAATGTCAGCTTGGAAATACTATTAAAAAGAAAGGAGGGGAGAGGTGAAAATACACAGCTGGATAAAATTAATTTTTCAATACGCATTTACTTTAAATTGGTCAACTATGGGGAAAAAATGCATAAATTAAACCACATGTCCATAATTTTCTACATAGCACAGCATTCAAGTATATTGTTAAGTTACGGAGGATAGCAATTTGTAATTAGGTTCGTATTCCACAAAAGTATTGCATTTGCATTCAGTTCAGATCTAATTTCACCACAAGCTTCAGTGTTCTGAGAAGGAAGGAACCTGTCCAATTTATATATAATTGGGAGCTGGTGTGTTTTGTTTTTTTTTTTGAGGTAAAAATAAATGCAGTATGTCTGTGTTACACTGTTGAAATTGGCAAGCACAAGTTCTTTTGTTTACAGCTAAAGAAAGCAAATTAAGCCTAATGGTTGCTGAACGGCATCCCTGCAGCAGTTACATGGATGGATGAGCATGCAGGTAACTTCCACTGGCTGAAAAACATTGTTTAAACATGCATGACTGCACAATGCAGTGCTTTCAGACTATGCAAAGGCCCCGCTCACTAACATGAATCTTTCCAGATCAGTCCACAGGCGATTAGTTAGTTGTAGCAGGTGAGCACTAACAACAGGGTTAGCTGAAATGGTGCAACAAGTTCACCCAGTCTGCTCAATCCTGCATGACATCCGAATGCAAGCTTTATCTGAATACTGCACTCTGGCAAAGTCTTTATCTCCTATTCAGCCAATGATATTACATTACATTATTGCCATTAACAGATGCTCTTATCCACAGTGAGTCACAATTATATCCATTCATACAACTGGATATTTTACTGAGGCAGCTGTGGGTTAAGTACCTTGCCCAAGGGTATAGCAGCAGTGCCCCAGCAGGGAACTGATCCAGTCACCTTTTGGTTACAGGCCCTGTGCCTTACTAATAAGCCACACTTATGTACACTACAGGTGTGATAATGACAGGCTACTGCTTTCAAAACCATTACCTGCTTTGGCAGAAGGTGAGAAGGCCACCCGCATCACAGACACCCTGAGCTTTGAAGGACACCCACTGTGAGTCCAGTTTTATTCACACAGCCTTGTGATTCAGGTATAGCACCTGCCTGGTCGTACTGCAGTCCTTCATAATAACAGTGATCAGAGGAGATGGAAAGACTATGATTTCACGCACACATCATTCATACACAGTGTTTATGGCAACATGACCAGACCCCGTTCTAATCACCAGCGATTTTATCAAACGTATGCGGTGGGTTTGATATTAACAGGCATTATTACGAAAAACAGCCACCCGTGTTCATCTGTCCTGATAAAGGCATTATCTGAAGTAGGAATGCAGAAAACAGTGATATGCAGAGAGAAATGGGTGAAAAAACCAATGAATCATATCTCTAAATGCCAAACACTTTCAGATCCCTCTGTGCCAAACACTTTCAGATCCCTCTGTGCGAAACACTTTCAGATCTCAGATAATCTCACATGATGGAATGCTGTTTGCTAACCATGAAAACATGACTTATCTTTAGTGCTACGCTATGGTTATTTTTTATGTATTAATGTACTGCATTAAGTCATAAGTGACTCTTAAGAAAACAATGAAAAGAAATTTTGGCCAACCACACAAACAGTATGACTCAAATATATGTATACATACATAATGTGACTACTTCAAAGTATCCCAGTCTCATGTTTTGATGGAGGTGATTGTTTTCATGAAGATCAGTTTTCATGGTGCTGTGTTTAAGCACATTACATTATTGGCATTTAGCAGACGCTCTTACCCAGAGCAACTTACATAATTAATTTTTACATGTTATCCATTTATACAGGTGGACATTTACTGAGGTAATTCTGGGTACCTTTCCCAACAGTACAACAACGGTCCTCCAGTGGGGAAACCTGCAAAATTTCAGTTATGAGCCCTGCTCCTTACCCATTACGCAACACTGCTGCCCACATCCTGGTTCCGTTTCTGTATGCAGAACTGCCAGAGAAGTGGTCTGCAAAAACACACAGATTTGCTCATCCACGTATCCATGTGGACTGATCTTTTCTCTGGGACCCGAGGCCCTTCTCCCTGTCTAATTTTTGGGTGCGTTTTTCACACCCCTGGCTTGCAATCGGGCGCACCCCTGTCCGGGAAGGGGACCCTTTCCGCCCTAGTGGATATGAATGGACCCTGCTGACTTACGCATCTTTCATGCGGACAGACGTTTGTTTCTGCGGCCAGCGCTGAGCCCCTGCAGGAGAGAGCTCTTCACCAAAAGATGATATCAACACAGACCATTGACCACTGTTGCGTGGGCTTTATGCATATGGGAAGGGGGAGTGTGTGTGTGTGTGTGTGTGTGTGTGTGTGTGTGTGTGTGTGTGTGTGTGTGTACACATCTGTGTGTGTACATGTGTATATGTGTGCGTCTCTGTGTGTATGCATGCACAAAAGTTTGTGTGTTTGTGTCTGTACGTGTGTGTGTGTGTGTGTGTTTATGTGTCTGTATGTATGTGTGTGTGCTTATGCGTTTGTGTGTGTGTGTGTGTGTGTGTGCTTATACGTGTGTGTGAGTGTGTGTGTGTGTGTGTGTGTGTGTGTGCGTGTGTGTATGTGTGTGTGAGTGTGTGTGTGCGCGTGCGTGTCTGTATGAGTGTGTGTGTGTGTGTGTGTGTGTGTGTGTGTGTGTGTGTGTGTGTGTGTGTGTGTGTGTGTGTGTGTGTGTGTGTGTGTGTGTATGTGTGTGAGTGTGTGTGTGTGTGTGTGTGTGTGTGTGTGTGTGTGTGTATAGTCTATGAGTGTGTATAGCATGCACGCTCAGAGCTGCCACATTCCAGTCGGGCCTGGTTTTCCCCCTCCTCTCGGCGCAGGCCTGGCCACGGCGCTGGAGACCTTGTACGCATCTCTCACACGGCGCTGTTTCCCCACCGTGCCTTGGAGCGCTCTCTCCAAGGTTTACTCACCAAGTCAATCTCACTGCCATAAATTCACCGCCTGTCTGCTGAGAGCTGCTGAGAAAAGCTGCACAGCCAGCAAGAGGCACCGGAGGTCAAGGAAGCTGAGAGGGTTTTTTTTACACACATGGGGCTGTTACTAATGACCACTTATTAATAAGCACGAGAAATATGCTCTGATTAATTCCCAGATGCTGCCTTATTAAGCCTTTACGCTTGAGCGTCTTTGATCTTTTGCTTCACTGCTATTCGATTTCTGGTCTTCCTCCCTCGTTCCTGTTTGCAGGAGAAATGTGCCCTCAACTAACTCCCACTTCATTAATGCATGGCAAATCGTGTCTGCGTTTGATACATATCAAAAACACGCCTGAAATGCAGAGCTGCCAAATAAATATTCAGAAGAAATGCATGAAGATCCTCAGCCTCCCTGCCTCATCCCTGGTTAATAATCATTTTGCACATATATATATCATTTTTTATGCTTCACATGAAGAACACAACAGGAGGCGGAGCTCATTTCACAATGGACAAACTTCTGAAGGATGAAAGCTAACCACAACAAAGAACCTTTGATCCAGTTTTCCATCCGTCGTGCCTATGTTATCCTGTCATCCAAGACCACTCTGCCAGCATGGAGAAGTGATCTTATATGAGCTTGTTAATGGCACCCTCTTTTCAGAAATATATTTACATTTACAATATAAAAATTGAAATAGCCTAAAATATCGAATTACTGGCATTTTCAGTAACAAAATCTTTTCCCTTGAATCGAGATTTGTTGGATTCTGTAATGCACAATAACCCAGCTATTACTGAGCGCCTTCTTGGAAGGCAAATGCAATTCTGCGGAGCTTTTCCAAACTGACCAACTCCATCCGAGTAGCAGGGAGCGCAGAGAGAGAACATTAGCCTTGTGCTTCTCTGATCTTTAACTCTTAACAACCTCAGTCGTGTCCTCTCCAGTTTAGAACTACGCTGTTTCACGGCAAGGTTATGGAGTTCGCTCTTTAAATTCAGGGGTTAAAAAAGGAAAGACTGGAGCTGGGAGAGGAGTCGTCTGTGTGGTTGCCATGTGGGAGTTTTCAGGTCCTGAGAGTAATGAAGCATTTATCACAGATGTCCATGTTGCATATTGCATGACGTTATACTCTTACATTGCACAATACAAAAATACAAATAAGTAAAATTACCCAGATGAGAGAGTATAAATTATATCTGTTTAACATGAAGCACAGGTAGCAGTATGGTAGCAATAATCCTGTAACAACCAAGAGGTGTTCACAAGTGACTGCACACAACACATAAAGGCAGACCGACTCACTGACGCCCATAGTCATTTCAAAAAGATATCCATTGAAACGTTTCAAAAGGTTTATACAACTGCGAACTGGACACCACCAAGTTACAGCAGTCATTGTTGGAACAGCAGCATTAGAAATCTCTCTGTTGTGATGTCATAAACCTTCTTGCACCCCAACACCTCCACTTTGGGTACGGCTGAGTACACAAGCCTTGATCTCTGCAGTGAGGTTGAGCAGTGGTGTCAAATGTCATGCAAGCAACATCCCATGTCTCCCTATCACAGTGCATTAATTTTTATAGACATACAGCGATGCTGGGTGGGAAGGTATAACAAAATTCCATACAGTGATCACTTAAGGCAAGTGAAGCTGTTTTTCGCCAGCGCCTGAGAGAATCTTAAAGATGTTCTGTGAAGGATGAAACTAGTTTTGGAACCTCCCAAGTAAGGATCTCAAGTCCAACACTTTCAACAAAATGAGCTCGTAAGCAATTTCAGAGCCACAGTAACATGGAACTTGGGTCAACAAGACAAACTCCATCTCAGGGTTAATCACAAACACATTTAGAGAAAGAGAAGTCCTCAGTACAGAGGGAAATCAAAGTAAATCCGTTTTAAAAAAAAAAAAGAAAAAGAAAAGAACACCACAGTTGTGAAATGGAGAACAGCCTTTGATAAAAGCAGTCAGTCAGATCCAGAGGGTAGTGATTGTTAGCAGAGCTATTGGATTAAACACACAGTCAAACCGCAATTTAACAGCAACAAAACATTTCTAAATGAAAGGCGATTCATAGGAGCATGTTTCCGAAACCATACTGCAGGGGAGAAATCCACAGAATGTGCTCTGAATAACAGCAATGCAATCGTTTGACTCCCCACATGCTGTGCATGGAGTAGGCAGAGACACAACCACTTTCAAGAGAACAGATATCTCCATGAAATAATAACAATATTATAATAGCAATAACAATAATAACAGTAATGATACCTAATAATAATAATGACCCCTGATTTGCTATAATATTTCTCATCCATCTTTCTTTTTGATTAGAAATAAGGTTTTTTTTGCTCACCACTTCATAACTTTGGTATAGCCAGTGATGTCAGGCATGCATTTAACCACAAATCACACAGATCCTAAGTCAATATTAATTGGACCATGCAGGAAGAACATCGTGTGAATTCCAAACCTCTAATCTGATTGGGTGAATTTTGCGATTGTATTAAAATTTGCGTTCATCGTGCAGTTACAGAATTCATGAGACATATGCCAAGTTCCGCACTGAACCCCGCTTGAAAACCATTGAACTTGCAAAGCTGGTCAAGTCACGACTCTTAAATTACCATCATAGTCTAAAATCCAGAAGGCAACGGCTCTGTACACTAAGTTTAAAGCTCAAAAGACACCACACTGTTACCACATCTAACACATGAGGAAGCCTCCAAGTCACAGCCAGTAAGATGAGAGAGTGTTGTTACTGTATAATCTGTCCTTTCTTTAAAGTTCAAAGCTGTCACACCAAACTCTGAAGCTGACACGATGGTCACGCTCACTATCGTGCAGAATTCGTAACATTACATTACAATGTTGTCATTTAGCAGACGCTCTAATCCAGAGCAGTTTACATACTTTTACATGTTATCCCTTTAAACAGCTGAATATTTACTGACGCAGCTGTGGGTTAATTACCTTGCCTAGGGGTGCAGCCGCAGTGCCCCTGCAGGGAATCGAACCAGCAACCTTTCGGGTACACTCCCTGTTCCTTACCACTATGCTACACTGCCGCCCTGGAGTAAGGGTCGTCATGGTGACAGGAGGTAAACAGCAACCAGACACTGACCTACTCGCAGCTCCTGGCCGAACACCGTCTTCTCCCCCAGGGACGAGCAGTTCCAGCGGCCGTAGCGGAACTGGTACTGGCACTCGTTGATGCCCATCTGAGCGCCCTCCCCGATGACGATGATGGCATCCGGGCGGCTCTGGCAGATGGCCCGCTGCCGGGGGGCCAGCCCGGGGATCTTGTTGCAGATGATGTTGGCCCCCAGAGCCACCACCGAGGACAGGGCCCTGCGGAGAGGGGAGAGAGACGTCAGCACTGACACGGCAGTACTGACTGATACAGACACCTCCACACTACTGACTGACACAGACACCTCCACACTACTGACTGATACATACACCTCCACGCTACTGACTGATACATACACCTCCACACTACTGACTGACACATACACCTCCACACTACTGACTGAAACAGACGCCTCCACGCTACTGACTGAAACAGACACCTCCACACTACTGACTGACACATACACCTCCACACTACTGACTGAAACAGACGCCTCCACGCTACTGACTGAAACAGACACCTCCACGCTACTGACTGATACATACACCTCCACGCTACTGACTGACACATACACCTCCACGCTACTGACTGAAACAGACACCTCCACGCTACTGACTGATACATACACCTCCACACTACTGACTGACACATACACCTCCACACTACTGACTGAAACAGACAACTTCACACTACTGACTGATACAGACACCTCCACACTACTGACTGATACTTGCATCTCCACACTTCTGACTGATAAGTACATTTCAGTGCTTTTGATTAATAAGTAAGATTCTTCCTCTTGTGTTTGCATGGTCTCTGATTATTATTTCTTAGGATCAATACAACAAGATTTTTTCCCTCCTATGAAATGTATTTTCCAATATTTTGCAAGTTTTCCTGGACAGGCGGGCCTGACAATTCTGCCAAAACAACCAAGCTACTCATTGATCAATCAATCACTGACTTTGTCATTCAATTCAGTAATAATACCGTTTCAGCTGACAAATTCCATATCTGATAGTATTTGGAAATGAAATGTCTAACCCCACAGCAGAATACTACCAGAAGACAACTCCACAAGCAAACTAGTTAAAAACTGGTTTTGAAAAAAAAAAACAAAATAATATTTTGTTTATTTGCTCACTGACAATACCCGCTCACAATGGTTTGGCAGCTGCTACTGTGGTCTTGCATTAACGGTTAGGTAACATTGTTAGAATTGTTTCCAGGGACAAGGGAAGTTGGGTATGCCACGTGCAATTTTATTCATAATTTTCAAAACTGTCCTTCTCAAAATTAGACATGGTTCACTTCACAACCAAGAAATGCTATCCCTTATAATTTGAGATTTGTGTGCATGTGGCACACGTGTAGTTTAATGTAAATTGCTCCGCTGCATGCGTCTCTTCTCTCTTTTCCCTTTGTTGTGGAGAGGAAGGGAGGCTGGAGGCTGTCCTTTGGGCTGTTTCTCAGAACTTGCTGTCATTTCCTCACTGATATGGAGTGGCTTCATAGGCCAACAGGGTGGCTGTGTAGGATAAAGGTAAGGAGAAGGGATTGTAACTGAAAGGTTGCCAGTTCTGATTCCCTGCAGTGGCACTGCTGTCGTACCCTTGGGCAAGGTACTTAACCCACAATTACCTCAGTAAATATCCAGCTGTATAAATGGATAACATGTGATAATTGTAACCTATGTAAATTCCTCTGGATAAAAGTGTCTTCTAAATGACAGCAATGTAATGTACTCCTTCAGCTCCTGGCTACTGAAGGCCATATTCACAGTCCCCCTGATTTTTCTTTCTTTTGCTCTCTGATTATTTTGATACATCTTTGATCATTTTGGAACAATCACACACACAAAGCGCTGACTCATAAACAAACGGGACGTTTTTCTGGCCATGTGTTTACACGCTTCCAAGCCCTGCAGACACACGCCTTTCAAACATGTCAGAGACACGGAGCCACGAGCGCGCAGGAGAGACAGGCGCCGGCTTTGAAGTGAGGCACAAGGCCCGAGGGTTCCTGCCACCAGCCGGCCGGGCCGATGCAGGCAGGCGTGCGTCAGAGGAAAAGAGCGAGAGAGGGCCGCATCGCGTGGATTCCTCTTCAAAAAGACCGTAGAACAAAAACCACGTCTCCCCCCCCATCCCCCATACCACCACCACCCCACCGACTTGAAACAACAAATGGAGCAAACGATTGGAAGTTGGGAATGGCCATGTTCTTTGTTTTCCACAAAGACGCAATAACAAAAAGTCCCGAAATGCGAAACCACGACATGTCTTCTTGGACCCGTTGCACCGAACAAGCGAGAGCCTATTCGCCTTCTGCTCTTTCAAGCTGTTCGTGCGAACTGAAACTGGGTTGCCCACTGATTTAAACATTTGAGTGAACTGACATTTTTATACAGCACATCAACAATATGATAATTATCTGGACTGAATTCACTGTCTCAAAACAGAGAGACCTTCCAAGCACAGAACTTAACATTAACTGACAACAATATACAGCACGATTTTATTATGTTGAGTGTTACTCAAATTCTGCTACAACACTACTGTATTCTCCTTTTCAATTCCACAGCCATAACAATAATCAAAATAAAACTCTCAATATATAATAAATCTCTCAAGTTACTGTTCAAGTAAGGTACTTTTACACTGTTGTGTACCCTAGCTTTGTTGCTTTTTGCCACAAAGCCATCATCTGTCTAAAAACACTGAAATAATGAGCATCATCTTAAAATCCTTCTGCAAGATGTAATAGATGTATGTAGTTCAGGAGAGTTTTTTGGAATAACAACCAGCTTCGTGCCACCGTGTTCTGGGTCAGATGTGCTCCACCTGTATGTGCTGATCGCACAATAACCAATATTATTAACATTAGTAATATTGTTACTAATATATGATCACTTAACTACAGTACCTGAAAGTCTAGGGTCTCCCACGACTGACTAGTTTACCAGCATGAGGATAGTGTACTGGTGTCTTGATGTGCACTGGTTGTATTAACTGCTACAGTAACATACAATGTAAACAGGACAGAAGAACACCAGAAATTCAGCTCCACAGAGGGAATGGGCTATCAATAGATCCAAGCATCAGGAGTAGCTTTAAGATATTCCATGGAAGAAAACTAACAGTTCACACAGGGGTTATCAGCATTACCGTGAGTCAATGGTATTGAAATTCTCACCTGGTTAATTTTAAATCTATGAAATTCAGTCTTACATAGTGTCCTGGGTACTTTGACTAATATTGAGAATTTAGACTATTTGATCCAGGACATAAGGAGTGTACAGCTGGCTTAAACTTTTGCACAAAAAATCGTTGCTACATTTTGAGGAAGGGACCATGTAGGGACTGTTAAGCGCTCAAAAAGGCATTCACTCAAAGGCTGTTTACAAGAATTACAATTAATGGAGCTGGATATCTAGCCATCACGTTAGCAACAAAGTGCACAAATCACTATAAGTATCTGGGAAAACTAAGAGTGAGATAAATTCAGTTCAGTAGGTCACCTTATTCCCCGTTGCCTTATATTATTGTTTTCTCACACCACATGCCATCCAGAACCCAATCAGAGAAAGCTTGCATAAAAAGCCCTTCACTGATAACCCTTGCCTTTCCAGAATGAGTATGCTGCACTCCAAATACACACACTTGCACCAGCAAGTGCTTTACACAAGTGACAGTAGCTCTCAGCCTCATGACCTGACGGAACCATCCCTGCTATCACTGAGGAAAGTCCTCACACTGATGTTTGCTGAGGGCTCTCGATCCGGATCCTCTTCATCCACAAACAGAAGCCATGAACTTCCTGTGTTCTTTCATGGTTCTTCCCTTTCCTCCTGTGGTTTGGCCTGTTTGGTTCTTTTTAATCATTCGCTGCGAACTGCATGTGAACTTCTGATTGGGAATGAAATATCACCAAGGATTTAAACATGCCCAGACATTTCCGCTCATGCCCTTATACACAAACCCATGTGGTTCCAGTGGCACTGTGTCACACAGCATACCCATACAAGACATGGTAGCTGAAGAAAACATTTTTAAAAAATGGTTACCACTTTTTTACAGGCCAAAGGATATAATTTACTTCTGTACTGTTATCAAGCAGACCATTATTGTAAAGAGAATGCCACAGGGAAATCCCCCAAGATGCATCAGGTGGAGGCAGGGGTGTGCCTCTTTTCTGTGAACTCACACATGATTGGCCTGTCTCTCTGATGCCCTGCTCTAGTCACTGAAGAATAAAGATTAACCTTCTGAAATTAACTGGAAGCATGGTTACCTGGCCTAAAATCTGTGACCAAACTTGGGAAGGCCTGTCTGCATAAGAGGAATTTCTGAGATTTATCGGCAGAGAGTTTCACATCTATTGTAATTAATGACTGTATTTCATTTTTGTTGCATTCTAATCTAAGTTCATCTCTTTGGCACTCTAGTTCAGTTTTGACTTGGTGCCCACACAACCCAGGCAATATATTATACTGCTTTTTAAAAACACAAAAGTTGTTATTACTGTATAACATTATTTAGAGCTGGTACTGTATGGTAGCCATGGTATGCAGCAGTTTCACTAATTAAATACTCTTCTGTGAAATAAGAACATTTTAATTATTAAAAAAAACAAAACTCATAATGTCCAGCAATGAAGGCATTCAATACAAGGAACGGGCAGAATTGTTCTAGTAATACTAAATTTATAATCAAGCCTTATTCAAGTCGTGCTCAGTCAGATCGCAAAGTTGTTTGTCCTTTTAATAATAAATTCACCAATGTGTGATTTCTTTTTATATTGCACATTTTACAACTATTCTTGGTTTTAGCACGAAACACAGATGAGCATTACTGCCTTAAATGTTCAATTAAAACACTAAAGCCAGACCAGCTAGGCTTTGACTGAATCCACCCCTGGGTGCACAAGAGAACTCTCACACCACGACATGTTATTTTGATGCAGCACTTGAAGCAGTGTCCCTCACAGACCAACCAACTCACCTACTGACTGCCGGGGTAACTCACTGATTGACTCACTCACTGAAACAGCATATTACCACTTGAGAGTCATAAATTCAGCAAAGCAGTCACAGCCAATATGAGCAGGACCTATTCTGTTCTTGTTTTGTGCGAGGCAGACTTTACACAACTTTCAAAATAATATACAATCCAAGACCAGACAGCAGGCATGCACACAGCCACACTTCATCAAAGACACGCCCCAAAAACACAGACTTGATGAGGTCTGTCACAGTGACCTGTGACACTGTCCTGTCGTGGAAAGCCCCTGTTCCAAACCCATTCAGTTTGATTCACTGAAACAATGTATCAAACCAGTGAGAGAGGAACGGGTGTCCAGTAATGACTGTATCATCCAGCACTATGATGTCACAATAACCATAAGGCCATTGTTATGAGCACTGCACCACTTCAAAAAAAAAAAAAACTTCCTTGGTACATTTGTGCTCCCTTGAATTAAATCTGTAAAATAAATATTCCCATGATTGCTAGCAGAAAGAAGTCATGCACAGTGAAAGACCCCAACCAAGACTGGTAATGGGATAGCTCTGGTCATTACTGAAACAAACACATGCAGACATGGGACAAGGATCTGGATATTTCAAAACTCTGTGATCTAGACAGCCAAAAGCACAGAAATGGTAACATCACATTTTTGATGGATTTTGTTCGTGCAGTGTTTACACTGGTTTCATTCACGCTGTTAAACGCTGAAAAATGTTCATTTACAACATAACAGTACTCAGGCGTCTTCCAAAAAAGCAAGCAGACAAGAGACCAAAGTAAGTAAAAATCATTTTCAGGTGGTGTACAATGTTATTAACAGCAAAATATGATATTGGTCAGAAATGCATTTTCAAAGCTTATTAAGGGACTTCAGCAGTTACCTCCATAAACATTTAGAACTTCAACCATTGCCAAAAAAGAGTTTTGATAAGTTAGCTTCCTTAGCAACGTGTTTTAGGTTAATGTTGGCATCAACCGTGCTAATTGCTCACGGCTGGACTGTCCTATCACTCAATGAAGGAGGCAGAGTCCCTGTCTGAACACTTCTCTGTCCCATCAGTCCCTCCTGTTCAGTGCATTTCATTGTGATTATGAAACACAGAGAGCTATGGAAGTGGAAAGCAAAGGGCCATTTGAAGAAGAGGAGCCACATCCCGACTTTTTTATATTCCATGCACGTTTGAAACTACCCCTTCCCTAAAATGTATCAAATTTGCTGTAAACCGAATAAAGCAGGTTTAAATTATAAAAACAAACAATGGTATGTAGTTTCTACCAAAGCTAAACATAGTCATGCCCACTTTTTAACTGTAACCATAAACCACATCTATTTTAGCATCAAGTCTGGGTCTAAGCGCGGAGATTAAACGTATGGTTCAGTAATTATTGTAAAGGCGAAAAGTCTCTCTCTCCAACGATCTGGATTTTTTTCATTCAGTTATAACGGCGTAATTACGAAGACTACTGTCAGTCAAACGCAGCGTGTCGGTGACCATGCTCCACTACCGCTTTTCCAGATGTGGCTTTCAGCTCAAACCTCACGGAGCTGCGTGTAAGGGCATGGTGATGTAATCCGTAAATCGTCATTCACAGGCTCTGACAGGTTAAATGAAAACAAAGGTTTTTTTTAAAAAAAAAAAGTGAAACCACAGCGATGTCCTCCCTCCCCAAAAAATGTATCAGGAATTTCTTTGATATCACTCATTTGTCCTGAACGTCTATGCCACTTCGTGGCCAAGCGAAATCGTGTCAAACCATTATAAAGTTGCATAGCAAATTTTAGGCCATTTGGAAAATTGATCCCGCTTCATAAAATTCAAACAAATCTGTTCAACAGACGTATCAGATCTTTAAAACGTTTTACAGTCAGTGAAAAATATACAATTATTTTTTATACGAAATGTAGGCTCTTTCTGCTACAGTAGGCTAATGTATTAGGGCTTTTCCTAATTTTAAAACAAAGCAACAGTTAACGTTTTTGTAAATTAAATAAAACAGCCACGACACTCTTGCGTAAATTACTCAAGGAAACTATACATATATTGTGAGGGGGTTTCGTTTATAAACTTCCTTGACTTAAGTCGGTATCAACAACTGAATTTAACGCGCTCGCTGTGAGCGCCGAGCTCTTAGGAATCGACCCTAATTACAAGGTCGCGCTAATAACGCTCACATAAATACGTCAACTAAATATGTCATTATAAATTATTAATTATTACCCTTTATACAATCAATAACCTGACCTAAAAAATCACCATCACTCATTCATCAATGTGGACTTTGCCACTGAACATGCGGTCTGCATGCTAGACTTGATATATATTCTAAAAGTTAAAATAAAGAGAAACACATCGGTGACATATACAGCACTATGCCATTTACTACTGTACCGTTCACTTAAAAACACATAGGCACAAATACACACACAGTGACACACAGTGACACATACACACACACACACACACACCCACATGCATGCAGATGAAGTTCTTAATGAGATCTACTTACAGGTAGCTACCGCTGGTGAGGATAAGGAAAATCTGCGGATAGTAAACTGACAGCAGTACACTGCGCGAGGACAAGATGATCATGATGACATTGAACAAACGGGCGCTTTCTGGCTGAGCGGAAAAAAAGAAAACAGTAATTCCTTATTCCTGTCGCGCTTTTTTAGTCTTCTTAGTGAAAAGGCGAAGGCTCCTCGTTCTAGTGCACCGCGTCTACGGCGTTCGGTTTTGTGCTGGCGCTATGCAGCTCCGAGCTCCCAGGGCCGTGAACGAGCTGCGGGCGCGCAGATTGAGTCGGTCATCCCTCAGCGGTAGAGGCTGTTTCAGAATGTGGTTCTCGAACCGGAATGATGATGGTTTAAGGGATTTTGGATGGCAGAAAAGTGCCTTTCTCTACTCTCATGAGAGTCGGGGCTGCCATTGGGCAGAGAGAGAGACTACAATCCGCCCACTTCTGTAACACAACGGGACAATAGGGCGACACGGATCTGTTTCCCGAGATTACTTCTCATTCATCGGATCAAACCTATGAGTAAACAAACACATGCAAACTACTCCTTTCTTCTTCTCTGCAAATTCCTCATTTAAATCTTTTTTTTTCACCTTTTGCTCAGCGTGCATGTTTTTGGTTTCATGTAAGCAAGCATGCACTTGTCACTACATCCAAAAGCAATAATGTAGCCTTTCCACCACAGTACAGTTGCAATAAAGTAAGCAAACACACAAACGATAAGGAATTTGTTCCTCTACCTGAAAGGGGCTGTATTATGAAATTTGAATGAAACTATGCATGGTCTTAAAACGCTTGCTTTACCAACAACATCTTTACTGAGTGTGATACCTAATTTAGAAAGTTCACAGGTCGGTCCTCCAAATTCCCAAATCTCAGCCGTGATGTAATTCCACACTTCCAAACTCTCAGTGTGACTAACTGGGGATATCCTGAAAGATTTTCTCTCAATGAAAAGACGGGAGTGCGCGCAGAAAGAGAATGGACTGGTTTGCCTATCAAAACACGATATATCTGGCAGCGCCTCTCTTGGCCTGGTCTGGATCACCGTCCTAATTCGCGCTGGCGTGAACCCGAACACAACTTGGGCTCTGCTGCAAAGGTTTATGCGGAAAAATGGCTGTGTGTAGTAAATATTTTACTAGGTTTACACCTGTTCTCTCGGGCCAAACCACAGACTTACATTTCCTTTAGAAATGTTGTGCAGTAAAAATACAACTATATGTGTTGAATTTTATTTCATATATAACAATTTTACATGTATAGCAAGTTTTAATTAATACTGTAAATGCGTATGAGTTCTGGAATTATGTTTGTTGCGAGAGATGGTGAGATATCATTTCATTATTTAAACATAGAACGACCAATTCCCTCTAAATCGAAGACATAGTATGCGCGTTATTTACGGTAACTTCAGTGGTTTGCATTACCTTGATCCGAAAGAATCCGTAAATGCAGTTGTAATTACCCAGCGTCACATAACATCTAAAACGTGACGACAATACGAAATATGAGCGGGGGGACGTTGACGTCGTATGGTTTTTTGTCTTTGACGCAATTAGACTGACATTTACCTCTGACGCTGCTCCATTCGAATGTCACCACAAACTAAAATAGCCTGAATATCAAAAAAGAATAATTATTATATACAGTAATGAACACATCCGAATCTTTACGCGAATAACCCATGTTTATGTCGACATGATTATAAAGGCATCGTTTACTGTGATGGTGTTTTGCCAATTTTAGTTCCTTTGTTGTACACAGATAATAGAATAACTTGTGCTGAAAGAGTTGCGGTCAATAAGGTGAAGTGTTGCAAAACAGGTAATAACTCCATCTGGGTTAAGGAATGTGGAAATACAACTCAGTCTTCCGCTATTAATTAGAGTATGCATAGGAACACGGCGAAGACAGCCCGTAAAATCACGATGCGGTGCAAGCCGGGTTTTGAATAGATAGGTAAATAATAGAGTTTGGCACGTAAGCCAGTAATGAAAAGTTAAATTTAGTGTTGAGTACCTTAACAAAACCTTATCGCCAACCTTTCAATAAATGACGCGCGTATTGTCTTTCACCGCCGGGAGGCTGAGCGGTGTCAAGTTCATTTCAACAAAACTAGTTGATGGATTTTTACCGCACTGCGTGCACGTTCCCGACCCGGGAGTTCAGGGGGTTGCTCCGCTCGCCAGGCGTACGCGCATTGATGTCAGTTTCGCGTTAACACTCGCGTAATGACATTTGTATCTACCTAGTAGACTAAAATGTACGCACAATATCAGGACTGCAAGCAAGATGAGCGAAAGCCAGAAAAAATAAAATAGTGAAGGAGACACATTAAACGCTGGCACGGTTACATTTTACTGTCTTCCCATTTGCGGTTCTGTGGAGTTGACAGGGTTCGTGAGTAAGGTACACTCACCCGAGCCTTAAGTAGATGATACCATAACACAAAAACACGTAGGAAATCCACTGTCGAAAGAGTTTATGCATGATCTCGGAAGCCACGAGGACGAGCCATTCACAAAACAAATTTGGACGCGCGTGCCTTCATAGTTGGAATTCCGCTAAGCCTTCCCCCGATGCAGAAGTCGCCTCGGTTTTTGCAAAACATCACCGTGCGAAATCCCAGGTATTTTCACATCCATGGTCTGTTGGGGAGATCACGTAAGCCTTCAGGTGAAACGCGGTGCGATGATCCGAGCCGTGGCTAGAGTTCAAAACGAAAGGCAAAAGCGGGGCGCAGAGAGGAATGGGATCACGTTAAGTTTTCTTTTGCCCCAATGCCTTTGTTTTAAAGAAGAGCCAAAATAATGTGTTCTGCTTTTTTTTAGTTCCTCAGTTAAAGCTGCTCTTTGTGCAATTTTCTCTCTGTGATGGAAAACATGATGTGCATTTCCCCGGACGATGACACGTCCGTTGGGTCCCGATTCTTTGTCGACATCTTAAATTCTTTCCATGTAGCTGCAGGTATTATGATGCAGGTAACAAAAAGCACTATCCACGCCTCCTTTTTTTTCTGAATCACTGTAGATGTTCATAAGATGGGGCGGGGTACGGAAAAGCCGTACACTTGCCAAGGAAGGCAGTATCTTGCATATGTGGTTTGTCCCTAATTGGTGGTGAACATGAACTCAAAATCATTCACTGAGAAATATTTTAGCTCATTTAACATAAAGCAACCTCTCCGTCTAATGATTGACTTATTAAGTGCTTTCCCGACGCCCCTTACGCATGTCTGCTTGACCTATGCTGCAGAATACAATGTTCAGGGCACCTTTTAGAACTGAAAAGGTACACTTGGGCACAAAAAGTTACACCTGACCGCTGTGTAATCCATAGAGCTCTTAACACTAGGTTGTGGGCATTCAGAGCATTAACATTTTTGAGATCATCATTTGTACAATTGTCTCCATGATCATCATGACACATTCATTTTTTTCCATTTGTCTGTGAGTAAAGACGCTTGTTCATGCTTGCAGGATAAGAAACAGTGTCAAGATACGGAAATTCACGTAGCCCCGTGACAGTCAAAAAACACGCACGTGCACACGCGCACACGCACGCGCCCGCGCACACCTAGCCACCCCCCACCACACTACTACACACACAGAGTACCTGGGGATCCAATTTCTTTCCTTTTCTTCAGTTAGCGCCTTTGATGTTGAAACCGCAACAGGACTCCCCCTCGCGGTAGCAAGAGGGAATGGCCGTATCATCTGCAGAGAGAAAGGAGCTGAACAACCGGATCTAAATTTTGGCCATGACAACCTGAGTACCATACAAGGGCACTACTTACGAACAAAATATTTGTAGTCTACGGGTATATGAAGTAAATAAAAAACCTAATAATGACAGATTTTAATTTCTATTTGCGTAGATTCTGCACTTTGCAGCTGTATACAAAGTGTATGTATCATGGCATGTGTATGCTGTATATACCATGGTGTATAAACCACCTGTATATGAGGGACATGGCTGCCAAAACATTAACAACAGAAACCACTGCTCTAAGAAACAGTATTTTGATTCCATAATTTCCACTCAAAATTCCAGATTTTTTAAAGTAATGAAATAAAATATAAAATTTGCTGATAATGGAATAAAGAGTTCTATACTTAATTCTTTCCTCTAAAAGAATGTTCTCTGCAAATAAGAGCCTGTTTTCTTTCAAAATGTCACTCATAGGGGGACGAGGAGGAGAAGGGGATGATCCTGTTTAGTTTTTGATAACATTTACCTACATTTTAATGTGAAAATTCAAATTAAAGGACAAATCTTTTCATATATCCCACTTCACGGAGAGTAAGGACACAATTGTTACAACGCCATTCTGCCCAGCTGTTGTCACAGAAAGGTGGGACCGTGTCACCCTCCTGCAGTGAAACTGAACTGCAGGCATGAAAAATATTCCCACCCATTTTGCATGCAATTTACATTACATTACACTACATTATTATCATTTGCCAGATGCTCTTATTCAGAGCAACTTACATAGATTAGATTTTTTACACATTATCCCTTTATACAGCTGAATATTTACTGAGGCAATTCCGGGTTAAATACCTTGCCTGAGGGTACAGCAGCAGTGCCCCAGTGGGGGAATCGAACCAGTAACCTAGCGGTTACAAGCCCTGCTCCTTACCACTATGCTACACTGCTGTTAATTTGCTTAAAAGGAGGCCTTCAGCACAAAAAGGACAAGGGATGTGGGTGCTCAAACCTCAGAGGAGACAACTTGCTGAAGAGTATTTGAAATGTAACTCTCCCAGCCCAGTGGAAAACTCCAGCAGTGCAATACTGTACAGTGTGTTGCCACCTCTTTCCAAAACAGATGCCGTCTGGTACATATGGAATATGGATCCCATCATTTGGAAAATTGAAGGAGAGGTTTTTTTTCTGTGGTGCGTTTCACACACATAGCCATAGTTTCTCTTCCAGCTCTGAGGAGAGCGTTCCCTCTCCACACACAGTCAGAGCTGAGGGGGGCAGGTCAAACCGTGTTGGGGAGTGTTGGGATGATAAACTACTGCGGAGTGGTTTTGATCGGTGTGAGTTTAGAATGAGGACATCCTGGACCTGATGATAAAAGGATGGTGTCTTGGTTTCCAATCAAATATGCTTGAAATTGGGGGGGGGGGTTCTTCTGACAGTTGACTTTTGTAGCTTAAGCAATCACCAGTCAAATCGAGAAACATAAACAAACCACAGACGTTCAAAAAAGAAAACCCACGCCCAGTTGTGGCCTATAAGCTGGGGTCCACCAATGGTGCAAATTTGCTGTCAGAAAAGGGGTTATTTCTGATAATCCTGGCTGACAAATATTTTATTTCAGTTAAACCTCTACTTCTAGGCAATAAATTGTATGTTTTTTTTGTTACACATGACACCAGGAAAGAGTAGTACTGAACTAATGACTGGAACAGTCTTTTCAAAGGCACTCTTCTTAAAACCCAATTCTACTATGTCAGACTGTTGCTCTTAAGGCCAGAATTCATTTTAGTGGTGAACAAACATTATCAAAGGTTACGCTGTTGTGGTTAGTGTCCACAATAAAGTGTTTTTTAATTTATGTTTTTATTATTACTATTATTAAAAGCAGGAAACAAAAAAAAAGGAAAATGGGGGCCCTTTCTGGCAGGGACCAGAGGATATGTCTCACTGTCTTTTTAAATATTATTAAGTGCTTTTGACCGACAACTAAATAAGAGAACCCACTGGGCATCTCTGTGTTTGTGTGGGAGCCCTTTCAGCTGGAAGGGGATCGCAGCTGTACAGTGAAATAGATTAATACAGGAAGCCAAACCAAGGAGCCGGCGTCGGGCCCTGCCACATCTACATGAGGCCCCTGGCAACGGGGGTAGCTGCTCTTCTGGAACACTGCTCCCCTGATGGTTCTGCCTCACCACTAACGGCTTTATCTTCTTTTCTCTGGCTCCCTCTTCAACTTTTTAACACTTTTCTCCAGGTTTTTTTTTTTTGTTTTGTTTTACAAAAACATTGCTGAGAGGCAAAAGAGGAGATTTTTAAGGCTTAGACTGTCAGGCTCAGTTTCTTGTGAGAATTAATATGAGAATATGAGCTGCATTTAACAAATGGCAACCACTTGTATCAATGTCTTGAAGTGTGATTTTAATTGGTGGGTAAATGACCAATAATGAACAAGAGGCCCCATAGATGACCTCCACCATGTTGGATCTTCCCATTGGTCCTGTATGTTTCCCAGTCATCCCAGTCATATCCAAACACAGTCTAGAATATAATGAGCCCTGTGAGGCATAGGGCTATGTAGATACGGTAGACACAACGCAACTGGCTGATTAGAGGAAATAAAAAATGCTCGGCCATGCCTTTTCAACAGCAAGCAGGTTTCCTGCTGTCCCTGCTCTTGCCAAAGCAGGAAGGCCGCACGCGGTATTTGGACAGACGTACAACGAAACACAAAGATAGCTGTGTTTTGTTCATGTTAAAACACCAGACCACAATTTATTACGTTGCTATTTTAGATAGCGGCGGCACGGCGCGTTTCACTCTCTGGGGACAGCCGCCAATCCCGTCAAGTGTGTGCTTTTCAATCGGGCGTGCTGGGAGAAGGCACGGGGCGTCCGGATCAATTTACGGAGAGAAGCGGTGAAGTTCCGCCACTCAACCCAGGAACACATGGGTGAAAATGGTCCGATGCCTAAAACCAACTGGTGTGTAAGGTTTTTTTTTTTCTCTCTAAAATCCCTGAATGTTGGAATACTCCTCCTGCAGTGCACCCCAGCTGCAACTTAAACGGTTCAGACTGGTGCCCAGTACTCTGCGGCAAGGGAAGCAGTGTGGTGTAATGGTAAGGAGCAGGGCTTGTAACCCCAGGGTTGCCAGTTCAATTCCCTGCTGGGATACTGCTGTTGTACCTCTGGGCCATGGTAGTTAATGCACAATGGTCTTAGTGGATAACGTGTAAGAATTGTATCCAATGTGAGTTGTTCAGGATAATAGTTTCTGCTAATCAAATAAATGTAAATGTATGCAGCTAACAGTAGGAAACTCACATGGAAAGCCCTTAAGTTTCTTTTGGAAGGAGAGTGATAAAAGCTCCACCATCTTTGTTATAGGAAAGTATCATCTTTCAAGCTACTGAGGTGATCTGATGACAGATGTGACATATTTCAGCCTGTGTGTAATTAATGTTCAGGAAAGAGGGTATTTGGTTGAGATGTGCTAATGCCAGCCATCTCATCAACTAATTTCTTCAGAGGAAAATTAAGAAAACTGTGAATTAGACTAGACTCAACAGCAACAACAAAAGTTGCCAAAAATGTAAATGCAAAACTCATGAAAGACATCCATTCTACTTCCTTTATTCTAAGTGACGATGTTCCTCCTCTCAGAAATATAGGACATCCACAACCTATGTTTTTACATTACTGTTTGCTTTCAGTATACTGTATATGAAGTTTCATACATTTCCAATGTCAAAAATCATTTCACGGCGATGTAACCATGCTTACATTTCAGTTCCTAAATAACCTCTGTAAGCCTCCACGCAGGCCATATACTTGGGTTATTATCACTGATTTGCTATGGGAACCAACCCTATTTCCCCGCTGTTATTCTCTCTGCTTTTCATAACATTGCTGTTTCACTTTATTCCTGAGAGGTAAGGGTGCCTAGGAACTGTATTTATCTGTGATCATATAGTAATATACAATTATATATTATAGATGTATAATAGTGAAGATAGTCAGCAAGGCACATAAAGCTGAGTGTGTCTAAACTCGCTAGTTCAGTACAGGGATGCAAACAGCGTATTGTATGATTTTTAGGATGACAAGATGCTGAAGTTGCTGTGTTTATCTGATACATTCAGCATTGCAGTGGCCTGGTTCAACATTCAAACAGCTGAATAGTGCAGTGTTTGAATTGACATGCAGTTTTTGGGCCATTGTCTGATGAAAAGGTCCTGTGATTGGCCACTTGTTCTCCATCTCTTTATCAGTAAACATGTTTCTTTTGTGTATTTTGTGTGTTGCACAGTCATAATTAAAGACACACTGCAAATCAAGTGCCTTTTTCGATAAACTGGGAATTTTGTTTATCCATAATCAACCTCCCAATTATCTGCATGGATGACCAGCTTCCAGTGTATTTGATTAGCACTGAATTTTGCATCCCTGCCACACACAGCTCACTGAGCTGAGTCCATAGCTTGACTCCTGGCTGTTCTGTGATCAGTCTTCTAAAATGGGCACCACTGTGAAAGGACAGAGGAAGGTTCTGTTTGCCTGTTCCTGTGACAGTTATATATGAATGTGGCCACTACTGTATGTCACATGCTTAATTGTTCAAATCCAAATCCCAAACTTAACCCTGGGTAGATTGAAATTCCTGGTCAGATCAAGGCCTTTTCTGAGATCAAATATTAGTTAGTTTAGTAGTTTAAACTGGTATCTATTGTCAGTTGCTATCTAAAATAACAGCATAACTAGTGGCCAAGGATGGCAGAATTTTGAGTTAGTCAAATGATTCATATTCTGTGGTCTACATTTCCCATCAGCCAGTTACTACATTACACTGAACGCTCATTAGAGAAAGGGTTAGTTGCGTGTGTGCGGACGTTTAAATTGAAATCATGTGTACAGAAGTTGATCACAACGGTTGTAGAAAAAGTTATTTAAAATGAATAGAAAGTTTTTTTTTTTTTCAAATGCACATATGTTGCATAGGAGCACATGAGACATGAGAATGACTTGAATGAATTACGGTTCATTTCTGTTTTGTTTATGTCCTGTGAACAGAATCCTCTTGATTTAATAGCGGATAAGGGAAAAAATAATTACGCGCAATTTTCTGTGAATTCATTATACGACAAACTTTGCATTGTGCCCAGAGACAAACCATGCTTAGCGAGCTTTAATGGACTGCGAATGGAGCCAGAGAATTTACATTTCTAATGAAGTTTGACAGACATATGGCTCGTATCTAGAGAGGACAGACATTCTTATATTCAGCACAGTCAGAGAACGCCGTCTTCCTGCTCTAATGAGAGTATAAACCAACCCCTGAGGATATGAGGAAAAAATTTGAGGTGTCTCTTCAGATCAGTTGGGTTCCTTTTAATTCAGATGGATATTCAAAGGCAACAGATGGACTTTGCATTATTTATTTGTTCAGATAATGCTCTAATCCATGTCTACATACATAGTTTACATTTCATGCATTATCCATTTATACAGATGGGTAATTACAGAAGCAATTCAGGTTAAGCACTTTGCTTGAAGGCAGTACGGCATAGCTGCTCTTAGGATTTGAACCTGCAGTCACAGTTTTCCTGATAACTACACCGCACTGCCAGGCTGTGAGTTCCAACACGAGGGCTGTTGCCCTGATGGTGAAGTCCACGTTTCAGAAATCCCAGGTTCAGCATCTTGCGCGCCTTGCAAACAGATGAGTGGCAAAAAGGAACATATTTTCGAAAAATATGGCAAACAGAAACGCACATGTAGATGTAACTGAATCAAAGGAGCTCTTGCACAATTTATGCATTTTCAAATATCACTCGTGGGTTAAAGAGGAAACAGATGGAAATCAATAAACTTACAAACAAAACAAAACATCTGGAGGGGATGTGAACAATTGCAACAACATGCCTGAATAGTCATAAAGGCTCTTTGGCAGAAATATGAAAAAATTTGTCTCCAGTTGGTCCCCAGTGATGCTGTTTTATTTTTAAATTCAACGTTTCCACGTAATTATTCACACAAAGGCATTGTCCATTATTTACTTATTCATTCACATTAAGCAATCACATCTGTTCAACCTGTTTAACTTTAACGAGAGCTGCTCGAAAAATGACACACATGAAAATCCTGGTTTGTATCAGGCCCTCTTAACTTTGTCAAGGCTCTTTACCGACCGATACTGGTTAAAATGAAAGCAGGAGGGACAGCTAAGGTGTAGAGGCAGTGTGAGTTTCCCTCTTAGTGCCTGATGCGGTTAACCATGTACTTTCACAGTGTTTAGTTGCTGAAGGGGCAGCATGTTTGCAGCTGATCCCAGCAATGGTCATAGTCACCCGCGGTCACTGACAGCTCTCACCTGGAGGGGTTTGCTCCATTCTCAACACCTTCCACCCAACAACCAGGACAGCATGGCTGACCTCCTCATCTTAGTTCAAACAGGCCGCTCCCCTGCCAGCCTCATTCAAAGGAGGTGGGTCTGGAACAAAGGTAAAGGAAAACACAGAGAGAGAGATAGGGAGGTGTATCCCAGCATTTCATTACTGTTATGCTCACACTCGCTGGTCTGGGAGTGTTGTTAGCCTGGTCTGACACTGTTGCTCATTCAACTTGAATGGAAAAAACTTCTGTTCTTTTGCGCTGGAAGCCGATCTGGACAAGAGCATCTTGCAAATGAAATGTAATGTAATGTCCGCTTGAATGAAAGTGAAGGGGGAAACAGCATAAGCAAGGATTTGATTTAGAGGGTAGTAGTGTTGAAATTTCCTCTACATACCCATAAGCCCAAAAGGCAGGACACACAGAGAGGCCTGCTGCTCCTGGAGGAAGCATCCATTACCTCCCCTGATCCTCCTTTCACTCTAACATGCACCACGTCCCTGGTTAATCCTGACAATAACTTCTAACATTTGATTTGGCAAGATCCATCTCATTCAAACAGGGCACTGTTTGGAGCTATATAAATACAAAATTGCGGTTTTATTATCTGGCACAGTTGTGGGGTCCTTTCACGTATAATCCAAACACCAGAGAGGGAATATTGACATGGCCTCGAGATTTTTCCTCCCGTGTCAGCTGGTGGCTTGGCAGGCCCTTGTAGGTGGGCCCGATGTAAGTTAATGTCCACATGTGTAGCCTGAATGAATTTCCCAATATTAGCGCATTGTTCAGTTCTGTTTCATGGCCTGTGATTGACTGCTCATTTGTCAGATTCTCCACGTGACACACAAGCTTTGGAAATCCACAGAGAGATGCAGCAGATCAGCTGAACAATTACATTTGATCTGATACTCGGCGCACAGCTGGTGCTTTGTTTCTCGCTGCGCGGTTTTAACAAAGGACATTTCTCTGCCCCGGCCCCTGGTCGTACTGGAGCGCAGTTTCAGTTTTTAAGAGAGCCCTTTATCGGTTTGATTTTGTGTTGTCTGAGCGGTCTCCCTGGCGGTTGACAGTGTTCCCGTGCTGATGTCCGGTCTCTGGGTTTGGCATGGGGTTAGCCCCGTTAAAACACAAGCAGTCTTTGTAGTATCTGTCAGATCACCCTTCCCCCGGCCTCACGCACAAAGGAATGTTTAGTTTAATATGTTGGGCTCACGCTGTGTTCCTCGGAAACCACTTCAGTTGACATGAGCTTACTCCAGCATTGGCCGGACCTCGGGTCAGAGAGGGACTTCGGTTCTGAGTGCCACAGGTCTCGGCGGAGGCCGTTTGTCCTTCTGAACTCTTCATGCGTATTGAAGCAATTTGTCTGAAATCCTCAAAACAAAATGAGTAAGAAACGCAACCTAAATAACTTGACGTGTGGAGAAATTAGCCAAGCTTTTCTCCCTGTTTGATTTAAAGTAGGTTTCAACACACTAATATGTGGAGACTGGTAGACTTTGAAAGCAAAGCGGTATTGGGTTGTTAATGCAACTGTTCGCCGACGTAAAAAGAAACCATTCAGATCCACTGGTTTCATGCATATTTATTCTTACTTTTCCCTAAACCACTTGCTCCTCACTCAATAAACGCTTGTCAGGCGATGAAAATCTTCCACATTGTGTTTTAGTAATGGAGCATCGCAGCAGGGTTCAGTTCCTTTGAAAAATGACTGTAATTTGTAGCGGAGCGGCCAGGGAGACTGTGGTTGGTACCTTCGGGCTCCCAGCCTGTCTGTCTGTCTGTCTGTCTGTGGATCAGAGACTGAGGCTACGGAAGACAGGAGGGTAAGCGCGTGCCTGGCAAAACCCGATAAGCGAAAAAGTCCCGAGGAGGGATCCGAGCATTCCTCCAATGCTGCCAGGGAGATGGGTCGGGACGTGCGAGACGGTGTCGGAGGGGCCGCCCCGGTTTCGCCCCGCTGTTCTCCTGTGGTCAGACAGTGAGCTGCTCTTCCCTGCAATTTTCTATTTGTGTCGTTCCCTGTCTGCTGTCAGAGCCGCCCCGGCCAGAGTGACAACAGCTTGGAGCCGAGGATAATCTCACTCAAGGCCGCACTGAAGACGTTACCTCAGCTGCCTCTCGGCAATGGCATTCTCGGTAAAGCCGTTCTCGGCGAGGGCGTAACCCAGCGCCGGATCGCAGCTTGTCCGCATTTGAAGGCGTTTTGGTCCAATTTTACGGAATCCTGAGTTCGCTAAATGTGCTGTCTGGGCATGTGCCTCACGAGGCTTAATGTTAACACAGTGAGACTGATTTCTTCCTCAGGCAATTAGACCGAAGCCCTTGAAATTTCACACTCAACTGACTCCTCTCTGGAGCGGGGTCGGAGGTCAGTGAAAGTCAGTGGTGCTCTGTAATTGGTTCACAGCAGGTGAGCGAGTGGCAGGGGTCAATGCGCACAGTGCACTGCAAGAATCCCTCCCCGTTAAACAACCCCTTCCGGCTCAGAGAAAAAGCCAGGGGGCGCCAAGACATTGGGCCATAATACTGGCCTGGGTATGGACTAGTGACACATGCATGTGGTAGTTAAGTGGCTGAAACAAACAGAAAAAATACATAGATTGAAAGTGACTGTATTACTTTAACTTGAGTAAGGCCCCACCCCAAAACTTGCACACGTGCACATTGTAGATCAATTTTAGCTCAAGGCTGTTACAGGCCCTGTCTCAACTGTGTCGTGCAGTAAAAGCAAATCTGACAGCAAAGCTGTAGACTAACCTAAAGATGACACGGCTAGTCTTCTCGGGCTCCGCGCTGCTCCATCTGATGCAATGATTCTTTTTTCACTCTATTTATTTGTTTTTGGTCAAATGGGGCCAGTTTTATCTCTGGAGAGGGAAGCAAGGCCAGTACAGCGCAGAGGAGCGGTCGGACAGGACTGGATTTAGGCTTTTCTGTTGACCGGCGGTTTGCAGAGGTTATAATCTTGTCTTCCTAGCGCATTTTCCCGTTAAGGTCAGGAAAGTCATCAAATACTATTTACCGGAATTCAGAGTAATTCGCTCTGCTCATTGGCAAAAATGTGGACACCAGGTCCAGAGGACGTGGCAAAAACACCACTGAGGACTACAAGGCCCCACTTTCAAACCATGAATCAACATGGCAATAAATGTTTATTTCTTTTCTCTTGTGATGGTCACTCAAAATCATCAATAAAAGGAGGGAAATGGACAGAGTCCTGGGATGGATTTTACTGAACTAAAACCCAAGTAAACTGGATAATTAACTGTTAAGAGTATGGGAAACAAAGCCTAATAAATTATCTACGCAAACTGCATCGTACTATTGGGACATGGGAAATGGAAAAAAATAATAATTTCTTATAGTAGAAACATCTGCAGCCATGTTGATCTAACTATTTAGAGAACAGGAACATTACTATTTAGTACTTAATGGGTCCCTTCAATAATATGTAATTATCTACATGAGAACTCAACCTTATTTTCTTTCTTAGATTACATGGTTGCTTTCTTTTTTTACATGATCAAGTAGTAGCAGCTGCTAACAGGCACTGTTGGAATAATTTTCACCTTTGTAACACATTCAGCAATGTGATGCATATATAGAATAAAATTCAAGGAATCATTATGGAATTTAGTGTCCTTTCACTGCATTTGAAATTCACTGGCGAAAAATAACGGTCAAGGTCATGACACCAATTTTGATGAATTCCACAGAATTCACCTTGGTAGTCAGGTAGCCTTTAGACTTTTGGCATGAAATAGCATTCAAATCTAATGCATCTTGATACCTTTTCTTTTTAGCCCTTCCTGGAATGGCAGTTCCTGAATGTTGAAAGAGGGGGGGGAATCAAGCAGGACAGGTTTGCGAAAAGAGGCCTTTGTGATGATAAGTCCCCCGACACCCCAGCAGATGGAGACAAAGCAGGTGAAACTGATGGAGTGGAACTCTCACAGATGGAGGAGGGTGTGGCTGACACACGGCCCCGCCCCCTATCTGCCTCCCGCCCCACGTCACCACACTGCGTGGAGAGCAGACTGCGAATCTCTCTGTTTACCTCTCAAAATGTGTAAAACTAAAACACTCACATACACACACACCTTCACTGCACTGTAGGAATAACTTTTTGTTTTTTCTCTTCGTGTTGTAAGCCTCTGGTGTGGGGCGTGGCAGTGCGTGACAGAGCTGAAAGGCCATTGCAGAGGAGGCTCGGGAGGGATCAGCAGAGACGGGTGACAGCGCTGTGTCAGAGGGACCCTGTCCTGCCTCAGATCGGGTCCCTCCCCCTGTCTGGAGCTGTGAAATGCCATGTCGTCTCTCACACCACAAACACACTGATTCACTGCGTTCATTTACCCAGCCCCCCCATGTGAATCCCCCCCCCCACCTCACTCTGAGCTCCTCCTCTGTATGATGTCTGTGTTATGAGGAAGACTGTTTTATTTCTGCATGCAAAAACCCACCGCTCCTTCCAAGACGTGCATGTATGCCCGTGCACTGTCTGAGAGTGCAGAGAGTTTTGTACTCCTGCATCTTATGCTCCTATCACGCTGTATATTGTGAGGAGGTGGGGAAGGGCCGGGGGGAATGGTGTTTGTATGTGTTTCCCACACATTACACCATGCGGAGTGTTCAGCAAATGAGGATTAGCATATTTATGTCAAGATCCACTTCTCTTGCCTCAAGGTCAGCGCAGTACCTAAAAGGGCCACTGGGGGGCTCCGCACCATCAGGATTCAGAGTGCAACACATGAGGTTGTACCTTTCACCCTCCAAACGCGGTGAGGGTCATAGTGCTCGGTGTCCCGTAGTCGTTCCGCCATCTTGATCGTATCGACTTCGGCAAGAAATGAATATCACAATAAGAACGGCGATTTTTGCCAGGCCCCACCCTCTTTAAAATTTATTTAACTTTATAGAAAAAAAACAGTGCTGACTTGAAAGATTTACCCCAGGGGTAATGATTATCTTTGTTCATATTTTGTATGTATCATGCTTTGTTTTTCCTACAATATAATGTGCTTTTATTTCTGTCACACTCTTTTTGATGTCTCTATGTTGAGTGCCATTTGAAATCCGCCTCCCGTGTTTGTTATTAAACCCTAAATCTGTCGACAACACAAAGAAGACACAGCAGTAGCGTGCTGTACAACCTGAGCCTGGCTATGCATGACTAAATGAGCTAATTAAACCCAGGAGAGGTTTACTGGTAAATATACCTGAGCGTATTTAGCTGTATTCACCCAGTAGTGTCTGTGTAAGTACACGGTTATTTATCCTTAGTTACACTTACAGAGACCGAGGCATTGTGGTTGGTCACATGTACGTCTTTAACGGGAAAATGAATACTGTTATCAACAAAATATTATGTAATGTAATTACATCTGAGCTATGTCTTAGTATGCATCTTTATATGAAACCAATTATATGACAAGTAATGCCTTTATGATGGTGAGAGCAAGGGCTTTTTAAACTGTGTAGAATAGTTATGTAAATTATTGAAATAAAATTAATTTGTTGATCCTGAAGGCTTTCAGCGTGAAGAAGCACAAGTTGAATGAAAATGTCTCTTCTGAATAATGACAGCAAAGTTTCTGTTGATCATTAATATCGCTGCCTGTTGAAATATCAGCTATCAAAAATATGTTATCATGCTGCATAGCACTTTTTTGTTCTGCATTCAGTGTTTTAGGGAACCAGATGAGGTCAGAGTCTGTCCCCATCAGACATTTCAGGATGTCCGCCTGACTCGGCCCGTTAATCACAGCTCAGTTGATTTCTTTGTCAGTTGTTTGCAGCGGGTTGTGTTTTGGGTGCTTCTCCACGTTCCTGGAAAACTGTTGATGGTAAAATTACGGTCTGGCGCATCATATCTGAGAAATCAAAAGTGCAGTGATGAGAGAACCGAGCTTCTCAAACCCCCCGAGGGGCAGAGCCGCCATGTGCTGGTGATTACCGACACGTCTCAACCAATGAAAACAATTTACTCTGCACGGTGATGCCTGACGATGAAATCAGTGAGTCACTGATAATATAGGAGTTCACAAGGCCCATATGAGGCTGATTAAGCCTCCCTCTCCTACTACTAAAGAAACGTGACATGGCTCCGGTTTCTGTCTTGTCTGTTGGACTACTACACGCCGACTTCAGCAGAGACAGTGTGAGGAGCTTCCCATCTGGTGAGGATCGCTCTCTGACGATGCTGGTAGGGCTCTTCCGAAGGAATAGATTCCTGGCAGCGTTTCGCTGGATACAGGTGACACTTGCACTTTCTGTTCTGGATGAAAAACAGTGTTTTGGCGCATCTGGATTCCTTCAATGTCTCGTCCCACAAAATGGTGACAAACAGGCTAAAATCTGACGTGACGCTGACCCCAAATTATATACCTGCATGTCCTCTGACCTTGCCATCTTGCTATCTCTTTTTCCCCGTAGTTGTTTGGGAATCTGTGGGCACCCCACACGGCACCTCCTTGTCAGCTGAAAGACACATTTATTTCATCAAGTTTTATTGGCAAGTTAAAGCCATCCCAGGCCATCCAGCTGCCATATTTATACGTGTTGAAAAAAATAATGTCTTTGGAGAGAAAGACGGAGAAAGAGAGATGGATAGAGCCCTGTGTCTCATAAACAGAGTCGTGAAAGTTTTGTGTGTGGGGTGGGGGGGAGTGGGGGGGCAGGAATAGTGTATATGATGTGCGTGGACACCCATCTGCACAACTGCTGTTCAACACAGAGTTTCAGCGTAGATATTCTACATTAAGGCCAGATATTTAGCGCCTGCGTTGCTTCTGTCCCCTGCTCTTTGTCTGAGATGCTTTGGTTGGACTGAAGGATCTGTGTTGTGTCTATGTTGTTAGAGTATCCTCATTTTAGATGACCAGTTTAGACCATACCCCTTCTGAAATGTTCATAGCATCTGAACATTCACTGCATCAGTAATGGCAGAGACAGAACTTAGTGAAGCACACGGAGCAGAATATCTGGCGCAGGCATAGAGTGTCTGTAATTTCAGCGTTGACTGGAGGCAGATGTGGACCCATCCGCTCAGGTTTTTGAATCTCAGTGACAGCACAACAGCAATGAACTGATGGTGGTTTGGCTTGGAGGAATGTCCCGGAGGAACCAGTGGGACTCGCAGCGTGTAGCGTCTTTTAGCCGTTTCATCACAATGACAAACACACCCTCTTTTTACTCAAATCTTTTTTTTTCACTCAACCGTCAAACCCTTCAAAGGTCAAATTTCTGATTCAGGTTGATGTTCAGTGTGTGGAGTGACCGTGGTCTGACAAGTTTGCATGCATTGTGCATCAAAAGATTGCATGCATTGTGCATCAAAGGGCATGTCTGCATTCAGCCTTCTGTCTAGTGAATGAAACTGGAGATCTGGTGCTATCTCTGCTGCTTCAGTAGTTCTGCTGCAGAACGGTCATCTTAAATGAGCTTTCCATTTTCTCCAAAAAATCAAAAGAGACAAAAGAGATCAGGGAGGCCTGTGAACAAACAGAGCGAGCAGGGCGTACGTTACCCTGTCCGCAGCTCTCCTCTCTCCACACTGCCTGGATACTGAATGAGGATCAGTTTCTGTCTCTGAGCTGAGTTGAGGCGCGGAGTCTGGTCTGTCTCTTCTTCTGCGCTGCCGGTGCAGGAGTGGGTTAAGGCCCCAGTGTCCCCTGTGCTGTGGCCTGAGAGAGTGGTCCCAGAGCGGGAGGCCTATCGCCGCACAGTCCCTGTGGCGGAGGTCCTGTCTCCGTGACAGATGTGCGATGATGTCATGAGGAGGGGAGGAGGGCGCGGGGGGAGGGAGGGGGTGGGGGTGTGTGGGGGGGGTGGGTGACGCAGGAGGGCAGTGGATGGACGGGGCTTTGATCCGAGCGGGAAAGTGTGTGTGTGTGTGTGTGTGTGGTGGAGGCAGAGGGAGGGGTGGGCACCAGCTCTCCCCTCTCTGTGGGTCTCCAGCCCAAAGTAATAGATACTCAGATCCTGCTGTCTGAGGATCGGCAGTTTCGGAGTGATACACCGTGCATTTGAGCCGTCACAGAGCCAATATATAAAATCACAATTTAAAGACAGGCACACTGAAAAGATTCGGCTCACCCGTTTGATTTTATAAGAACATTAAAACAACTTAGTTAAGGAGGTAAGGTGAATAAGGTGGATAAGGTTGAAATAACCCCACTCAGGTGCAAGCCGGCTACACCCAAATATTTCAGCATTCAGGAAGCCGAAAGCGCAGACAGCCGGCTGCAGCAGGTTTTAAGGTGTTATCCAGCACAACCAAAGAACAAGCCTCTCCCTTTTCACGACTAGCTCTGAACGCCCTAAACAGGTAGCTCATTACCACGCTGTCGGTAAAACGCAGACCCCCTGATTTTCAAACCGACGGACACGCCAAAAGGGCTCCTGATGTGATTTTAAGCTCGGCATGGTTAAGCTTTTTTTTTTTTTTTGCCGTCGCCATGGCCGCGGTGCAAGCACAAGACGGTTTATTGTTCCAGCGGAATGCCGCTACAATGAATGTTTGTGGTCGTCTGGAGATAGAGGGCGGCAGATACAGTAATCTCACTGTTAGCGTCCCCCCCCACTCGGGAGTGGCCTTCTCCGTGACTTAGGAGGGGTCATGCCGAGGGCAGGGTGAGCTCAGGCATGCCACCGATCTGCCCCCCCCCCCCAAAGGCCACTGCCGATTAGCCCATTAAGATAAACTCGTCCACCTCTCAGAATTGCTTAAGTTGCTTAAACAGCTTCGGCGAATACAAGAGTGAACCCAATGACCCTCCCTTTTCCCCTCCTATAGTGTTACTATTAGTGCTGCACATGTGGTACAGTGTTGGTATTGATTGACATAGTACTGTGATAGCATTCCTTAAAGAGACAAAGGAATGAGTTGGTGTATGTGCCAGATATACTGCACTAAACTTGTATTATTACCAGAGACTTCACATTCTATTAACATCAGCACCATAAATGTACTACTATGATAGTGTTAGTATAAGACATGCCACAATATGTTAGAATCAGAACCAGAGACACTGTGCTTTATAAGTGTAAGTGTTCGCACCACAGGTGTCATACTATGTGGTACTGCTAAGTACCAGTGATGGGGATAAACAGATAATCCCAACCTGCCTCATTTTGACTGTATATGATATTAAGCTATCTCTCATCAAACATTTTACTGGTGTTATTTAGGAGAAATCAAACTTTCTTACTGGAAAGTCATATATGATATACTGTATGTATATGATATTAAGCTATCACTCAAAAAACATTTTATTGAGCTTATTTAAGGGAAACAACTTAACGAAATTTCAGCTGTTGGCTGGATAGCATTTGACAGGCCACTGCTAGCGGAGTGCTATTCTCGTGTCCTCCCATGATAATTTCAAACACGACCAACCATGATGAACCTATAAACATGTGCCACAAGTTCACAGATCAAAGATCAAATAAAAATCAAATCAGATGTAACACACAGCACTCCAGATGGGGAGCGGAGGAGCATCAGCGGGAGGTAGAGGCCGTGCAGGCCTGGAACAGCGGAGGAGCTCAGTGCATCCAGGGACACGCCCTTCTGGGTTTGTGGGTCAGGGCTGGATTCACATGACTGCAGCAGCGCATATGACTCCAGACTCCCCTGAGCCCTGCAGCGTCCCGGGACCAGGGAGAGCCGGGCCCAGCAACAGCCGGGCCCAGCAACAACCAGGCCCAGGAACAGCCGGGCCCGGGAACAAACAGCCGGGCCCAGGAACAGCCGGGCCCAGAAACAAACAGCCGGGCCCAGCAACAAACAGCCGGGCCCAGAAACAAACAGCCGGGCCCAGGAAGAACCCAGCCCAGAAACAGCCGGGCTCAGGAACAGCCCGGCCCAAAAACAGCCAGGCTCAGGAACAGCCGGGTCCAGTCAGGACACCTGAGCAAAAGGCTTTTCCCACAGCCAGTGCATGGCGGTAAAGTCTCCCTGATATTCTGCAGCATTTACCATTGATTACATCTCATGATGGAGCTGACATGCAGATATTAGATTAAAAAATTAAATTACAGTGTCTGGAGTAATTTAAAACCATTTTGATGCTGCTGCTTTGATCTGTCTAACATGGTTTTAGTCAGTTGTTCCAATCAGCACTAGGCTAGGCACAGAGTAAAAGCAAACTGTTGCAGGACCTGCTCTGACTCTATGACACCTGAACGTTTCCCATGGTTTGTCAAGGGGAAACACCCAGAGAAAAGAGAAATGTTTGGAAATACACATGCCCTTTCAGCCTGATTCTGGGTTACAGGCACCACAAAAAGGTGAATCTTAAAGGTCTGTCACTATTTTGCCTCAACGGTTAGAGCCCTATCTGTCCCTACTTGTCAGAATCATCCTCATACACACACAGAAACAGACAGACACACACACACACACACAAACACATGCACGCACACATGTACACACACACACATACACACACTTACGCATGTGCACACACACACACACACACACACACACACACACACACACACACACACTTGGTAAACAGGAGAACGAACCCAATCACGTTCCTTTTTCCCACATTACATGAGATGAGTATTATTGGGTAAAACACTTCAAATTTAAAATATTGAAAATGAAGTGGTAGGGAAGCATTGTACATTTTCAGTGTCGTATTTTTGAATTCACCTGTTATGCTCCATAATTTGTCTCTTTTTTGTGTCCTCTCAACCAGTGATCTTTTCAACAGGAAATAACCATTCATGCAGTCATGCTAATACTGTAACAATACTGTATAAATGTAGTGTACCTCTCATAGGTACTATCATAGGTAACTATCATAGCTGGGTTTAATCATATTAGAGGATAGCCGCCTCCTCTTGTGGAAGTGTATGCACACCACGTATGCACACAAGGTGTCTTAGCAGCCAGTTGTCCCTGGCGATCGACACACACCACTGCCCATGACCCCATGTGTGGATACCCAGCCGAGAGTTAATCATTCCCCTGTTAGCCGAAGCTACACAGCGCAGCCAGCTGACAGGAGTGTAAAAACAACACGCTAACCGAGTCAGACAGGGACACGGTTACACACAAGGCTTCCTACTCCCGCCGAAGCATCGACGCTCTGAGAACGAGCGCGTGCCAATTCTGATGCAATGCAGTGGTTTTCATTATACGAGCACACAAAGACGACACAAAGCTCAGATTACACAGCAGTGTGTCAGTGTAACTCTCTGTGCTTTTGTACACGCACTGTATTGCACGTGCCGCATTGCTTTACAGTAGAATGTCTGTGCATCTGTGAGCAGTCACATATTTTATTAATGGATTTCCTTTGTGTGTTTAATTGCATTTAAGTAATGAATACATCCAGGGCGTGCTCTACAGCACCCTGCATTAATTACACTTAAAGATTGATAAGTAGTGCATGAGAATCAGATGAATTCAAGGGCAGCTTCAGGGCGCTAAACATGTGTCTTTACCTGAACTTTTACTGCAGCTGACTTTCACTCTGCATCACTGCCGTATCTGTACGAGACAAACACACACACACACCTATCACAGACCCCGGACAACCGCAGATTCTATTCAAAACTGTGAAGAGCCCTTAACAGTTCCTTACAGCATGCAACACTATATAACCCTATAATAACAGTAAACTCTGTTTAAACTCTAACACTATGTAACAGACTTTGCCATTGACTTGGTTTTTTTCCAAATACTAGTGACTGAGTTTGCTAATAAAAGATGTCTCCTTTGGTTATTTTCCATAAAAAATACAATTTAATATGTTGAAATCACATTTGAAATAATTGTTTTTAAAATAATCTGACAGTGAAGGATTTTGCATTCCTCTACAAACATTGCTGCAAATTCAAAGAAAAATGAACATCCTCTGAACACAAAGCACTCAGAAAACTTGAGATCCTTTGTGAAAGCATAATTAATATTCATGCAAAGTTAACAGATTCTTGGCCATTCATATGCCCTGGAAATTAATTTATATGAGACAAAAACCTCTGAAATGCACAAAAGCTAACGCACCCATGCGCAAAGTAATTACAAAGTAATATAAAATGAAATATTCTGACAACAGAAACTAAACATTTATAAATGAATCATTTTTTTCTGTTTACTCTCAAGTTTAAATTAGTTTCTTCTCCAGACATTTACACTGTAAATCATAGCATAAAGAGAGAGTTCTGCGCCTCTCACTCCGCAGAGGGCGGCTGGTGCTCAGACCTGCGTCTCTCTCTTTGTTGTCTGACTGCGTAAGGTAGGCCGGGGCCAAACGCGCTGAGCCACCGGTCCAGGAACCAGCCGCCATCTGCGCCGCAGCCCGGGCGGGGGCGCGGGGAGGGGCTGGAGAAAGGCCGTCTGTGTGAGCCGTGGGAAAGGTAGAGGCAGCTCCACCAATCCGCCGCCATGAATTGAACTAATTGAAGATTATGCCGCGGAGTACGCCCTGCTTCTGCCGGGGGATAATCCCCCGTCAGCTGCCGTCTCGGCCAGTAATGGGAGTTTATTACGGGGGGGAGGACGCACCCCCAAAGGGGGGAGGCCCGAAACCGAGAAGCTTTACCGTTTAATTACCAACATGAGACTGATCCTGACAGAAACTTCAGGCCAGGGAGAGGAGACTGGGGTAGAGAGGGGAGGCAGGGAAAGTTTTTTGGGGGGGAGAAAGGGGTGGAGACTGGGGCAGAGAGGAGAGAGAGAGAGAGAGAGAGAGGGTTAGAGGGAACGTCTGGAGGGAAGAAGAGGAGGGAATGCCCCTTCTTTGGAAAACAGACACAATATGATTTTGTTTTAGTCTGTGGACCTGGCATCTCTATTTTTGTGGTGTTGTGGTTGCTGTTTCTTAAGCCTTCTCAGGTTACAAATCCAGGCTCATTAAACCTTTCATCTGTCCATTGTTCACTGAATGGTATTAACCCCCCCTTATTAAAGTCCACGCTTTGATGTGCTGAAAGCATATTTTGGCCAACAGGTCCATCCTCTACTTGTAAATTAAACATGCAGTTCCAGCAGAAAAGAATGTTAAACATCAGGTCATTCGGAGGATCTTGGAACCGTGTTAAAAGTTTATTGTTCTAACTTACAGACCACAGAAACAGCTGGGTGACCCACTGGGTGTCTGAGTAAACGCACTGGCTGCGTTTGTATGGGTACTGCATATGCTGTCACTGCGAACTCCGGCTGCCACCCCCTACAACCCAAAGTGTCCCCCCTTGTCAAAGATTTCTAGTGCAAAACTGAGCCAAGTCTCAGAGAATGGCAGCTTTTCCACAGTCCAGAGACATCCAGCGGAGGAAAAAAAAAACACAAAACCAAGAGAGAATGTCAAATTAGCAGAGCCAAGAACAAAAACGAAACTGTCCAACATTTTGGAGCAAGGAGAAACCAAGGGAATACCATACCATGTGAAATGACTAATAGGCCATACCGTACTTTATTGCTGAAATAACTGGTTTGTGGATGACAAAAACTGAGGACTATGAGGAAAATCCCTGACCAAAGAAACCTTCACTCTTATGGTGTATAGCTTTTTGTCTTATTATTTTTGATGAGTGGGCACTATATCTGGGTTTGCAATTAAGGAAAAATGTAATGTCCAGTGATATAAGTTATCTGAGGCTGAATGATGACAGATGAAATACCAGGTTTCATTTTTAGACAATACCACCTTTTTAGATGGATATTGTGCATTGTTGCAGTATCATTTTGGTCCGGATAAACAGTACTTATGAAATCTCAGAAGTTGTCACAGTGACAGATGTCCTAGGCTTGTACTACATCGTCTCGTTGTGAAGACTCAGCTGAACTTTGCCTGACAAACACATCCCACTGATAGACAGTGGATTTTCTGAAAATTTGTATAATGGAGTTTGTAATTTTTATTTTACTCCGGGAAGCAAGCGCTTTTTACCCCTTAACAATGGGGACATTATCAGTATTACCAAATCCACAAACCTCGATGCTGTAGCCAGGGGGAAATACTAATTTTAATTTGTGTTTCTGTGATTGACATTGGGCCGGGACCTGCAACGTTCACACACTGAATGTGTACAACACCTTGCTAGCATGGCAGTAAAATCTGGGTAGCCAGGTCCTGGGTGTTAGACGAATGACCCTCAGAGCACCCATCTGAAAGGACCCTGACAGGATGTCAGGGGTTCCGGATGCAGTCGGGCGCAGGTACCGGGTGAAGACGGGTGCAGATCCCAAAGCAGACTCTCCCGGCCGCAGCAGCATCAACACCCTGTAAAAGCCGCGTTCCCCTCTGCGTCTGCTCCAGGGGACAGCTCCGGGCCAGGCCCGAGGCGGGCGAGCGTACACACCGCTGACGAGTGTCTGAGACTGCAGTCACCTCTGCAGCCCACAGCCGAGTGATCAGCTCTCAGAGCGAGTCACCGTAAGGTGGAGGCGTCAGTCTCACAATCCAGAGGGTAACTGCAGCCATTATAAAAACTCACTTACATTCAGAGCTCAAACGGTCAAAACAAAGGAACACAGTTCAGTCAGAGCGACGTGGCACAACCGGACAAACAGTCAGATTACAAATGATGAAATGCAGATGTTTGCAAAGATCTGATATTCATCTTATTTTAAGGATATGCCACCTACGTGCCGAAAGTATTTCAAATAATTTACTGGACTAGATGAACTGTTCTCATCAAAATTAAAGTCAAGAAAAAAGTTCTACATTTTAAATCAGTAGACTAGATATTACACTTCTTGTTTAAAAAAAATCATTGAAAATACATAATAAATAACATATGTGTTATTTTCAAGAGCAATATATTCCCACGTTGCAGATGACCTGGGCATTAGGCCGCAGAAACCCGGTGACCCCTCCCTTAATCCTCCTGGATCCTGACCTGACCGGTCTCGGCGCGGCCCGCACCGTTGCATGGCCTGCGTCGCATGTCCTGTGTCCACACGCCGGGCACCGCTCACACCGCGGCGCTTTAATCCGTGGGGTCAGCAGGGGTATGCACCGTCTGCCTCCTGCCCCAGCGGTGACGATAATTCCATTACAGATAATGCAACCTGAGTAATTGTTTTTGATCGGTTTGCATTGAAACGATACGGCCTATCCGCTAAGCCAGGCTTGCGGCCGCTTATTCTTCCTGTCCCCCCCCCCCCGCTTGCTCTGGCAAGGGTCGGTTAGGGGCATTTTGGGAGAGGAAGGGGTAAAGCAGAGGTCTCCCTCGGTGGTCCCTTTTTTCCTTTGCCTGTTTAACGTTCCCGCTTCCTGTGTGTGACAGGTCCGCTTTGCGAGGACATGCGCTGGTCTGGACCGGCCGTGACCGACCCCCGCGGTCGGCAAGCTGTCCGTCTGTCCGTCCACCCTGCCCTCAGACCCACACTGCCCAGTCAGGGCTCACAGGGACATGGCCGGATTTCGCTACAGATTTGACCCCAGAGAACGTGGACGTCTCCCTCTCTCTCTCTGCAGCAACACTGGCATCAGCACCCAGTTTAAAGACAATAAGCATGAGACTTACGTGTCAATCAGAAACAAGGAATTATGTGATATTTCTCTCCTATCATAGCTCTTCTTATCTAATAATCCCTGCAATATTCACCATGGTGTGTGTCTTACTCTTTATTTGTGAAAATGAATACATGAGGCAGTGAACAGACATTGCAAGTTTTGCTATTTATCTACGGCACCACAATTATTGTACTTTCAATATGTGTCCCTTATTGAATGCATTACATTAATATAATATTGCTAGAAAAATACTATGTGATACATCAGATCAAATAAAACAACTTTCTTTCTAGCATCAAATAAAATGGATCTAAAATGTTGATTGATAGATTATTTAATTTTAAAAAATTAAACGAGAGAAGTAATATTTGTTTCCCATCAGAATAAGCCATAACAAATATTAGACCCAGCTGTATTCAGCTTTAAGGTCAGCACTCCTCTCTCTGACTGGAACTTTTTCCTCATACTTCAAACACTTTAAATCACACTAATTACCTGTCATACATTTTCATATCATTTTGGAGAATTATCAGACATTTGCCACATTAAAATTTGTGTGATTCAGAAATCAGAAGTTGTAGGCAAACCCCTCTAGCTCTCATATATTTAATATACACAGGCAACTGCATTCCAACAAGATCCAAATCATATTTTTAAAATGAAGAGCATTTTAAAAATTAATTTTGAGCTTTATATCTATGAATAAATCAAAAATATTTTGAGTCATGACAAGCTGCAAATGCCCAAAACAGTGTTCAAATTGATGACTTGATATACTAATATATTAGTTATAGCAGAAGGGACTTTTTTATATTCGATTCTTAAGTCTGTTCAACAACCATCTCTTTAGAGAAAGTCGCATTCTTTCAAAAACTTATTCTGCAAGCCCTGGTAATGACCTAAGTCTCCATAAACAGAACATGATCTTTCTGAGTCAGCTAAATATGAAATAGATACTGTCAAAGTGCATCATTGCGAAACGTTCCCCTCAGTCTCGACACGTCTCATGATTCATGACAAAGACACAAAGGTGTAAAGGTACTGTGCTGAAAGGTAAATGTGTTTTTTAAAAGCGGCACACTTCACACACGGCTGGCCCTTTATTCATATCAAAGCACACTGTCCTCTCAGCTGAAATCTGCATATTGCTCAGGCAGTGAGCAGTACTTTATTTTGAGTTTTCTAACAGAGAGAGTGCTTAAGTACACAGGGGTGAAAGTAAATCTTACACATCCAAATAAACCTAAAGAAACCTATAGAAACTTGTTGTTGAATGGTTTAAGTTATGACCATCATGACAATCACTCTGGAAAAAAAATCCTCACAAATCCTTACAATTACATAGAAAGTTCTAATATTGTCATGATACCACACTTCTACAATCAACAGTTGTTTCTGTTGGTGGATATTGAATAAGATGTATAAATATTAATGCTGAATGTTAGAATAATTATTATTATAATAATGCAGAAAAAGAAAAATATAACTGAAACATTTTTCTGCTGTAGTGCATGCCAAAAAAGCACGAAGTAGGCTTCAAGTGGTCGTGCAATGTTGGAAACTTAAATCTATATGTAGATTTATAAGAAAATATCGTTCTTACCAATATTAAATGCTAATGTTTAAACAGTTATATTAATTTATTATTAGGCGACTTTTGAAATCCATCGTACCATTAATTTTAAAGGTGCGGCTCTGATTTATGCACCGTCTGGAAAGTGTGTTATAGAATTATAAAATATATTTGTCCTACTCACATTTTTATGGAGACTACCCTTAAAATACAATGATATAACTGGTATTGATTTAATTTAGATAAAAACGCCAGATCACAAAATTAATTCACACACACACACACACACACACAATAGGTGTGTATTATTTAGTGCATAGGCCAAGTAATTTTGGCCTATGCACTAAATAATAAATTCAACGTATTGGCTGGGCATTAATGAACCTGAACTCTGTCGTTTACAGCGTAGGTATATATCGGAATACCACTGACGCGTATCAGTAAAAGCAGCTGAATGATAAACCAGAAGGAACAGGTCTGGGCTTGAAACCACCTGAAGCGCCTTACCGTTATTATCTTATCAGCAAGAAAATGACCCCAGCAACAGCGGACACGTGCAGTGACACACATGCACTGCGAGACAGGAGACAGGTAAACAGGTGCAAAGACGTGAAATCCATTTAAGAATGCATGACAACGCTTTAAAGGAGTGCGTCCCGCTTGCTAGACATGCTACTACGCAGTAAATGTGTCACATTTAACCAAGGTCATTATTCATGTAAAACTTTTGTAATGATAAAACATGCAAACGTGGAAGTTCTCCTTCACAATACCTCACCGAATGGCGTCTACTTCAAACAGTAAATATGCCCCTTGGCTAACTCGCGAGATGACTCTGAAGATAAAAATTAATCATGCAAACCACGACGAACTCCCGGTTTTAGTTGCTTGAATATGTGTGACTGATTTGTGATCCTCGAATTATGCACCTTGTTCAAAAAACTGGTTTGGGTAGGAATGACTTTTTCAACTCGAAAGTTAAAAGTGGGAGTAGCTTGCCCAAGCAGCGAAAGTCGCACAGCGACATGTTTACTTTGTTGCGAAATAAAACCATTCCGCAAGCAGAGGCTAAATAACTGCTTCCACTAAAATAAATTTTAAAAGGCTTTGCTCTGAAACAATTTTATAAATCACAAAGACCAACATATTTGCAATTTAGCTCAGCTGCAAAACATATTTACTGGCACGAAGTTCTGCTTCAGGTGGAATGTGTTTGTCTTGAAATATCACAACAATTTTCACCCACTGTCGATTTAAATATTTTATGGTAACACGTGAACGTGTTCTGTTATTGTTTTTAATAGCTAGATAAAGAATGCGTTGTGTGGTCGTTGACATTAGCAAGGTAAAGTAGCCCGCAGTCGGGCTTCTTACTAGATAGTCTCGCTGCGAATCGCAGTTCACCTTAAATGAACTCTTCTAATCGTCCCCAGGACCAGCAGCGTACCGTAGCCTAGTGGGTAAAGCCGTCGCTGATGTGGCGATAGATGAAAAGCTGTTCTTAGGGATAAAAAAAAACCCAACCTCCAAATTGAGTGCCTCTTGTTGTTCGGGGATGTCAGTTTCTCTGAATGCAACGGGGTAGTTCGGTTCGCTGTCAGTGTGCGCTGCGAGCGCTGCCCTTTCTCACCGCGCTTTATTGTCGCGGAGCTGAGTCCGAGTCTCGCCAACAAAAGTAACCGAGGGACAAGAACCGACTGTGGAAGAACGACTTTTCTAGACTGCCTGAAGATCGGGGCGGATACCGAATTGATCTTGAACTTGGAAACAGTACCAACATGGAACTAAAATTCGTGTTATTTTACGTCCTCTTCATCTACCGTTTGCGTGTGTTTTGTAAATCCAAGACGAAGGGAAACATGAACATATTGCAAGATATTTTGGACCAACGCGGGTATGTATTTAACGTAAGTTTCTTTGTCATAGGTTATATTGGCATTACTTACTAGTGCTGTTTTATGTATGAAATTCTCAATTCGTGTGCACATATGGGTTTCTTGTTACGAGCTTGATCAATTGTGGTTAAGTAGGCTACTGTCTTGAAAATTATTTTCAGAATGTGTTTTGGGGTAAGGGAGCTTGCTTTTCGAGGGTACTCTGGTGATTTATTTGCCAAATGATTAGCATCACGTTTTATGTTACTATAGATAATATAACTTAGATGTATTTTAAAAAGACCGCCCGAAAAGAAGGCTACACGGGATAAAAACAAACCAAAAATCTGAACATTCATTTTTCAACATGCAACACGTTCATCGTGTTATTCTTTTTAATGCCGGCTAGGTGCTGTAGATGGACAGATATGACTTCTTTTATCAGCCGGTCTGTTATTATTATTGTTATGGTTATGATGATGATGGGCAACAGGGTACTACTGCTGTTATTTAGTTGAATAATGCCTGTTTTATCATTCTTTCCCGAAGATGTGGCAATTTGTAAAAATGTAATGTACTATTAACTACATGCACTGAGTCTGACAGAAGACGTATGTGTCAAAAAGCCCTTTTTGTTGTACAGCTTCAATTATTATTTTTTAGATTAAAAGGCCCATTTTCAGATTTTTAAAAATCCCGTACATAACTGTGAAATGAGAAACTAGCATTACTTTGTAACACCTATAACAACAGTGCATTTAAATGAATAGGCTAACACTTTAACAAAAATAATCACCAGTTTTTGTCTCTTCTAAAAGTATCAGTTTGTGATATTGCAGAAAATCTAGTTTAATTCATGCAGATTTTTGTGAATTCTTTTTGTCGGTGTCGCATAATATTTTACTTAACAGCAGACTGGTAACTGTTGCAGTCTATTGTAGTTTATATTTGCAAAACAGACCCAATGTTCTAAATGCTTGATACAAAGTAACTCTACAGAGGGGATCCCATGGAATTAAACATGTTGTGTCGGAGTTACTGTTTTCAGATGTGATGCAGAATTATTCAGTTTTTGAATTATGGGCACACTCAGAATACTATTAATGTAAATTAGATAAACCGTATGTAGGTATTTCTTATTTGTCGCCCTTGTACAGCATATTTTAAGGGTTATTTCATTACCCCGCACACCATTTTGTTTATTTTCGATGTCTGAATTTTACGTTAACTGTGTTTTCAATGTGTGCTGTGTAGTTCTCCTTTTTCAAGTGTGTGTACCTGAATGTCATTGAAAGAAACAGAATGGCATGAAAAGACTTAACTTTGCTGTTAATGGAGCTTAATGTTTATGGTGAGGCTTTTTTCCTTTTTGCGTGTGCTCCTAATGTGTGTGCTTTAAGGAGAATTAAGTTTCTGGAGGATAAAAACACCCGGAATTTCACACAAAATGATGTAATGCAAAACTCCCGAACATGTAAGTTGGTCTATATGATTTTTTATTTCTGGCCAGCAATTAAAAGTAAACCAAGCTAACGTCCTTACGTACGAATATATATGCATATATAAAATAAGTGTAGTAAGAGGTTATATAATTTAGATATTTGCTCAATATGGCAAGTGTCTACAGTCTTACAAAACACAATACATTAAGTGTATATGTTTTTGAGATATTAAGCCTCTTAAGCACCTACCAGAAATCAGTTGCTTTTGAACAAGCCCTTTGGCTGGGAAAAATCTCTGTGTAGGTATCATTCACGTAATCTGTTTTACCACTCACAGAAAGAGCTCACTTTCAACCTGCTTGCAGTAGAGTGTTCATTTACCTGTCAGAGCTGCAAAAATTTAGCCAAGAGCTGAACAGTTCAGTTCCATATTTATTTTTTGGGAGCATTCTGCTCCATTCTGTCATTGTAAATGTGTTCAGAGGAGGTGACCTCAGGGAACCGCGTTCATGGCAGTGACTGGTGTTTGGGTGCTAGACCCATGTGCAGGTGTAAGAATTGCAGCTTTGCGCAGGTACCAGTTTGGGCCCCTTCACCCCTCTGCAGCAGGCACCAGGAGAGGCTGCATCGCTACAGGGGTCATGTCTGCAGTTTGATTCACTTCACCCTGTTTCTAGATTTTTCCGGTCCTTGTGTTTGTTAATTGACTGGAGTGTGTCTTGACTGCTGCGGCTTGCATTGCACGCAGATTTGGGCGACGCCGTTCGATCTCGATTGAAGCCTTCCCTGACGAACGCAACCTGAACAGTCTACCTGTTTGAAAGTGTTTTTGAGTGGGTACGGGAATACTTTAATAATCGTTTGGATTCCATTACAGGACAGAGTCTTACATTGTTTAGCTTGACTCTGATGTTGGATTTTTGACTTGCATTATGGTGACTTCCAGTGAGTGTCATATTCCATAATGTACTTTTTCAGTGAAAATCTTGCACTTGAAGCTGCTCCTGGTTGCAGACTTCTGTCACTGCATGTGTGATTGCGTTGGTCAGGTTTAGCATTTGTGGGGCTGGAGTATTTTTCTTCTGCCAGAACAGGGTCCACAGTGCCATCTTGAAAAATTAAATGAGCTGAGATCTGTTGTGAGTGCCATTTTGTACTATATGGCTGGAGTCTGCATCTGTTAGGGAGAATTTTTCTAGAGTTGAAATACTTGGTCATAAACAATAATTAATTTTTTTGATTTTAAAAAAAGGTCTGGCATATTTACCCACATGATGTACAGATATGGCCAGTGTTGCACATTATCAAAGCATTCCAGACATGGATCATTCCAGTATATTTATAACCAAGGTTTTTTTTAAGCAAAACAAAACCATTCAAGTGGCGCAAATACTTCACTGTTTTTGTATTCATTGTGTTGCCAGTTCATTGTTAGTAACAATAATCACATACTTAAATATTTCTACTCACTGCTGGCAGTTAGGAATATCATAACCACAATACCATTGTAAATTGTTGTTTTCATTATTATGGTATACTTGAGGTATTTGTAGCATTTATTCATTTTGTAAATAAAAAGCAAAGAAAATTGTTGGATTCAGTTGTTCCCACTTGTTATTCTCCCAACTGTAGTACCATTAAATAAATCATAAGCAGGGTATGAAATATTCTGTATGTACTTTTGTAGCCAGTACTTTTTATCAGACAGCCAAGCTGTTATCAGTCAGAATGAATGGTTTTGTTATGTTCTGTCAGTAATGAAATTACAAGTTAGTTGAAGCTGTAATCATGTCTTTGAACACCATCACACATTATGCTAACTTTGAGTTACCAGCTTATTATAGGTATGTGATTTTAAAAAGGTTAATTTCGTGATTTTCTGTGGTTTTACAATTCTCCAGCAGTGTCAGTTAGTACAAGTACAACTCACCACTCCTGATTAGGAGGTTTATCCAGAAGCCATGGCCTAATTACAGAAATTGGTATATTATTGAAATGGATTGGTACATTATATAGAATTCGAACATTATTTTACATTGCAGCCATGACAAATACACATTGATATTGTAGCTAGTTAGTTCAGTTGCTAAAGTTATAGGAAGCAATGATCCAAAATTATGACAAAATTATTCCCCCTCCTGACTAATGCTGACACATCTTTGCAAACTCTTTGCTATATTGTGTATAGTATATTGATGCAAAAAAGGCAGTTGAAAATGTGACGAAAAACGTTTCTGCAACATTTCTGTGAAGCAGGTGCTCACCCAAAATACACCTCTGCAACCATGACCATTGTTTTCATCTTGATTGATAATATTTTATTATTTTTAAAATATTATTTTTTATAAAATTATATTTATGATTTTAAATGATAAATTCTTTATTTCTTTTCAAAATTTTGCTTTCAGTGTGACATGGGATAAGGTCAGCAGATTGTCTGTGAGTCAGCAGATTGTCAGCCGAGCTTTTGGAAATTCAATCTACCAGCCCAGCCGGTCGGTGCCAAGAATCTCTCCTTTCCATCCCTTGTCTTCGTCAGGAAAGTTGTCCTTCCGTTGGCTTTTACCCTGAGTAGCACACATTCTCCTGCCATTTACCACAAATCAAAATCTGAAGTGGATGTACCCTGAATGACAGACACAGAATACCACCAGGCCTGCAGATATCACGACAGTGTACAGGTCGAAGCAACGTGCCTCACCTGTCTCTTTTTTTACCAGACAACATCTGTGTGAATTACAGCGGTGTGCAGGTCCTACTCCTTTATCTGTCTACCTGTCTTTTGCTCAGCTCATGGAAAAGTGTGAATGTGTGTCTGTCTTCTGCTTGCACCACAGACATCATGAGCACCTAGGTGTAAGTGTGCACTGGGCGTTGGTCGATCTCTGGTTGGAGGTGCAGCCACGCCAAGAGGCCAGTACGCAGAGATGTTTCCTTAACCTCTGCGTTGCTGCAATGGAGGGGGACCGGGTCCACCCCTCCAGCACACCCCGGGCCGTCTCTGCAGCTCCCAAACCCAGGTCCGCTGAGGAGAGACCCACCCAGCTGGGCCCACTTCCCCAGCAGCTTTGCAGCCTGCGGATGAAGCACAAAAAAAAAGACACTAAAACGCATGTGCTCTGGCCAGGATATCAGAGCGCAGCTGCAGTGGTTCAGTGTGCCGAACTCCTGTGCTGGTGACTGGCAGAGTGAGGTATTAACGGCAAAAAGCGTTAACTGTAGCAAATGGTCAAGCAGTCCGGTATGGTGAAGACCCTGTGCCCCTCTGCCTGGGTCTCTGGGTGCCATCTGCTCGTCTGTTTCTGCTGCCTCCATCCTTCATTCTAGAACTTTCTTGCACTCTGTTCTAACTGACCAGCTGTGGACCTCAATCAATGGGGCAAAAAAGAAGATCAGACATTGAAATGGCTGAGTGGATATTGATTGGTTATTATTACTACCAACTTTTTTTTTCAGTGAGGTAATAAGTGATGAGTGCACGTTTGTTTTGTCTAAGCTGTGATGTCTCAATAGCTTTAACCTAGCATAGGAATGATATGTATTTCTATCAGGGAAGAACATATGTCAGTTGTTACGATCATATCAGACCCCGGGTGTGTGTCAGTTGATTCATCCCAGCTGTAGGTGTTTCAGTGATCATTGATTTATCCCAGCTGTGAGTATTCCTGGGATATGCTTGCTGATTGGTTGTTTGGTGCAGGTGATTACCTGCAAAGAGTTCTCATTGGCTGCAGTATTTTTTTTAAAAGGGCACACGTGTCGGCTGTTTCAGTTCTTTGATGTTTTTTTGTTGTTGTTTGCATGTTGGCAGTGGCATGGTTCATCTTTTTTTGTTTATTATGAATGGTTAGATAGGAAAGTGTGTTCAAATCTGAAGCTCTGTTGTGAGTTGGTTTTCATGTGCTCTTGAGATCATTTCTGCTTTTTTTCAGTCCAGTCCCACCTAACTTCAGGCTCTCAGTTTAGAATCACACACTCACTATGTAAACTTGTTCCTTCCTAGCCATTCCCCCTTTAGCCTTTCACAAGATTAATGAGACAAAGTCTTTCACTTTAATGCTGTCATGTAGAATTTACAAAAAAATATACATTTACAGTGAAGAAAAAAGAATCACATCAGATGATTCTAACAAAAAATTAAATCACATTAGATTTCTGCTAAAAAGACAATTAGATATTCACACAACTATAATCAAAATAATAAAACGCAAAGACAGATTACCTCGAATATATGTTGATCTTACTGGAGTTATATATCTTTCATTACAGTTACAGGTGAAATTCTTTTAAGGCAATAGGTGGGTTTTTACAGTAAATGTAGTACATGCTCAGTTCCAGCTGAAGAAATTATCCACACAGGCTCTCTTGTCATGGTGAGATTTTTTTAGTGTCATTGTTCTTGCGCGCTAAGGTTGCGGTTCTTAGCAAAGATGCATGGTGCCCTCGTATGATGTCATATAACTGTGTAGTTCATTTAGTGTAATCTGAACCAATGCGCTGCTCAGGGACATTGCATTGGATCATCCTGACTTCACAGAAGGTTAATAGACGTTTGATCTTTTCCTGAAAGTTCTGGATCTAGGCAGTGTGTTCACCAAGTTGATATGGACTCATCTGAATGCATGCTGTAGTAGAAATCAATAGGAAGAATTGCTCAATTGTCATTATTGGGTATTGCAGCTACTTTTTGCCAATAATTCAGTAGTAGCTTTTTTATTATATGCAACTGAACTCACTGTGGTTTTATGATCTCACTGTTACTGTGCAGTTGAATTTGTCTAAAGGCAAGGGGTTGATAAATATCATCACTTGTCAAAATGACCTTTGCGCAAAACGCAGACAAGCATGAACCGTTCACATAACATGATATGTATTAATATGACGGTCTTGTAACTTGGTTAGTCGAAAACAAATTTTTTTTTTTTTTTTTAAACGAAGCAACCCAAGGTGTCTGGACACAGGGGAACGGGGCTCCTTCTCCCCTGCAGACAGACTGCAGGTATGCCTGTGGACCAGCCCGTGGCTGGGATCCCAGTGTTCGTGAAAATACAGAGCTGGACCTGCCGCTGATTAGCATAACACTGGATGACAGGGATCATGATGATGTCAGACAGAAGGTGGTGCCCAATCAGAGGATTACCTGCAGCCATACCTCTGAGGTACCTGACCTGCCAGTTATGCCATTGAGATTAGGTACTTGTGTTCATTTTAATGAATGGAAGCTCCAATCACAGAATCTCGTTAATCCTCTAACAATGCATATCTTAACCATATTGCAGTGGACTTTGGGTTTATGTGGTATGTCATCACAGTATGACAACAATGTCAGTGTAATATTTGAATACCAAGCCAGTTGCTCAATGAAGATATTTGTAAATATATTAATAGACTGGAATTCATAGCAGTTCATTTATTTGGGCATGGTGGTGCGGTTGGATATTTTGTCCAGTCTGATGGTTTCTCGGGTTTCTTGTTGCTGTTCCTTGACCATGACCTCTTGAATGTTTCAAGGGAAATACAAACCTCAGCTTGAGTGGACACAACACTACCTTCCAGTGATCTTTGGTTTCGTTCTCTTTCTTTTCCTCATACCCCTGTTTCAGTGGGCTGGACGCTTTGAGCAGGTGAAGGCTAAGAGCGTGTCAGCTCTGACCGGGGTCAAGGCCGAAGCCGACCCTTCAGCAGAGAGGAGCTCGGATGCCTCTGAACTGGCTGTAGGTGAGGGTGTGTTGGGTGGGGTGTGAGGTGCTCCTGTGAGAAATACACACGCCGTACAGGGTTTTCTGAGCTGGAGGCTGTTGAGTACTCCAGCACATAAATGATTTTCACTGTTAAAAAGGCCTGCAGTGCACATCCAGCCTTTTTTCGCTTGCACAGTCACACTGATTGCACTGTGAACTTTGAGAATGCATTACAAATGTAGTGCACGTTTCTCTGCGTGTGTACGGTATTTACGTCCCTGTGTCTGAAAACCAGGAGTGTACAGTATGAGCATGACCTAATTTCACTGGGAGCAAAGAATCTGCAATTAGGGCTTCCTTCTCTCAGCTTCTTTTTCACTCTGAATATTTTCTTGCAGGATTTGACAGAAAGCGCACCAAGTTCATTTTAGGACAGGGAAATGCTTTTCTTTCCATTGTGAATCATTTAGGAAAAATGGGTCTCTGGACCCACTAGCCCTGCATTTTGGCATGTTCCTTCATTCTGCTTTATTGTCTATTTTGGCTGAACTTGCAGTTCTTCATTTTCTGCCAAGACAACTTCAGGTCCTTTAAAGATACAGCGAGTTAAGCCAGCTCTTGAGTCAGGCCCATCCTGTAAGCAAATGAAATAAATCTCTGTAGAATTCTGCTGTTCCATCCTGTGCTAAATTCCAGAGGGAGCTTGACTGTTTGCCTGCTTTCAGAAAAGCTTTGTTTTTCAGTAAACCTGATGAATAGATTGAAGGGCGCTCTTACAGTACAGTAGCTACAGTATTATCCCCAGCAACCTGCGTGGCTTACAGTTTTTACACGTTATCCATTCATACAGTTGATTATTACCAGGGCACATTGGGGTTAAGTAAATTGCTCAAGGGTACAACGGCAGTGCCACGTCTGGGATTTGGACCAGCAACCCCTGCCCTGCTCCGTACCACTATGGCACACTGCTGCTCTTTGTATGTGTAGGTTTTGCTCTTGAAATGAGCTGAATGTCAGATCTGCGCCTGCTTTGCTGGTTGTTGTTTTCTCATCCTTGTCTGATAAGCCAACCGTTTTTCCACCAGGTCGGTTTAACATGCCCCTCCAACCAAGAAACCCGGGGCTGTCTGCTCAGGTCGACAACGTCCAAGCTGTTTTGCAAACACACTTCTTCGCTTGGGTTGCAAATTATGAAGAGAGAGAGAGAGAGAGAGGGAGGGAGAAAGAGAGAGAGAGAGAAAGAGAGGGAAACTGTCCCATTCACCCAGGGGGAGGAACAGGCAGAGCATTTTTGGAAGTGCCTCCTCCCTCCCCTCCCCTTCCCTCTCCTCTCAGCCAGAAGTGTGGAGTGGTTTCTGTGAAGTCTGGATGACGAAGCACCCGGCTCAAGCTGCAGCTGGGGTTTAAGAGTCTCCAAGCAGGTCTGAAATATGACAGCTCTGGGATGGCAACCGGCCTAATTATAATGAATGATTGCCTCTCTGATTATCCCAAGCGTAATAACAGGAATCGGAGGAGCGCTAATTGGCTGCCAGGGGTGGGGAGCTGTAGCAAATCTAGATCTGATTGGCCAAGTCTAATTTTTCAGGTTGACATCACTATAACACCCTGTCTGTGGCGTTTATAATAGGAGCAGGGCACTTGCAGTACTCGTGAGACATTCTGACCGTAAAACAGAAATTAGCCCACCTCCCCACCCCTATGCTCTGCATTCAGTGCGGTTTGGTAACATCTTTGCCAGATTATTGATGATTATGCTCTTAGATGGAGCAGTCGACAGCTCAGAAGATATACAGCATTAAAATCAAGCATAAAGACAATACCGGAGGGATAAATGTGTCTGCACTGTGAGATTAGACTAAATCCTGCCCGTTCATTCGGGTCACGGTTGAGAAATCCAAGAGCATTGCAAACTTTCGCTGAAGGACCACGTTGAAGGAGAAACCGCAGTAAACTCCAAAACAGGTGTGCAAGCGAGTGTCTGGTTGTGTTTAGAGGAACATGCAGGGAGATCCACAGGACTGTGTGGGGAGTGTGTCACAGTGAGGGGAGGGAGGGTTTCTGCTCCAGGAAGAATCAGAAGCATTAGGGCCACATAGCTATCTCTCCCCATCAGTCATAAACCGGGAAACGTGTGCCTGATGGATCTCCGTTTGCGGCTTGAGCGGTATCAGAAATCGACGCACAGACTCTGAGTCTGGAACTTTGCAGCGTTTTGGTGTTTGATGTCCGATGATGATAAGAGGGGGATATCTGTTCAGAAAAGCTAAAGATAAATACTGAGGACTCAGTCCTTGCTGCATGTCCTGCTGTCTCTGCTGGACACACATTACAACCTCCACTCTGTTGAAAAGTGATTTAAAATCCTGTACTATCCTGCATAGTATAAGTAGTTTCTGTAGTACCCAGCATATGGGCCCTGACATCGAGAGAGCTTCCTGTTTGTGATCTCGCACTATAAGAGAGAGACACTAAAATAATCGCATCCCCAGCTAAATGTTTAATCTCTTAACATTGATAGTTTCTTCAGCTCGATAGGGATCAGTCAAAGGTTAATTGCCTCTGAGGAGTCTATTAAGATAGCGTTCCAGTGGCCGGGTGAGTTCAGCGGACAGCTCTGCCGCTTTGGAGGAGAGGAGGATCGTGCAGACGAGAGCTCAGCCCTGCGTCCGTCTGTTTGTCTGCGTTATCGTTCATCTGTGTTTGTGGAAAGTGGCTGAAGAGGAATTTCAGGAATCCTGAAGGCTGAAAGTGAAGTAATGACAAACATGTTGGTGTTCGGAAACGCCAGTTATCACACGCCAAAGCTAACAGTACAGAACATACTGAGATGATAGGTTTTAAGGTGTTAAAATTAAGCATGTTACCCGATAGCAGGAAGAACAGAACTGTGGCTTGTTCTTTGGTTTTTTCTTCATCTTGCTCCTTTGTGAGTAAATTCTTTTCTGAGTGTTCAAAATGAGTCACCAGCATTTCACATGACTGGGCGCATATGTTTTTACTGTTACATGTAGTCTGTACAGTATCTATTGTGGTTGTAAGAATTAAGGGAGGTTTTATTTTTCCAACTGTGACTTGGAGTTCTTTTCTTCGGGAAAGACACTGATAAAGCAACCGATTTTAATGCCTAAAGCACATGCAAGTATAATTTACATGGGGAGATGTTAAATTGCTAGTGAAAGTTAGATCAGCAAAATCCACTGAGAGGGATATTAAAATAAATGCTGAATTATCCAGCAATTGACTTCTGGCTAGACCGCAATATTCTGATTTGGATGCATAAATCATCTGGCAAATAAAGAGACAGGAAAAAGAAAATCTGAAACTAAAAAAAAAAAAAAGGTAGGTGTGATTTTGTCAGTGAAGTGTAAAGCGACTGGCTGTTTGATTCAGCGTGTTTGGATTAGTTTTCCCATGGCTGGTGAAATTGTCAAAGCCATTGTTTCAGGCAGGTTGTATCATAGCAACTAAAAAGGGAATGGGTTGACAGGGAGTGAGCAGTGGTGCAGACCTGGGAGAACGGCTTTGTAGTCCTCTGTGAAGGGCATATCGGCTGATAATGGTCATGTTGTAGCTGCACTGGAATCCTAAATCCTAAGTGGTGTCAGTGCATTTAAATGCGAGCTCGGCGGCCGGGTTCGGCACGGGAGTGTTTTCTATTACAAACATTATTTATTTATTTATTTATTTATTTTATTCCTGTGCCTTTGAAGAACACGGAAACCAAAATATATCCAGACGACCTTTGCCGAAGCGCTGCGCTGCTTTCATTTAGGGCTGATTTAATTAGTTTACAGTCGATTCACTTTCAGTCATTTGTTGGATAATGAAAGAGGCTAATTTTCAGTGGACGGAGTACAGCGTGTTGTGGTTCATTTTCTGTTCTTTTTGGGCTTTTTTTTTTGATGCTGACATTCAGTGTGTTTTTCAATATGTCAATGTGTTCACCCCTAATTATTAACAGTAATTGAATGTGATTCAAGTTGTGATTTGGAATAGTCACAGTTCTCTGTGGAAGAGGAATTGGACCTGAACTCTGAATCACCTATGTCTGAAAGAGTCTTCCAGGGTTTTTATGAGATACTGAATGAGACATGTGAAGCAGGACAGAAATAGCAAAGAGTCTTTTTTTTCCTTTTCTTTTTTTCCTGAAAGCACACACACTTGGTTCTGGTTACTGCTTACTCTTCCCCTTGTTTAACCCAGTATTTCACTCTGTCCTTATGACTTCCTGGCAATTGACAGCCATCTCTTGGTCCTGTAGAGAAATTCTCTGTTAATTATTGAACAGTCAGAAGTGTCAGTAATGTGCTACAGTGATCTTTTTTTCTGCTGTGTATAATAGTTTAATTTCAGCAGTTTCTGTAAATACTGATTCTCCATAAGAGAAGTGTCTAAAGGATCCATTTAACACTTAAGTAGTATTCAGGAAATGCCCCCTGCATTCTCTGCTAAAAATGGAAAAAATTAACCTGATTTTCTGTGGTTTATCAATGATCAGTTAGTGCAGATCACACCTGCGTTGCTATAAACCACATACATCTCCCTTATGTTATCCGATTAGAAGCATCAGTGCATCTGATCAGAAAGAGAATAAACTGTTTATTTTCACAAAGGAATATATTCCAGCCACCTCTCTACCTGTATAAATAGATGTATATTTTTTCCCAGAAATGATCATATCACATGATATTAGCATAGTTGATGAGTTGTCTCACTTTACTTCTAACACTGCTGTAGATATTAATTCTGTGCAGCTAAACGTGTCCTGATTATTGAGTCACATATTTACTTCTTCAGTCCTGCGGAGACTGGCTTTGGTGACCTGTGACAGAAGGTGTGTGTGTGTGTGTGTGTGTGTGTGTGTGTGTGTGTGTGTGTGTGAGGCTGGGGTTTTATTAACTGTCAGCAAACACAGAGGCCTGGCCTCCGTTCCCCTCGCAGTGTCTGTCCTGTGACCCAGACACCACCTGTCTGCTGCCATAGTTACAGGGAAAGTCTCTGCAGAACAGGTTCGCCGCCCCGCACTCTGTGGCCCCGGCCTCACTCTGGCCCGGGATCGCTTTCCCAGGTCACTGCTCATCTGGGTCCGCAGCCAAAACGCCCGCTCTCTGTCCTAATCTCACGAGGCACTTCTCCCCCCACCGCCCCCCTGCAAAAAAAAAAAAAAAAGGGTGGACACCTTGGTAAGGACATCCAGGTGGAGGTAACCTGCCGCTACCTCTCAGTAAGCCTTTATTTCTGTCCTTAACAGCCGCAGCGTGTGGCTGACTGACAGGCTCTGGCTTTGAAGTGGTGTAACGGTGGCCTCTGTTTGAAGCAATAACATTTTCAGGAAATGCTTTTCTAAAGAGGATTTTGTACGCCTGCATTACTGAAGAGTATGATTACAAGTATTGAGACAGGATTTTTTTTTTTTTTTTTTTACCTGACTGGCAAATCTACTGTGTACTTTTTTCTGTGAAAAACAGGGGGTTGAACAAGAAGGTTGTTAAGTACTTCATGTCTTAGATGTAATGCCACTACAAATATTGTTGTATTACTCAGAAGGTGTGACACTGTTAAAATCAGTGTTTAAAAGCAGGTTGAAATAATTTGAAGTCACATTAAAATGGTTACACAGTTAATGACAGATTTGCTTTTGAACACAACCTTGAATGTTTGAATGTTTCCGTTGCATAGAAGCTAAGAATGCGAACGAATATGGATGGTTAACCATTAATGGCTGGCTAACAGGTCATGCTTAAAGTTTTAAATGCTTATGCTTTTAAGATTGTATCTAGTCTATTTACACTGTATTACCATTTCTAATCAGATTACTGAATTTGGTTGCACCACTACTTGGGTTGGTAATTTCAGGGCATTGGGCATGTTTGTATGGGAAGCATTCATTCATAAAACATAAATGGGGGACAGAGTCTATGTGTTCAAAGAACATGACCATTACTTACAGCTAGTAAGAGTAGTTATAAAATAATATAGAGTTATTAAGCTGTTGTTCTGTTCTTTCATTTTCCTTGGAAGCCTGCAATGCTGTAGTAGTTTAATTGTCATGCTATTCATAAACTATAAAACTGGTCATGTGTTTACAAAGACAAGCTGTGTGATTGTTTTTAGTAAATTATGTTTGAAGCAGCAAATTCACTTTTTATATTTAAGTGAATAACATTTGCTGTGGGTTAAAATAATGTTTCTAATCATTATTTAAATTCTTTGCTGTATGTTATTTTATTCAACACTTGTTCAAGTAGAGAGAAGACAATATTAATGGTAATTTTGGTGATACTCATTATTTTACTAATTATAATAAATTGGTGTTTTCTAGGTAAAGTAATTAATTTTCTCAATTACTTGTTTATAAGAGAGTTGAAACATGTAATATAACTTCAAATACTAGGCTGTTCCACTGGGCCTGGCCACTCCTGGCTACCCCTGTCCTCAGTTGAGAAGTCAAAGTGCTGTAACTAGCCAGTAACAGACGGAGACCTTAAATTGATGAGGATTTGGTACCAAGACTGATTGATATCTGTATTTAAACAATTGTCACATCCTGTTAACACCAGTTGATTTTATCACATTTTACATCCTGTTAACACCAGTTGTTTTTATCACATTTTGCATCCTGTTAACAGCAGTTGATTTTATCACATTTTACATATAAAGGAAATAAATGCACTCTGTATGATAAAATGGCTGCAGCTTATTCATGTTTGTGTAAGGAATGCATTGTGTGCTGTATGTAACTGAACTTCTTCATTATAGAAATATTTGCAAGCCACATATCATGATATGTACTCCATCAATAAATCACAAAGTTTGCTGTGTTTACACTACTGTTTATTCATCCCCTCTTCGATCATGTCCTTGTAATACCTTAAGGATCCCATTTTGACTGGATGAAAAGCACTCTCTTAATCTTTGAATCTCAGATGGACCTTAGTCAAATGACATGGTCAACCGTTGGTGTCATTCATTAATGAGACTTTGACCTACAAAAAATTCTGTTTCATTAACCAGTTAAACGGGAAGACAAGGATAATCAACAACTAACAAATATTAATGTGTATTTAAAAAAAAACAGACTTGGGCTAGGACTGATTTCTTCACTCCCTTTCACTCATGTTTTCTCTGTCTTGGTTTCCTCAGGTGACCTGAGCTCTCTGTGGGGGGAGGGTTTGCCCTGAGTGATCCAGGTGAGTGCTCTCCGCTCACAGCAGTGACTCTAACACAGCTCCCCTGCCTGGCCCCTGCTAAAGCCTATTATCAGTGTTGCTTTGCTTTTGGCATTGTGGCATGATCAGAACCGCAATATTTGTGGAAACACTGTCACTTCGTTCACACACAGAAACGCAGGTGTATGTGGAGATCTCTTGTTTCTTGCTTTACAGGTTAGATGAGTTGGCTGCATTCCTGTTGTGATAGATGTGGTTATTCCGCCTTTGAAATGTTCCCCATGAATCTGTAGAGGGGAAAAGAGGGTTCTTATTTCAGGGTTCCAGTTCCAGTGTCGAGAGGTATGAGTGCAAGATAATCAGCCATGAAAATCAGGCACGCAAATTATCAAACTCCACAACCAATACGATTGTGCACAGTCAGTGATACACTGCTGTATATCACATTCCGCTAAATGAAGAGTACGGTATAGTATACTCGCTAAGTCTTACAGATAAAAGGGAATTCGTATCTTAAAGTCACGAGAGCAGAGCTGGCTTATTAACGTCAGGCTTGGTGTTCTTCCTTGTCTATCCTCCGAGTACTTCCCAGACTTTTTCATCACTTGAGACAGATAGGTCTTGTTGGGCTCCATCTCCATGTATTCTCGAGTCAGAACTTTCAGAAATGATGTTTTCTTCCGCTAAATCGTCGCAAGGGAGCAGGATGGTAAATGTCATTTTAATTATCGGAAATATGGCACATTTTTTTCGTCCCCTGGATTATTAGCAGAAATGCTGAGCAATGAATCTAACTCCGGAGCCCTGCGGATGAAGTTCAGTGGTCTCCCGGGTGGCTGGATGCGTGGCTGACAGAGACTCATTAAGAATTCTAATGAATCTGCTGATTCGGTTCCAGCAATCAGCTCAGGATGGCCTCGACACCGTGGGGCCACTCTGATTAAATAAACCTTTTGTTTCGCAGAGCTGCTCAGACCAGCTCATGAGATGTATGATCCTTTCTGTGTGTTCACACTGTTAAGCACCATATACATTTAACCTATGTAGTGCAGAAGATCTTGCCATGTTCAAAGCGCATGCGGGTATTCTCCAGTGATTATCATAATTTATATTTTTCAATGAAATTTGAGCTATGGGGAAAGAAGCCTTAATATGAGTAAATTTGTAAATTGATGTTGCTTGCTGCAGTTAAGCATTAAGTAGCTTAGTGCTTTAAAATGTTAATGGTACAATCAGTTGTATCTACCTCAGTTGTGTTTATCTCTTTATCTCACCTTAATTAGTTGTTTTTTTTTGCACTCTTTGCACTTTAATGCACAATTTATATCAAACATATAGTGATACAAAGATAAGACGGATGTCCCATCATTTATTTAAAATTACAATTGCAATTTATGAAAATTCAGTCTAGTTCACTCTATCTAGTTCAGTGAAAGTTCAGTCTAGCCCCATCTTGATGTAAATTATGTTATTTGAAGCACAAAATAACTACTACTGCACTACAGGAAACATCATTACAAACAGGGCTGCACTACAGGTACCATTACAAACAGGGCTGTACTACAGGAAACATCAGAGACTGAGCTGCACTGCAGGAAACATTGCTATAAACAGAGCTGGACCTATAGATAGAATTACTATAAACAGAGCTGCACTACAGGTAGCATTATAATAAACAGTTCTGCCCTACAGTGAACTTTACTACAAACAGGGCTGCACTACAGGTAACAGTTTACAGGAAGTGGGGAAAATGAGAGAGCAGGGAGCCAGCGGGGAGAGCCAGGAAACACTGCACTCCCTCTCCACATCCCCAGCGATGCTTTCTGTGGACGGGCCCGGGTCATGTGACCCAGCAGGTGTTCTCCAGATGTTGCTGCTCGGGCACGTGTGATCCGTTTGGGATTTAATCTCCAGTTTTGAAGCAAGTGAGAAACCCCCGGGCATGACTGGAGAGGGTTTTCCAGTGGCGCGGATTACCGGAAGTATTAAAAAGTGGATTTTCTGAAGTTTGTGGGCGTGAGACACCCACCGCTGATTGGTACTGAATTGCAGTGCTCTGTCCCTACATTAATCAGAGCAGGTGTGGAGGAGTATCTGCTATCACAATGAAATCATTCTCTCTCTGCTCCCCTTTCGGTTCACATAAGAGGACACAGAGTTAATTGAGGGTGGTGGATTACTTTGTAGATTTGGGGCTCGTGTTTAAAAATTTTTATAAGCACATATTTTGTGACAACATGGTTAAATAGCCCTGTTTATGAAATATATTTTGGAATTAAAAAATCATGTTACTCTTATCAAGTTATTTTATGGCTGCTTACAGAATTTGCTATAACAGCAGAAATCAGGTCTTTTTGTTCCATTTCCTCATGTTACCATTGGAAGTTGAACTTGGAATAGAAATAATAGAACTGATTCTGATCATCACCTCATTAATTCAATTTAAATGTCATTGTTAGGATAACTGTTTCACTTGCACATTTCATAGAGGGTCTCAACTTACCAGTTATTGTGTTTGGCATGTGTGGCATTGTTAATACAATTATACAGTTTCAGTTCAGCAATATAAGTTCCATTACTACTCAAAACAGAAGGATGTTAGCAAAATATGTTCACAAAATTATGTAGGAAAATGTTATTATAATTTTTCAAAATTCATTTTAACTCCTGCATATACATGATGGTGAAAAAATGCTGATTCTTTGAGATACATGTTACTGCTATGGACATGACAGGCATATTCAGTATGAATCATATTAAATACATAGCCAGTAAGCTAAAAGCATGCAGTGCAAAACTGGCACAGTGGGTGTTATCTGCTGTTTCGGATACAATTGGAAAACTACTTCAAAAAGAGAGGTGAAATATCCTGTCAGATTTATAAACACCAATTTTTAATTAAAAACCAGCAGGCCACTTAAAATATTTTCATTTCTATTACTTTACCTAGTTCCAGTGTAAGCACACACACCTGCCCTGCATGATGGGTCACCCCCTTGTGTGAATGGATGCATGTCTGATCATTTTGACTATAATTTTTCACTCTTTATCACTCGCTATCTGATCATACATCATTGCTGAGATGCGTTCCCTGCATTTTTTAAACTCTCACGTCTTTGCGTTCCTGTCTGAATTTTTTGATAAGGGAAATTTCCTTGCTGACCTTATGAGTATATCTCACAGACAGAGCACTGCAGTGCGAGTCACTGCTGCTGTTGCTGCGTCACCTTGACATTGGCTTATTGTTTACAGAAATTCATGAGTTAAATTGAGAGACAGTGACTGAGTCTGTGGAACTGCAGCATTTTTGTCCCGAAGATTTCCATGATAGAATAACACCAAACCATTACCATACACTAAGTATAACAGAAATTATTTAAACTGATTATGTATTTTACATACTCATTTCCAGATGAGCTATATATCCTGTATGAGTGAAATATGGAAAATTAATCCATGATGGGGTTAAAGATTAAACAGATTGAATGAGATGGAAGAGTATGAAAAGGAAAGAGGAGGAGGGGGGATGATGGGATATGTATTTGGACACAGACGTTACCGAAACGACTGAAAGAGAGTAGTAGGCTGGTAGAGACTGGAAATTGTTTTAAACGCCTGATTTTTCACAGAATTCTTAGCCAGCCTTTTAAATATTTAATTTGCAAGGGAAGTGAATCAGAGGGTCATTATTTGGTATGTCTCTAGTTTCTCTCCTAGCAGAAACGGCGCAGGTGATGTGCAGATTTTTGTTTTGAATGTGTTGTAGTCCCTGTAAAACCATATTAATAACCATATTAATGAAGTATAATTGAGGTTTTGGCTCTGTAATGAAAGGGAATCACCATTCAGTTCACATAGGATAGATTCAGTGTCAGTTTTGAGCAATCCTGAATGCTTTAAGTGTTTTGAGAGGATTTCAGTCAGTTCATACATTTCCATATCAGTGTGTCAAATCAGTAACACTTGGACGCTGAACTAAAGGTAAATTATGTTAAATTACATTTTTCCTGATGTTGATTTAACAGAATGGCTTGAAATGTCATAGCACCCACAAAGATATACTGCTTGTGTGTCTGTACAATCAAGAATAGCAACTTCTGTGGCTCGATGCATGAGGAAATCTTTTCTCATTTTGTATTACTTTCGGAAAAGATTCAAGTTAGGGAATAGCTCCATGCTATGTGGGTTACAATTATATTTTCACTACATGTCACAAAAAACATTGTTTTAAACACTTGGTTATTGAATCTGAAAAATGTTGTCAAACGTTCTTCTTCTTTTTTTTTTTTAAAGCATTACCAAAGTAGCACTTTTCTGAGATACATAGCCATGCTCTGAATTTGCGTGAGGACTGGTACAGTATGTCCTGATTGGTGCAGCAGAAAGTAACCTTTCCCTCAGGTGTTTTGTAAAGCTGGGAGTTGGTTCGTTGCTGAAGGGGTTTAAGTGCAGTGTTTCTGAGAGCTGATCTTCTGAATACTGGCAAAACACAGAACACAGAAACCTTTGTAAGAATCAGGCTTAAGATAATATCGCTGTAAGAAACAAAAAATGGATCAGAGAATATCAGCACCTGTTAACATTTCATTGTTCTGTGTTCTGGGTCTGATTCAAATTGTAGGGGAGAAAAACAATATATTTATTTCATATGACATACATCCTCATAGCAGAGGTGTGTTTTTTATTAATGTCAGTACTAACTGCTTATGCTCGTAAAGATCACCTTTGAACCCATATTAATCAAATCTAATTACAACTTGCATCAGGGAAACAAATGAATCATTCCACACCTTTTGGCTTTGGCTAATGCATCATAATTACATGTGCTGCACAAGAGCATGATTACGACATGTAAATTCAGTTGCTGTATTACCAAAATGAAGAACTTACCTGAGGATAGAAATAGTGACTTATGGCAGAGGATGCCACAAATGTCATAGTTTAGGATAATATGACATCTATGCTGAGACCTGTCTAAAAGTCTTTCATCCTTGGAAAAAAAAGGATTCATTTAATATCTGCATAAATTGCATATATTTGGTAAATTATTTGACTATATTTTTTGATTCTCTGTTCCATCTGAAACATTTTTTTTCTCCATTAAAGACAGACTCCTCTTAGACACAGAATGACAGTTACTTTGGATTCCAGATGTGTCACTTTCAGATGCGTTTCCCTTTAGGGAGTTCATTCGGGCAGAGTTAAAGAAAGTATGGTTTTGTGTATGTTGTGTGTGTGTGTTTATGTATGGATATGTGTGCGTATACCTGTGTGTCTGTGTGTTTGTTTATACCGAAGCGCAGACATTTCCCCAGCTCTTTGGCTTTCAGGGCGTAGCAGACTTAGCCTCGATAGGTGGCTCCAGCACTGCCTGAGAGAGTGAGGAAGGGTTCCATCTTGTGTCGACTCTGCATCCTCACAGTTAACTCGAGGACCACAGCCAGGCCTTCGCCGGGCATTGTGGGTAGCTTGGCTGGCGAACAAATTGCCTGCTAACTTGCACAGCAGATCGCAGATCCTTGGTAGCATTGAAAATAGTCAGGGAGGGGAAATGAGACGTACAACAATAAAGGAGGAGAAGGCAGCCGAGGGGCTCATAGAAATGCTCTGAGAGAAGTCTTAAAGGGATATTACACAATTATAACTCCCGGATAATTAATTCAGTTATCCTGACTCCTCTCTGTTGGTTTGAAAAGTTTTTAAAATAATACATGCCAGTGCTGCTGTTTTTGCAAGAATCACCTACACAGGAGAATTCCCGCGTACTTTCACAGCGCGAGTTACTGCGCTTCTTTACTTTATGTTTTGAACAAACACATTTCCCCCAGTACAGCTCAGCTCCCCACTGTATCAGATAATAGCGTGTTTTCTGGTTGTTTAGAATCCCATAGCATGTTCTCTGGAGGTCTTTATCATATGATTGTCGTGGTTCTCAGTCAAGTTGTAAAGCAGATTAAGGTCAGCATTCAGTCCATGCTGGCTATGGTGCATTTATTGTTTGGGTTTTTGTTTTTTTTTAGCTCTTACACATGAGTTTGACAGTCACTGAAAATACAGACAATCATTGTGTGAGGATCAACAGAAAATAAGGTCACACAAGGCTGGTCTCAATCAAAAATTTGCCTTTAAATTTTACTCAGAATTAAGTACACTGTTTGCTGTTTGTGTTTTCCACTCACCAATATAAGCTACACAAATTTTGGCTTTATTGAAAAAACACTTACATTAATGAGATAATTAAAATAAAAGACAAATGTTGAAGGAGTCCAGGACTACCTAAAATTAATTTTGCAAGATTAAGGGCAAAGCACTGTGGTGGTTACATTGAATATGCCTCTCAGAGACTAATTCACAGTCCCAGTCAAAAATATGTATGTATTATTCACAGAAAAGATTACATTTGTATTAATTTTAATAATGAAAATATTAATTACATGTATTAATTTTATCTTCATAAAGCATGTTAAAATATTTAATTTTAGTGATTGTTTTTAAGTGTAATATTGAGCCAATATTGCACCTTCCTAATAATAGCTACAAGTGATCAAACATCAGTACCTGCATCCACTGATAGTATTTTTTCATATGGAGAATGACAAAGAGAGTTGTTAAGCAACATTCTCCAACTCCACTAGTCATACTACCCGCAACACCTTCAGTTTGATTAATAATCTGATAGAGATACTGTACACTATGAGGTTAACATTACTGTGAGTGGAGTACTTATTTGGAAACTGTGGGTTTACTACTGCGGTTCTGTATGGTTTGAAGTTATAATAAATGTAATATTATTATCATGATTAACTGTATTACACACTGTTATTAATAAAACTATGTTGTATTAATTAATATTATTATATTATCAGTAATATATTTATTTTACTATTATAGATTTGATATGGCATGACATGGTGGAATGTTTTTGAAATTATAGAGTGAAGAGGGAAAGGTTGTGATGACAATTGTTGATAGGCAAGAGCAAGGTTTTTTAGGATGGAGTGGTGGCCAGTGGTTGCTGGGATGTGACCTGACACGTGCACTTCGATACAACAGGCTGCCACAACAGAATGAATGAACTGCTGACCTCATGCAAAGTGCTGGACATCTCTATCAGAGCAGCTGTTTCAAATGAGCTCAAATGCATCAATGCCTCCTTATGGCACCGTTCAGATCAATCAATCAGTCAAATTGTCTCTACAAAAAGAGTAAAAGAGACTATAATATTACCATCATCACAGGACACACACTCCGTTACACGTCTCTTTGCAAGGAAGCTGTATCATTACATTTCCCCAGCACCTGTGCCATCTGTCCCTTTTTTGATCATAATAATAATCAATATTGTATGAATATGTTACAGACTTCTTAGAAGCCTGATCATTTTTATTTAGTTACATGTTCTGTGTAAGGAGTTTGTGCAGAAATATACTCCCATGATAATAACAGTGAAATGTTTCAAGGTTTCATACATTTACAATCTCTGTGTCAGGCATGGAACGCCATGAAATTTTACAGCTTAATATATTTTTGTCCTTTTTTTGTGCAGATTTTTTGTTTCCTATGAGTGTATACTGGCAGTGACTGAAAGAGCTTAAGTACCTTCCATGAAGGTTAAAACAGCTGAAAAAAAAAAAAAAATCTACCGCACCAAACCCTGTGTGCAGACCCAACAACAATAAACAGTGCCACAGCCTATGAAATGAGCTGGTTTCACTCGTCTTTTGCAGAAGGTGTTTGCTAAGTTTTAAACAAGTGCACGCATGAGGGAGACGAACTTCTGTTTGGGCTGAGAGTGGGTGAGGGATGACAGCTTCTGTGGCATTGCACGTAAAGGTGTCTGGGAGGATTGGGGCATGGGGGGTCAAGATCGGCGCATTTATTAAACTGCAGAAGAGAATAAATGGGGGAGAGCCGCCCCTCCCAGCCAGACTGGTAGAACGCAGGACCCAGCCCCTGGTTCGCTCTCAGACATTGTGCCATTCAGTCCCCAGACTGTATATTCACCAAGCTTCGGGCAGCCATGCATTGTTGCCAGTGGCTCATTTGAATAGCCTTTAGTATTTTGTGTGAGCAAGTCAGCGCTATTTGCATTTGTTCCAGTCACAAAGGTTTACAGGTCAATTGAGGCGGGCTGGAAAAATCTAACACGCCAAAGAACTTTTTTCTCTCTCTCTCTCTCTCTCTCTCTCTCTCGCACTCTCTCTCTCTTTTCTTTTTTCCCCCCTCTTCTTCATCATCTATGGTTGTCAGGCAGCTCATTATGCAGAACTCCTCTTTTTTTTCTTTCCCTCTCTCCGTCTCTCTCTCTCTCTCACTCACTTTCTTTGCTCTGTCTCTCGCCCTCTCCTTCTCCCTCCCTCTCTCTCTCACTCTGTCTCTCTTTGGTTATCTCCCGGTAGTGAATATATGGCAGCGAGGGGCTGGGATTGTTGGTAGCTGGGCGATGCCAGCTGGGGATATACTGGTAGGGAGGCCTCTGCCAGCTTTTCATTCCAGACACACTCTGCCGGGCGGTTTGTGAGGGACGGCCCAAGCCAGCGGCTAACTAGGGCAGCATTCAGAACAAACCCTGATAATCATTTTAATTACCTCGCCCCTCTTCAGGGTTTCAATTTCCATGCGGCGCGCATGCGTGTGCGCGCGTGTGTGTGTGTGTGCGTGACGCGGTCTGTGCGTGTGCGCTTGCGTCTGCGAGCCGTGTGCGTCTTCTCTGCCGCCGTCTGCATGCGGAGTGAGCGTGTCTGCGTCTGTGTGGCGCAGACACGGCACAGGAAAACGCGCAGGGCGCGCTGGAGCGGGGGAAACGGCACTGTCTGCGCATCAGCGCTGTGTAATTAATCCCACTGCGCATCTCCCCGTCTCTCCGGAGGGGGCGGAGCCGCGATATATCCCTCAGTGAGGCCCTTTTCCTCTTTAATTTCCTGAATCTGGGAAATTAATTGTTTTGTAACATTTCATAAAACGCCGGTGCGGTGAAGCCAGCACAATGACGGGGGGACAGAGTCGTTTTTCTACAATGTCTTTTCTCCCCACAAAATGAAAATGTAATTATGGTTCGTTTTTATAAAGGACTGATGGCAAAATCATGACTCAAGAGGAGCAGTCTTTCAGCTTCATTGTGGCAAGAGCGAGAGCAAGTGAATGAAACGGAGAAACTGGTCATTTTAGTCTTATTTTTATATCTGATTAATGTTTTACAGTCTTTATATTAAAGCTGCAACTGATACATTCATCAAGTTATGAATGTTGAGTAGTCAAATTATTTTGCAATATCATTTTCCAGTATTGATAAAAGTATTTAATGTTTTTATTTGAAAGATTTTATATTGTATAATGTGAAAATACTACATTTTTGTATTTGTTAGTCTTTAATAATGAGGAACAGCAAAGTGTGTATAACTTTCATACATATCATAGGGTTGAAGATGAAATAACAGCTATCCGATAGTGTAGGAATTGCCACACGTGCACTCCAGTATTATAGTATTATGTTTAGTGTTGGTATCAAACTGTTACTAACTGTTGCTAGTATTACAATGACATTGTTACAGGGGAATCAATTCATTATCAAGTGTGAAATAATTACTGTTATTCTCCACAATTTGCATTTTCTCAAAAATCCTCAGAAGGAAGTAAGACAACTGAGAATACACAGCAGATAACATTCAGAGCATGAATCATCTTTAAACCTACACTGTTCTGTATGCATGTGTGTGTGTCTTAAGTGTGTGTGTGTGAGTATGTGTGTGTGTGTATGTGTGGTGTGGGGGAGGAGGGTTAGGGGATCATTTGTAATTGCGTAACACGTTAGATTTGAATCATCCAGCGAGGCGTGCGTGTGTGTGTGGGGTTTCAGCGCGGTGCTCTCTGTGGGAGTCGGAGGGAGTGGAGGTGCGTTAGAGTGACGCTCCAGACTGCGTCACACACCGGCCCACCGTGTGGTGCCGGCGCGCCGCGGACGACACGCGTGGGGATGGGGGGGAGGCAACACCTGCGCTGACCGCGGTCGACTCCGTGGTGACCGGAAACTCGAAGTGATGAAATTTCCCAAAATGCAAATCGCCCATCATCACAGAGTCTGGCTGTGGGCAGCTGTTTGAAAAACGAACCTCCATTCAGTGCACCCGCAGTCTTCTGTTCTGCATGGGAAATGGATGTGTAAATACATTATTAAGAGCTGTGGAGCATATTCTTTGTAAAATTCCAGCTGTTTTTTTTAATCCTCTGTTCTCATCTCTCACCTCACTCTGCCTCCTCCATTTGAGGGAATTCTAAATTCTTTAAAATAAGCCTCCAGACAGACAGGTGGCGCTCTCTGCCAGTGCTGCCGCTGCTCTCAGCTGACAGAGCCATCTGTGGGATCTCCTTCTGTGATGTGTGAAATTCAGCGCACAAAGGAGCACCCTTATCTGCATACTCTTCCAATAGAGGGGCCTTTTGGAACAGGCTGTAGACACATGACTGTGCGCTGTTCACCCCTTTCATCCAGAAAGATCCCCCAAACCCCCCCCTGCCCCATCCGCCACCACCACTACCACGCAGCCTGCCACTAAAGCTTTTAGAGCTAAAACAACACCAAATTAAAAACAAAAAAAAAAAAAAACACAAAAGCATTGTCGGGCACAAATATCTGATCCTCTCTGGGTTTGTGGGCTGAAGGTAAACTTGGCTCCTTGGGTGTATTTTTACTTTTTATTTCCTTCATTTTCTTTCATGTCTCCCTTTCTCTCTCTCTCTCTCTCTCTCTCTCTCTCTCTCTCTCTCTCTCTCTCTCTGTGCCCTCCCTGCATCCCTCTCTTCTGCATTTGTCCTTGACAGATATGTGACTTTGTGAGGGCAGTGCTTGGCGCCGTGCCTGTTTCTCGCCCGATAAGAGGGGCAGGGACGTGTGTGGCGTGGCTGCCAGTGTCTTGCTCATGCTGTGGAAGACCCCGGGGTTCGCCTCCTCACTGCTCCTCTGGCCATTCAGGGCTGCCAGGGAGGAGCGGTCAGGTGAGCAGGTAACGCTCACACCACCGAGGAACCCTGGCAGCTCCATGATTCTTCTCACAGAGCCAGGTCTCTCTCTTTCTTTCTCTCCGTCTCTCTATCTGTCTGTCTCTCTCTCTCTGTCTCTTCCTCTCTCTTTCTGTCTCTGTCTCTCTCTCTCTGTCTCTCTGTCTCTTTCTCTCTCTCTCTTTGTCTGTCTCTCTCTCTCTGTCTGTCTCTCTGTCTCTTTCTTTCTGTCTCTCTCTCTGTCTCTGTCCCTCTCTCTTCCTCTCTCTCTCTCTGTCTCTGTCCCTCTCTCTTCCTCTCTCTCTGTCTCTGTCTCTCTCTCTCTTTTGCAGTAACTGACATGCAAACCTGGACAGAGAGGAGGTTTCTGTATGTGGGGGCTGGGGGAGCAGGGGGGAGCGCAGCTCTCCTGTTTATTTTTAAAATGGTGGATGGTGGCCAGGTTGGCACCATGTCCTGTTGGGGGTAGAGCTGTGGTAACGGCATTGGGTGCTGGGGTCTTGTGATGCCCTACCATCCTCTGCTGTGCCTATAAACGGCAGAGCACAAACGTGCAGCCAATTAAAGGACAAAAATAGTGATCTCTTAAACCGAGGACCTAATGGTGTCTGCGATGACGAGACATCCGCTCAGAGCTCGTCTTTCCATGTTCGTCTGCACCTCCTGGATCATGTGCCCGTGCTGTTAGCATTCAGACCGTGCCGAATTCAGCCGGTGATGGAGGAAATGAGGAGGGTGTGTGTGTGTGTGCGTGTGTGTGTGTGTGTGTGTGTGCGTGTTAGTGTGTGTGTGCACGTGTATAAGAGCGTGTGTGTGTGTGTGTGTGTGTGTGTGTGTGTTTTTGTGCTTGTGCCTCTGTGTGTGTGTGTTTGCGTGTGTGTTCATGTTGCGTTTCTTCCATGCGTGTGTGGATGCGGGGAAACAGTGCCGCAGATTTTCCTGTACAGATGGAAAGTCTCTCTAAGCCGCGGTGTCCTCTCTGTGCCCTGACTAGGGCTGTAGGAGGTCAGCAGCTGCCGTGTAACAGGAAGGCCGTCTGACTCTCGCACCTTTTCCCCGACGCTCGCACGACTGACTGCCGCATCCGCTTGGGCTCACAGTGTCTCTGCCTTACGAAGGGCACCCTTTAACATTCCCTCTTGCACATTTTTGTACTAATTGATTTTTTTTTTCATTTCTTGACCCATTATAAGTCTCTGAAGTGGATTCCTTAGAAATTTTCATTGCACCTTCTTGACTCACAGTGAAGTTAAATTTAGTAATTTCCTTGCTGATAGAAAAGCTTGACTCTGGCAGTGTTTTGCGTGCTTTGTGAAGATTGTGTAATTTGTAAAGATTGTATTGTGTGCCCACCCTGCCTCAGTGTCTGTTGGAGAGGTGTGAATAGGTTCATTCTGTTAACATTTCTGGAGTCTCATCTCTTCTCATTCCAGTGGGGCTTTGCAGGGAAGCTGTACTGTGATGGAGGAAACCAGTGACAACACAGGCATATACAGAAGAGTCAGACTAAAAGTTCAGTTAAAGTTGACCTTGTTTAACTGAAATAAAGACAGAGGAATTTTATTAATAGGTGCATTATGTAGTATCCTCCCTATTTAGCCCTTCCTCTAGCCAACAGACACCCAGCCACACCCTTCTGCAGTGTCCTACATAACTCTGTTCACCATGTTTCATTCTTAAAATATTACATTTTCAGAAAATCTTTCAGTATTACTCCAAAATCTTCTTAATAAACAAAACTCTGTCTGAGTGTAAATTTATATTAAACGAGTCGCAAATATTACCCGCACAGTGCAAATAACGTAGATTGTGAAAGTTTGCTTTTCATTTCAGAAGCCACACTCTGCAGTTAAACACTTCAGTTAAACCAAGGATGCAAGCCTCTTTTGGCGGTGTCCTTGCTGTCTAAAGGTATTGTGTGGTATAATTAGTTTTATATTTCTGTCAAGCTTAATCATTTAATTTCTGCCGTTTGTAAAGACTGTACTTACAGTACTGCAAAGTGTGCATGAACAGAAGGGAAAGGTGAGCAAGACCCCCATGGTCTGGATCCTGTAAGATAGGCGGTCAGGACTGCCACGTTAGTTTCGATTGATCTGTTGAATTTGGCCAGTAAATTGGTTTGCTGAAACAGCAGCATCGTGACAGAATTTTCATCACTGAAATCTTTGGAGAACGGTTCTCCAAAAACAAGGCACTGACATGGCTCGGTTTTGGTTGGAACAGATTTTGTGAAAAGTGCTTTTTTTTTTTTGCACAAGGTTAGACCAGACTTTGGTCCCACGTCTCTGGCCAGAAAGTCCTAGTCGCGCTGGGCGTTACAGTCTTATAGACAGTCTGCTGGGGTAATGGCGGCGCAAGCTACACCTTTAGAACCCAGATCCCTTCCTCGTGACAATTAATATGCCGTTTTGTCTGATGTGTATCGTTCACGCTTATCCTTAGTAATCCCTCTTTACCTGTCAGCATATGGAAAGCAAATTGATTTTGACTGTAATGTTTCGGTGTTGCTCTCTGTGGCACACTGAAAACCACGCTGCGATAGTTCTGTGATGGCGTGGGGGTGGGGGTGTGGGGTGTGGGGGGGGGGGCGTTGTAGGAAACGCAGCCGGATTGGCTGGATCGGCGTGGGATGGTGTGGTGCGGTGTGCTGGAAGGAGCCTTGGAGAACGCCTGTCCAGGTCCCGGCGGCGTCCGGCGGGCGGGATTCGGCTTTCAGGGTTCGGCTGGGGTCGGGGGAGGCGATCCTCGAGTGACGATCCGCGAGGAGGCCGTGTCACGGCGCGTGCCGACGTGGTGGTGAGAACGGCAGACCCTCGGCGAGACCCATGTGTCCCCGGTGAGACCTGTGCTCTTGCTGTCTCCTCTGTAGGCATGCTGGAAAATCAAAATAATGCTACTGCTAGTTTATAGGAGTTTATATTAGCAGCCCATTAGAAGGCGAGGCTAGTTTGACAGCATGGGTATCTACGGCCTAAAGTTACGGGGGTGGGTCAGATAAAGTGAAATATATCACGTCTGTTATGAAAAATGTTGAAGAGGATGTTTGTTTCAGTGCATAAAAAGATGTCTTTACTTTGGTTTGAGTATGTCTGGCAGGGTTTGGTATTACTGATATTGAAACCACGATGTGGTATTCAGTGAGTGGTGATGAAAAGAAAAAAGTTACAGTGCATGGTCTCCTTTGTCGTTGTTACATTTTGAGTAAGACGTTGTAGTGTCGTGCTTGTGAGTTAGTGCTTTTGAAACACACCGTTATGTGCTGGCCTGACAATGCCAGCATCCCAGAAAGTCTTACTGCGTTGTTGAGATTAAAATGAATTCATGTAGGGATGTGAGTGCATCATTACAGTTCAGGAGTTTCTTTTATTGCGTGTAAAATTACACTTCCTTTTCGTGACCACCTAATGCGCAGACACCTAATGTCAGTTGCCTGGAGAGATGGAGGATGATTGCTCTTTTTTTTTATCTGTTTCATTCCCCATTTTTCATTATAGACTTTCACCAGCCTTTATGACCAGCATTTTTAATAAGCCATTCCACAGACAGCATCACTCTCACACGCTTTTTCTTAAACACATTTTGTTCTTTCCTTTTGCCTCGCGGTCCAAAAGGGACACAACAAAAATCAAGTTTTAACACTTCTTTCTCTACTCTATCTCGCCCCTATTCAAAGAGGTGAACAGTCAGGCTTTTGAAGCCTTTAAACTTTTCTGTGGTCCCGGCAGAGAGGAGGTTTGTGTGTTTTATGAAAAGTGGGCCTGTTGTTTTTCTCAGCTTATCGCAGTTCTTCAAAGGAAAGTATCTCCCCATTTCCTGGTGAAGACACCATGCTGGACGGCACAATGCGTGTGCTTCACAAAGTGCCAGCAGCAGCAGAATGCGGTAGTTAGTCCCGGCTCGGACGCGCGTGTCCACTGGGGTGATGAGGGCTGTGGGGTGGATTTCGGAGAGGGTCAGTTTGTGCGCAGCCGTCCTCCCCTGCGCTGCAGACCGCCAGAGTCCCGACCACGGCCGCAAGGTGAGTTCTGTTGTGGGGGTCTTCCTCGTCCGTCTGCGTCCTCATCTTTAGGCTGTCCGAACACTCGAAATAAACTGCTGCCTTTTTATTATTCAGCCCTCTTCCGATTTTTACTTTTACACATGGATCTGTTGTGTTGCTTGTATGATTTATGTATTTTATGATTAGCATGTTACGTGCTGATACCACATGTGATATCAAACTGTATTGTATGCGGTTCTTTCTGAGGGTTTTAAAGTCTGTTGAATCTATTCATGTGGCATTTGCTTATTAGACCTCATCTGAGTCACTCTGAGTCTTTGATTTCTCAGTTTGATTTTGAGTGTACCTGTATTATGAAGAAAGGTACTGCGCTGGACATTAAGACAGTGGTCGTGATTAGGTGACTGTCAAACAAAAAAGACCCATTTCAAACTATTCAGCAAATCATGTCATATGCAGTTTTATTTTTTACTGAAACGATCAGGGGAAATCAGATTGTTTAACAAAGAAATTGTTTAATCGTTTGAACAGGCAAATTCCGAACAAACAAATCATAGGTAATGCTTAATAATTAAATGTACAGATTCGCCACTCCAAAAAAGTAGTATGATGTGAAAAAATCTGTCCCATCATATACTATCAGAAAATGAATGCATTCTCTGTCAGGACCTGACTGGGCGGGGGGAGGCGATCTAATACTCTGTATTGACTCCAGGTAATATGAGTATTGCATGGAAAAAGGTAAGTAAATGTGAATTGGTAACTTAGTATTATTTTGAACTTATACAGGAGGAGAAGTTGTAATGTATAGTCATGTGAAGCGTTGCCAAATCCGGCTTGCTCTAAATCATCACAGCTAAATTTTGCATAAATTAACATTTGATTTTATGCCATTTAAAAACAAAGGTGATTTTATGCTGGCGCGAACTATGATTTGGTCACCTTACAAAATGTACCTTCAGCCAAAAAGAATGCCCTTTTTGGCACACCTTTTTCCTGAAAGACAATATTCAGTCTTAAATCTTTGCATGACTTCCAGCTGACAACTTTGATGATGGTCAGACATGGATTTTTAATTTCTGTGCACATATATTGTATTTCTGTACATTGTATGTATATTACTTACTGCATGGTATCAGTTAAACCAAATTGTATTCACCATAGTTCACTGGAAAATAAACAGAATGGATAAATCAAAATAAGAAGTTGCTTCTGTTAAAATGAGTTAAATGAATAAATGTCAGTAGAATTTTTTATTGTTAGCAACATAATGATAGTGAAGAAATATTTATCATATGCCACTATGCAACATGCTACAGTTATCACGTTGTATTAGAAAGCTGTATAGCGATTTGATTTGCAACCTTGATTTGGTAAGTTTTATGATAAATACTGTGATTTCTTGACACAAATGTGTAAAAATATATTAAGAATTCAAACAAATCTCACATTTAAAAAGATGGTGTCAAGGTCATAGAAATGATGGAAAAAATTTTAGATTATATTTCAGCGTATCAGTCGTCATGAAAATATCACTGTAGTGTACTGTTATGAGTAAAATACACACTTGAACGAGGAGAATTTTTGACAATGAGAAATTATGAAAACGCATACATTGGGATATGCTTAAAAACTAGAGGTTGTGTCAAATGTGTCACTGAACACATAAAATAGTAATCTACATATAAAATCTTATCCCATTTACTCATATTGTGATGAAAATGTTTAAATTCATAGAAATTTTGCACATTCATAGAGAGCACTGAATGTGAGAGGAAGCCCATCAGTATTGTTCTGCAGTTAGAAATCTACCAATCTTGGCTTTTTGTATCCTTAAATGAAACATTCCCCGTCCATTGCTACTGAAATACTTACACTGTATCACTATTACTACTCGATTTGTTTTTAAGCAAATATGATTTCTGCTTATCTTGAATTTTATTTTGGCTGTTATAATATGGTATAGTTATAGTGGCAGAAAGTATTGAAAATACAGCACACAGACACATTTGCTCTTTTTTTTAAAAAATAAAGCATTTTATTTCTCTGTTTATTTCTTTTCAACAGCATAAGAATGACAAGACATACATTTGTGTGTCATTTTTTTCTGACTTACAACATTTTTATTTTAGATACTGAGTCATGTCTGTATATACTTTAGACATAAGCTAAATGTATTGCTGTGTGTTTTTTATGAGTGAATGAAAAGTCAGTAATTTATAAATTAGTGATCAGTGAATGTGTAAAAAACAAAACAAAAAACTAATTTAGTACAGCTTGTACAGATTATACATTTACTCTCGTACTCTTTCAATTCTGCATTGTAGTGATGAGGGGTGAAGAGTATATGAATTTGTAATTCAGACATAATATATTTCGACAGACATAATTATCTAATCATCCCACGTTTTAGACACATTGTATCTATAATTTATGTTAATGTGTTGATAGATTCTTTACAGTGTATTTTTATGATAGAATGCAAAATTTGTTTTTCATTCAAGCTTTGTTAAAGTACTAATCAGTGCAGAGTAAATTGGTCTTTTTGTGTAAATCACCACACACAAACTTTCTCTCATGTTCAAATTTAGAAATGCATTTCTGCTAATAACATTTGTTGATACAATCGAGAAATAATTGCAATATGTCCATCTCCGTCTGTGTTTGTGTGTGTGGACTACGTATTTATAATATCAAATAGCAGCACTAAAAACACCAAAGTTGATGTGAAGTCATTCGTGTTGGAAGAAAATTATCACGTTTTTCTTTACGTTTCTCCTTTGTTTGTTTTAAATGTTAATAACAAAAACAGATGGAGTTAACAGGATTAGATACACCAAAAAAGCAAGTTCAGGTTTAAATCTTTCATTCTCTGTAAGACTTATGGTAAACCTGACAATAAATTTTATTTGTCCACCGTATCATCTAGTTAATGTTCCACTGTATATAATTATTATTCTCTTATGTTTTTCCATTATTTCCTGACTGGTCAGATCTGAAATCTTTTAAGTATCGGAAATCATTTCTAGTGACACTTTTTCAAAATTCATCAACATCGATTCACAGGTAAATATTTTAAATTTACAATTCTTACATTGTTTCCTGATCAATGCATATCTGAATAGTGTTCTTAAAATATGTTAGCTGAGCATGTTGATGCAGTACTCTTTCCAAATAATAATATCTTTTATGTAGATCTGAAACCATTGAAATTCTCAAATGATACACTACAATCTGGCATACCTTTGAATTGATCTATTTTATAATCTAATAAACAGCCCATAAAACAAAATTGTGTTTGTTTTAAAGTTCACGCTGTTGAAACAGTAAGCCTTTTTTACTTATTGTTTTTTCCTCTTTGTATTTATTCTTTTGCATATTAACTGTTAATATTTATTGTATTTTGTCTTATTTCCTGCATTCATTACCAAATTAAGATGTTGAACCCTTTTTGAAATACAGTTGTTATTCCCTTTTTAATGTTATTTCCCTTTTTTTTCCTTCTTATTAATGACCGAAACTATTTTGTGTGTTTCATTAATACTAAATTATATTGCCCGGTTGCTTTAAATATTCTCTGTTTTGTATCTGTCAGGGGGCAAAGGGTTAAACTTGCTACCACACATATGTAGTAAAATGCGAAATTCTTTCAGGTTGGCCCCTTTTAAAAACCTCAAATTCCTTGTTTGATAATTATATCTATTGTCGACAATTAAAAAAAGAAAGATTGATAAAACAAATAAAGTTGATCAAGTTTTTATGTCTTTTAATGAACAGGTTTATGTATGTGTTGTGGATGTTGTGGGCAGTGTGTTACAGAATGTTCGATGACTGCCATGTTGCTTTTCCCTCAGTCTGTCCTCCATTTTGTGATATGGATCATTTATACCCCCCATTTTATGAAACAGTCTGCTGTGGTCGCACTGAAGGGCATAATGTAAATAGATGAATTATTCTCCACTTTCATACCTCATTTGTGCAATTCAATCACAGGTTAATTCATTTGACTCCTAATTTGTGGAACTGAATTACATATTTGCGACCTTTGATTAGGCATGCATCAGGGTGTATTTATGAATGAAATTTTTTTTCCATTAACGTCCATTTATTTATTTATTTATTTTTATTTGTAGGGTGGATTAAAATTAAATTCATTTTCAGTTTTCAGTTTCAGTTATAACCTTTACTTTCAGATTTCAGTTACTTTCAATCAGCGGTTTTGAGACTGCATGTATTGGTGCTGTGTGTATGTGTGTGAAAAGAAGTTTGGTTTCTGTAAACGGTAGGTTGTGCTGTGTTTGCCTGAACTTGTGTTCTTTTTTGGCAAAAGGGCACACATCTTCGATATGCTATTTTAATTTGATATATGTAGGCGAATTTTTGGTGTTATTAGTGTTTTCTTTGCGAAGGGCTGGTTGTTAGAGTTTAATTTTATTTTGCGTGTTTTTAGGGCTGTTGTCGTACCGAACAAAACCTGTGTGTCTCCGCACACCTCCGACTCGGTGTGTCTGCGTCTGGGGGCATTAGCTCCGGCGCTCCGGCGCTTAAAGTGGCACACAAAGGTCAACGGTGTTAATAGGAAGTGATGTCGGCTCCCTGAGTGACATCCCAGGGGGGATAACCCCTTAATCCCTATTAGCTAATGTATTAGTGATCGTCACCTACTCAAAGCAAACAGCGCTGCCCTCTCCTTCAATGGGGCCTCCCCGGCTCCTAGTGTAACGCTTCTGACCCGGGGGTCACGGCCTTTGTTCCCCACTCAATGGAGAGTGGCCTCTGAGGTCCCGGGTGTAATAGAGAGGTTGTTTAGGCACGTGCGGAGCTCGAGCGCGACCACCAAGGTGACCCCCCCCCACCCCCGGCTGCTCCTGACAAGCAGAAGGGAAAACCGGGGGTTAATACCGGACAGGGTTTGTGAAAATGATGGGCTGATTTTTGTTGCTATTGTTGTCGTTTTAAAATTATTTAATTATTTGATTTTTTTTTAAAATCCTGCCGTGAGGCTCTCTGACGCGGTGCTCTGGGTGTGGTCCCGCGTGTGCGTGTTTGGCCTCTCCGTCCTTGTCTGTCCCCTTCCCCTGTAAATCAGAGGAGACGGGTCTCTCCCTTCTTGTATTGCCATCTCCCTCAGCACCTCTCCCCCACCCCCAAAACCCCCACCCCCCTCTGTCCTTGCACACTGCATGGACACCCCACCTGGAAAACACAGCAGCTCCTGCCCGCAAAAGTGCAAAAAAACGGCATCCAAACGAGAGCCTCTGGTCTCATTTGTCAGCTTTACACAGTGTGTGTTACATGTTAAAAAAAAAGTCAGAAAGTTGCTGCTGAATGATATGACCCTCATGGCTGCTACACTGTTTCTTTAGGCATAGATTTCACTGTGAATGGACCTATAAAATTAGCCATAAAGAGAAGATACAAAGAGGCCTAACTTTAAATGCTGAAGGTCAGATTTAAACAATGTAACACCATGGCCTTGTGGGTGTGTTAAACACTGTAACACAGCCAGGCTGAAAAAGTAGTTATTCCAAATCATTTATTATGAATATATAGCATGAATCTGTACTGTCTACTGTGTAAGTGCAAGAGACGCATTAACACACTGTAACACATGTAATTTAGAATTTAAATGTGTGTGCTTATATTTTAATAGCAATATGTATGTAGTAATATTTTAGGAGCAGGGTGTATTTAGTAAAAGTCAGTGATGGTGGGTAATAATATGAAAGTTTTTTTATTACAGTTTTTGACTTACTGTATATGCACCAGGTCCTGAAACATGAATTAAAACAATCCTATTTCCTTTGATAAATTTAGAAAAAAAACTATAAATAAATCAGCTGTTTAGAATACTTTAAAATTGGATTTTTGGTAAGTGATCTGTAGTTATTGCTTTTTATATCAGTTGTTGAGGACTAAATTTAGTCAAATCCATTCAATCAGAGTATGAAAATATGGCTTTATTTTGTATCACTTAAAATAATGATTATTTCATCTTTCAAAGTTTTGTCTCAAAAAGAATATCTGCACAGCACTTTTTTTACTGAATTGAAACAGCACAGTTTTATCATTTAAATTACATTATATTTTCATTAAATATAAAAAGGTCAGTTATATGTGGTTTATGGCAAACTTGCCCCCCACATGCTTCTGGCTGCTGATACACGTTCACTGAAGCCGACTAGAGAAAGTGCGCAGCAGTCATTGCACAAACAGCATGACCGAGGCAGCCATTTTGTTTTGAGATTAGGTGCATTTTCCTCTGTATGTCTGAATTATTTAACGAGAATAATTATCAGTTAAATTAGGATGAGGTTAGAAGTGCGGAAACCTTGCTGTTTTGTGAGCTTTCATTAATAGTTATCATTTTGAATGTGTGCAATCTGCAGGTGTGTAGGTAAACAGCAGGCTGTGCATTGCACTGGTAAACTGTGTGATATGAGCATTCACTTACCTAAACTTTATTTCAATGTGTAGTTACTTTTTTACTTGTTTTGCTTTGATGAATATCTTGTATTTTCTTTTTCAGGAAATTTACCAACCTTAAAATTACAGAAATAACATTTTTTAAACCCTTGTTCTCCAAATGTTTTTTTTTTCTTTTAGTAATTAATTTGTAATTAAGCAGACCAGTAGTTATGACCAATAGATTTTAATCCTCATACATGAATTCCAAGTATTTATTCTTTGACCTATGAAATTTAGGCAAGCGTACGAAATATGCTTACTCTTTTACAGTTTCTACAGCTTGCGCAGTAATCCCATTGGCCAGCTTGGATAATGCAGCCTGATGGCTTAATGCAGGCTTAAAACTAAAGAACAATCGATGAAAAGCGTTCTGCGCTGAAATTTGTGCAGAAGTGCATTCTGTCGGCCCCATGTAAACACAGGCAGCATGAGGCAGTGGATGGGGCTGTATGGGAGCGCATACTGTTGAGAACTGGCAGTTGAGCCAAAACCAAAACTGTATCCTCAAGTGAACTTTCTGCAAAGTACGGCGCAGCGAACATGCCAAGGCAGCGGGTCTGAGGCGTGGATTAGCCATTACACGACAGCGCAGGATACTGTCTGTCTGTCTGTCTGTCTGCCTGCCTGCCTGCCTGCCTGCACGGAAACCTGCTGCAGATATGCACACACGCAAAGCAGTGCATGTCAGTCAAAATTTACTCCTGCATGCGTGTGTGTTTGTATGCATGTGAGTGCGCCAGTGTGTGTATATGCATGTGTGTTTGTATGCATGTGTGTTTGTATGCATGTGTGTGTGTGTGTGTGTTGTGTGTGTGTGTGTGTGTGTGGGTGTGTGTGTGAGAGAGAGACGGTGTGTGCGTGCACACACTTGTGTGCATGTGCCCGTGCATGCGCGTGTGCGTGTGCATGCGTGTGCCTGCGTGTGTGCGTCCGCGTGCGCGCGCGTGCGGGCGTCTGCGCCCGGGCGCGCGGCTCTTTACATCGGCAGCTTCTCTTTCAATTGGTCACAAGACGTGGCGAGATGTGACGTAGAGTAGCCCTGCACGGTGAGGAGTTCTGGTGCGCGGCTCGGCGGGCGCAGCACCAAGTTCTGCCGCCCAGAAATCGTTTGGCACAAAAAATAAATAAATATCTGTACGCCTGTATACATTTAAAAAAAAAAAAGAAAGGTTTGAGTCGCCTCTCTGGTTGTGCGATCGGTTTTTCCTCGTTTCTGTCTGCAGTTGGTTAGACCCGGGTTTAAGCCGAGGCGGTGGGGCGGCCGGCCGACGGCCGTGAGGGGCTGAACGTGGAGGGGAAGAGGCGGCAGGGCAGCACGTTCAGCCAGGAATAGCACCAGCGTGGAGAGCCTGCTCCCAGCGCCTCCCGCATGCACGACCAGCAGGCAGTGCAGGCATGTCAGCCGAACCGCGGCAGCGGCCATGTTAGGACCATGTGCACGGACCTTTAATTACTCTATTTCTTCCACAAACAGAGAGAAATTTAACGGTTTAAAGCCTAAAAAAAAAAAAAAAGAGAGAGAGAGAGGTTCCCCCACCTTGTTCTGTCATTCCTGCTGTCCCTCACGGCCCCTCTTTCTGTCTCGGCAGCTCTGAAACCCCAGATGGATAAAATAAGCTTGTTAACATAGTCCACGATTTGAGTTTTAGATAAAGAGTTTTTTCCCTTTTTCTTTCTCTTTTGTACTCCTGCTACTTTGCAGAGGGAGGGGGGGAAAAAAAAAAGTTTGTGCTGCGAGCCTACCCTCACAGCTTTTTGGAACTACAGCCAAAAGAGGCAGGAAGTTGTTTTACAATAGCGTTACAGTAATCTGCCACAAATGGAAAAAGCCAAATGTTGGTCACGGAGCGTAGAGTGTTGCAGAAGAAGGAAAAGTGTTCTGGGGGGGGGACAAAAATTTCAAATTGAGATACTCGGAATGATACTGCATGTTCCTGCCGCGAGCGTTATCTGTGTACAGGAAGAATAACTTTTTTATAAATACTTGGAATGCATCAAACTGACATCACAGTTAAAGTTGTGAAAACCAGGGAGAGCAAGGATGGGTGGGGCTGGGACCTGCAGGGGGGGGGTTAGTGGTGTGGGGGAGGACGTGAAGGGGTAAATAACTCGGGAGTGTGTGAACACGTGACACCCAAACTCACAGATAGATCTTTTTGTTGTTTGCAGTTTTTAATCCTGATCCTGCCCAGGTGGGAGTCTGCAGGACGCTTTGATTTTGTTCAGGGCTTTTTTTTTTTTTTTTTTTTTTTTTGCTTTTTAGCACTGTCACTGTTCTGTCCTGCAGGAGTTTCTGCGTGCAATTCTCAATCACACTGCACTGACGGCAGCTGTTTCTCCTCCAGCATAGCACTGAAGCTGTCTCACCCAAATGCTTATCAGTTTTTGACTCTCTGCCAAAATAGTTAGGCGGTCCGAGCAGTGTTTAACTCGTAAGAGTTGTCGGATTAGTTCCGTGGAAGAAACAAGCTGTTGCCGGCGCACTTTACGCTGCTGCACCCGTATTTCGGGTGGTTAAAGTTTTCGGATTTTAGGCTGTTGTTTTCGTTTACCCCCCTCTCTGACCAGCTGCGAGGATCCCAAAAGAGTTCAGGAACTCTGCGGCTTGAGGTTGAGAAAGTTTTTTTTTCTTCTTCTTCTTTTTTTTTAATGCACTCTCGTTAGGAGTGGACGTGTGAAAGATGGTTAATTATTTACCCAGCTTTCAGAAGTCTTGCATATTTTAAGACTCCTCGGGCAGGTAACTCTGGCGTTAGAGCTTCCCCCACTTCTCTGTTTTCTTTGGTAGATGACCAAGGTGCAGAGTGTGAGAGTGTGCACTGCGACTGCGCTATCGAGGAGGAGTGGATTCTGTGTCACTCCCTCCCCCTCGCCACCCCCCCGCCTCCCCTCCCACTCTGCTTCCCTCGCTCCCTCCCTCTCTCTCTCTCTCTCTCTCTCTTCTTTCTCTCTCCCTCCCTCCCTCTCTCTCCCTCTCTCAAGTGCAAGCACAATTCCTTGCTGTGTCGGGGCCGCGTGATGAAAAAAAGCGAGCCGCTCACGCACTCTCTCATGCGCCCGCGCGTTGCTATTTCATCATCAGCTGAGCCCGTCTCCCCGGCACACACTGTTCACTCGCCCTCTCCTCCTCTCTCCTCTCTCTCTCCGCGCTCGCAGTCCCTGCCTGCCGATCGCAAGGGGGAGACTGGAGCTTTGCAGGAAAAAAAAGAGAAAAAAACTCTGCAGCTATTTCTACAGCAAGGGCCTCCCCTTCAGACAGCCTGTGCCAGAGAAGGAGGGCTTTTTTTTTTTTTTTTACTACTAACTGGATTTTAACCCTCTGGCTCCAACTATCTGCACAGCAGCGCTAAATATTCCTGCAACAAGTTGCTTTTTGGGGCGTTTCTCGATTTTATAACGCAATATTTTTTCCCCTCTTTTTTTTGTTTTGTTGTCGCGTAATATTTTTCACTCTGTGTGACTTTGCAGCGCCGTCGCAGTTTTCTTCTCGAAAGCGATTTGTGATTCTTTTTCTTTATAAAATGTAGCTTAATTTTTTTCCTTTTTCTTTTTTTTTTTTGAAAAGAGGGTTTTGTGTAAAGAAATCATTCTTCTTTGGTGGACTTTTCTCCTCCTGGACTCTGTGGGCCCCCCCCGGGATCGTCCTTTGAGGCGCCCTGCCGCCTTGTACCGGGCTCGTGAAGGGTAACACGTTTTTATTGCTGTTGTTTTGTTTGTTTTTCGGTTCCGGGGCGAAAAATGGCCGCATTCTCCGCGCACATTGCGCTCTGTGGGTAAAAGACGTGCCATTCGCAAGAGCCAGAGGCTGTACGCGAAGATTGCACCTCTCTCCTCTCTCCTCTCTCTCTCTCTCTCTCCCTCTCTTTCTCTCGCTCTCTCTCCCTCTCCCTCTCCCTCTCCCTCTCTCGCGCGCACTCGCTCTCTCTGTCTCCTGACAGGGCAGTGTGAGAGCGGAGCTGAAACGGAGCTCTTTCTGGGACAGGTGCCAATTTCAAACAAAAGACATAAAAAGGCAATGAGCGAAAAATACGTAGATCGAATTTAAAAAAAAAAAAAAAAGAAAGAAAAAGAAAGAGAAAAAAGACTGCACAGTAACGTACAGAGTCACGTGTGCTGACCATGCATACGCTCCTGACGGTTTTTCTGCGTGCATGTGTGTAGTTTTGAGAATTATTCCAGGACAGGCTGAACTGCACTCCGCTGCTCCCAGTGTAGTGAAGGCATTCGAGTTGGGAAAGGGTTTTTTTTTTTTTTTTTTTTTTTTGGGGGGGGGGGGGGGTTCCTTTTTCAAACTGATGAATAATTCATAGGCCCCAGCCAGCATTGAGGCTGGACTGGCAATGTTATTAGCATGCATCAGACATGCTGTTTGTCTGTTTGCTAACATTCTTCATTCAAAGACTTGTTAACCAGCAGACGAGCTTAACACGCGCCTTCCAGCCTCCCTCATGGCTCCCTATTGTTGGCAGCCCTGCCAGCGCCGGGGCCAGGGCAGGCCGGCGAGCACGCGGCTCGGGGGGCCGGAGCTGGTTGCTAGGTAGGGGACTGCCTGGCGAATCACAGGCCCTCACCCCTGCCTCTCCGTAGCGATGGAGCTGACCGCCCCTCTTTCCTCCCCAGCAGAGCCGCGGATCCCGCGAAGCGGCGAGGAGAAAAAAAAGGCCTCCCTCGATTCCTTCTCCTCGCCCCGGACCCTCGCTGCCTGCGGCCTCTCCCGACGAAAGAGGGTAAGTGATACGTGTGTGTGTGTGTGTGTGTGTGTGTGTGTGTGGGACTGCATGTGCGTACAGTACGCGTGCTTGTGTATTACTGTGCGTGTGTGTATATCTTACGTCTTCATAAACGTGCACAAACACACATGTATTTAATGGCATGGATATGGATATATATGTATTTATACGCGGATACACCGTTCATGTGATTTTTATATTTCAGCAAATAAAAAACACACATACACACACACGCAAATGCCGGCGGTTAAGTGGCAATTTAAGGGCTGTTTTGTGCAGATATATGTGCACTAGTGCGTGCTCTTGCAAGCGAAAGGATATGACTAAACGCTTAATTCTGTGTGTTATCTGCAGTGAGAAAAAATATTTCAGTTCGACACTTTTTGCTCCAGAATGTGAACAAAGTAGCGCTTATCAATATAACTGAATTGTCACTTTTTTCGTAGCAGTCAGTGTAATAATTTTTTGCCGAGCTTTAAGTGCTTCCCAGCTTCTCTAAGTAACAGTGAGGTTTTCCTTGTTACAATTAGTAATTGTTGAAAGGACACAGTTTTGCGGGAACTTCATGTGACTGATACACTTTCGGGCCTGTTGCCAGACAGAGCGAGCTGTACTGTAGTGTCTTCTTTGAGAAACACATTATTTTTTTCTACAACTTTTCAAAGCTGTTAAATTATATTATTACTGAGGCTTCCCCTGCATTTAATTCTGAAAGTTTGCTGAAAACGTTTTGCTCTTCGTTTGTCAGTCATTTTTACACAGGTGAAAATTTTCTCCCTTCACCAAATGAGCACACCTGCATGCATTCCTCTACATATGAACATATGATCCGCCATATTACCATTAAACACATAAAAAACATCATACATTGTTTTATTACAGAAATAATTAAATTTGCATTTTTATGATTACTTAAAAATGATGTATCTGCTTCTTCTTTCAGTTCTATTAATTTAATTTCTGTAGTTTTTTTGGTTTTTCCAGATTTATTATTTCATGGTTTAATTAGAAAAGACAGTATTAATACGTTAAAAAATTATAGTATTTGCTGAATATTATTAAACAATATTATTAATGATTTTACCTGCTTGTCCATCAAATATATTTTTGAATTAACTGATAATTCACAACATGTTTTTTGGAAGTAAAAATTAACGTATTTTCAGATGTAAGATTCATTTAGATGGAAATGTATATATTCATGATCAAAATCAGCATAGTAAAATTAGTAAAGATGTCCAGAAGAAATTGTAACAATTTTAACAATGTGTTTGACTAGTAAAGATATGTAGTTTATTTACTAAAATTTTCATTTTAAATTAGTGATTAAATGTATTAATTTTACATGATTATTGAAATAGCACTGAGAGTTTACCTATCATTTAGTAATAAACAATTCTAAAGTGGCTGATTATTTCTAGTCATGAACTACTTTTATAAAATGCAGATGAACAGATTTTAACAGTATGGTATTTTTAATGTATCACATAGGGGGACTGTAGGTGTAAGTCACATGAAAAAAGCGCTAGGAAACACCTGCAGTTCCTGTTATTTTTATGGACCCATCTATGCTGTAGTTCTTATTATTTTTAGCAATGTACCTGCCGTTTGCAGCATTTTAAAGGATGAAACAATTATTCATAGTATTCTCACGAGGATGTAGCTACCTGCAGTTTGTAGATAGATTTTTACAATGGTCCATATTGTTTTTAGAGATATACCTGTAGTATGTATTATTTTTACAGACACAGTTACAGTTTGTACTGTATTATTATTATAGACTGAAACCTTTGTGAAATAATTGTAATTGAATCTATCTGTCCAAATGACTAAAACAAAACATGTTCTTGTGAGTATTTTTTTTCTTCTTTCGTATTTTTTATTTAAAACAAGCTGGCAATTTTAAAATTGTTGTGACACTTCTGTGTGCTGATTTGTAGGATATTTGCATACTTTCTTTAACACACACACACACACACACACACACACACACACACACACACACACACGCTTGCTGTATGTTTGGAGGCTGTGTTGTTGGTCAGATGGCATGGGCGAAGATCTCGGATCACACGCACGGTGCTGACATACGCGGTGTCCTGGCGCACCGCGGGCACCTGTGCCAGCGCCCTGCGCCCTGGCCGCGGACGCAGGGGTGATGCGGCAGACTCCCTCCACCTGCGGTCCGATGCTTTTTTTGGGGCGCCCTGTAAGGGGGCGCAGGTGGCGTGATCCGACGCGGGTACGGCCCGGCTCAGAACCCGCTGGCGCCGGCCGGCGTCTCCGAGTGACGCCAGGGCGTGATGCTCGTGCCATCCATGGCGGGGTTCACGCTGGCCGGCGCGTAGGTTACAGACATGCGATACGAGCGGACCTGGCATCGGGGTACGAGCGGCCTCGACGGGGTTCGAGCCTCAGCGTCGGGGTTCGAGCGGCAGCGTCAGGGTACGTGCATCCGTAGCTCTGCCTCAGAGCCCCCCAGCATGGCCGCTTTGCCTCCATGTGTTCCACAATGGACCAACAGTCCTGCCCTCAGTGTGGTTCCCACGCCTCGATTCGGGGCGGGGTACAATCCCCCCCCCCATGCAGACACACAGCAGGCGGGGGGTAAATGGAGCCATGCTCCACACAGGCCCTGGTGATAGTTTTTGTTTTGTTTTGTTTTGTTTTTATATGACTCAGTTTGTCCACTTTCTCTGTCCGCTCTGCTCATTTCGAGAACCAAAAGGCATTAGGATAGAGTTTGATTTTGATTTGTGAACTTTTTTTTTATTTTAAATTGCCGTCAGATCCACTCACACAAACAGTTTAATATTGTGTTATGTTTGTGTAATTTTTGAGTCACATTTTAAAATGACAACGCATAATTTCAGCATGAACAAAAACTAATTTTTGCATAGGCAAATATTACATTTTAAAAGAATTGTAACATGCATGAATGCAGACAGTATTTATTTATTCGGTTACTTTAATGTTTTTGTCTTTGTATTGATTATTATTTCTGGTATTTCACTGCATCATTGTCAGGGCGTTGTTTGTTAAGATTGTTGGTGAAATGAAAGCTTGTACTGCAGAACATTGAGGCAGCTTGCAGGCTTCAGAATTGCGTGTGGGGTATTTAGCACTCAGAGGAAATTAGAGCAGTGGTCTAGTCACTCCTGACCACAGTGATAGTGGCACTTCCACAATTCCCACAAAATCACAGCCGCGATTCACAGTGATCATGTGACCCGAAGGAATAAAGTAGGCAAACTCCGCAGGGGGGGGGACAAAAACAAAAAACGCAGACTGCTCATTTGCATTTTCAAATTCATGACTGTTAGAAACTGTTAAAAGTAATATTGTTATAATGGCCATTCTTACGGCGTGGTCTGGGATGAATGTGTTTTCCAGAAGGTGGTGGAAAGCCTAAAATGAATGGCATTTTTAGGGTGCAGACAGAGAAGGGGAGGGGGGGGGCATTGTGTTTAATATTCCACTGAAACCCCGGAGTGGGCGTGTGCCATGAAGGCCGGGCTGACGGAGCGGCCCTGCTTTGTGGAGAGTGGCTGAATGAGGCGCTGAAACAAAAGACCTGTCTGCCTCTGAGTTTGTGGGAAAATCCAGAAGCATTTGTTTATTTCTGAAGTCCTAAAGGCGAGATGTGGGTGAAAGCAAATACACGGAGAGAGAGAGAGAGTGTGTGAATTACTGAGGTAGGGAACAGGATTAGATCCAGCAAACTCCTTTCTCCCTTCGACTTCGACATTTTAATGTAAAAAATATTAACTTTAAATTATATATTTATATATTGATTTACACCATACAGCATATTTATCGTTCTCAAGCACATCCGATGTGGGGAAAAAATATCTTGGCTGAAATATCATTGATATTTTATCGTAGAATAGATACGTTTCTGCATATGTGCACATACAGAGGGTTGACCAGGCATGTACAGTAGTGTGCATGTACCACAAGCAAAGTTTTCTATGCGTGTGTATGAGGTTTCGCCCTTGGAGGAAGCATAAGGATGCTTACAGAGTGGAACTGAAATTCAGAGGACTGTATTAATAGAAGGTGCTGATGCACAGAGTGGTTAAACATTTAAAATCCTTCAATATCCTGCTCTTCCTTTTCTTTACAGTCTAGAATTATTAGCGATTTAGGATCAAAAGTAGCAGTGATATTTTTTCCTGCATGTAATGAATCAAATACATTTATACTGCCCATTTATTCAGTTATACCACAGAAGCGCATTTTTCTTATTTAATTGTTTTGTAATTTAATCCAAGAAAAATAAATTAGTTACTAAGTAACCTTTGCGGTCATTTGCAGGTGCAAACATTTTTACTCCTTTTAGTGCAACATTTAATTAAGCATGTACCTCATTCATTTTGGTTCTGATAGCTGTGTTGCAAAACCACTAATAAATTGTACTTTTTTTCAAAATTTAAAATAAATTCATTAGTATTTATTTAGTTATTTGGTATGAGTTTTTGTAAGAAAATTACCTACTATTAATAATTGATTAAGTGTTAGTATTAAAATTAAATAAAACATGCTTAATAAATAAATATTTCCAAACACAAGTTTTTACAGATAAAATTCCAAATTGCACTGTAATTTTCAATATGCAGAATAATGCATCGATTGCAGTAAGGATTTGCACTTTGACACGCTGTGCAAAATATTTTAGCAAAAAGTGAAATGAAATTTCCGGGTTAAGTAGCCCGTGTGTGTGTGTGTGTGTGTGTGTGTGTGTGTGTTTGAATTCAGTGCAGCATATCTGCTGTCATGGTGTGCGGTTGCTATCTCTCTGCAGTGCTTTCACTTCTCTTATTATTCTGTGTTTATTAGTGATCAGATTTTAACATTTATACATGGTACAATCTTATTGTGGCTCTTTGTGTGTGAGTGTGTGTGTGTGTGTGTGTGTGTGTGTGTGTGTGTGTGTGTGTGTGTGTGTGTGTCTGTGTTATATTGAATTATGTCATCACTTTCATAATTAGTGGCATTAGTCACAGGTTTGCATAAAAGAGTGAAATGAAAATGTCACAGAAGCTTGTTGTCAAAGAGAAAGTATCTCTGGCCTAATTTTGCTCCAAGGTAGAGTGGAAGACAGCTGTAATTTACTGTCACAAGGAGTATGCTTATTTACATTTGAGTTTTGTAGAATGCAGCAGCATTAACAGTCACATATAAGCTTGTCTGTAACACTACTGTTTGATTCAATTCTTTTTTTTTTAATGAAAGTAGGCCCACTAGTTTAGCTGTAAGATTGGCGCTCAAATTGCGGTCATGGTTTTAAAATTTCATTTTCTTGACAAATGTGTGTGTGTCTTGTTTGTGCAGTGGACAAGACTGAATAAAAGTTTTGACCCTTCGGAGTACCTTTTCGGCAGATCCTTATTTTGCAACAGTGGGTTTCTCCTGATGTGAACCGTATCCTAATACGTGTGTGAGTGTTAGGGTAGGTGCCTGTGTTTCATCACTTTAAAAACCACACACAGTGTAAATGTCCTTATTGAATTTAGATCATTTCTGTTTTTATCAATTCATGGTTAATTGTTGCATTTTATTTCTGAGGCTATAAAATAAAATCTTAATTTCAATATTGTTGCTTATTGTTCAGTGTTCTCCGTAGATATTTGCTGTAATAACTTGATAGATTTGGAGCTTGATACAGGTTTGATAGATTTGTTTGACCGTGTTCTACAGTGCTGCATCAGAGCTGTAATTGTAACAGAGGTGCATTTCTGAGATATAATGAAAGGAGATCATTTCAGAAGTGGTTTTGTTTTTGTGGCTTGGCACTTTGGTGTTTCGGTTCGGTCGTTAGCTCAATCAAGAGGCCAGTGGAAATTTTTCAAGACAGTGTGTATTGAAATAATCCTTCAATACGTATGGAGTATTGGCTCCCGTTAATTGTCCATATTGTCACTTATTTTTGTGTGTGTGTGTGTGTGTGTGTGTGTGTGTGTGTGTGTTTGTAAACTAATGAAAAAATAAGCAACAGTATTAACATTAAGTATTTAATATTAATAAATAATATTTAATATTAAGGATCAATTCTGTTATAAATTGCAAAAGATCAAAACAAGGTTTTAGTGAGGCTGTCTGGTGCTGTGTTTGCCCTTGTAAAGCAGGGACTCGCTTGTGATTGACAGGGCATTATGACCATTCAGCACTGAGATGATCTCACAGTGTCACACCCTACTGGTCATGGCACTCTCCTGACCCGCCCCTGGTGGACAGGGTGTGCACTGGTGTGGAACGCGAGGGGCGGTGCTGGAGAAATTTAAAAAGCGACAGAATATTTCTGTCATTCATTTTGTGACAGGAACAAAAATGATGATAATAATAACAGTAATAATAATAATAATAAGTTTGTGGGTGATAAGCACATGGGTTTAATGTAATCCCACAGGGAGATTTTTTATGTTTTTCGTGGCGGTGCAGTGAGGAAGAGCAAACAGCGTGGAAAGGGAGGAAAAGAGAATATTCAAGCATTAGGATGTAATATGTGAGAAAGCGATCCTGTCAGCGCCACCGAAGGCAGACACCTACGACTGTGAATTAGAGTAGGTTAAATTCAGTTAAGTTCTCTCTGTGTGTCACATTCAGTATCTGCTTCTTTTAGTGAGAGTGTAATTCCCTGACTCAGTTCCTGTGATAGATAGCTTAAGAACTCAGGTGTTAAGAATCACCGAGTGTTTAAAAGTGACAGGAAGAGGTAAAATGGTCCATCTTACTCCTGAGCTGTACGAGACTCAGATAACTAAACTCCCACTCAGACAGATGAGCAGATTTTTTTTATTTCAAATGTTGTTCCTATTTTCTTTAAAAAAAGGAATACATAAAATGCATTTATTTGCATGAACTACAAAGACAGTCATCTGTACATTTTGACCAAATCAAACTTGGATGAAGAATGAAAATGTGTCTTTTGAGGCCTAGAGACTGGCACTGAAATACAACCCTTTTTATTTCGCCAAAGGCAAGGCTGCCAACACAACCGTAATCCTTTAAAGCAAAACATGTAAGAGCTTTCCATTTATATGTTGCTTTTACCTAAGTAACATATCCAATATGGTGTGTGTGTACATGTATATATAATTTTTTTATGTTCACTATGATAGATAACAGATTATCTAGGTTACTTTTCGCAATGGTCCTCATTTTTTTTTGGCATGCTGTGAATAAGTCAATGGAATAAACATTTGCGACAGTATACATTTTATTTAGAATTTTTCATGTGTGTTAACGTAAAGCTCATCTATTTGCAAATATGATCAACTTTTTCAGGAAATTATAGGGTATGTTGTGTAGCCATGGATGTGTCTTTTTTGATGTTGTTGCTTTGTTTTTGTCTGTGTGTTATTTCAGCAATATCAGCCGCTCAAAGTGTAACACGGACACACGCACGGCGAGTGTGACCGTTAAAGTGTGTTAGCTATGCAGAACGGAAACGCAGAATTCAGGCTAACTTCTGCAGCTGAGCCCCTTAACTCTGCCACTGGCCTGGCTTTCTCACGCTGAACATTTTAATACATTTGAAAGTGAATTTGAAGGTGGGTGATCAGGGCGGTTCGGTGCCGATTTCCTTCCCTTTTAAGGGACATGTTAGCACAGAGCCGTGTTATCTCTCTCACTGGCTCTCCTTCAGTGAGTGGTTCAAGCATCACAAAGTGACGTGGCAGATCAGACCGAGAGCTGTGGTCGTTCAGACATTTTCACTCATATTAGGAAAAAAAAGAGCGGAATGAGCGTTCAGCTTCTGACAGATTTAATGTTCTCTGGCTCTGCTCAGAAATCTGGTACAGTGGAGGCAAATCACACACCAGAATCAGATCATTTTCAGAATTAAAATTTAAAATTTTATTTACCTACATTTGGCATTTTGTTCCTGTTCCTGTTTTTCTGCATGGTTGAGACATTCCAGTCAATAAATCTCTTAATGAGGATACATCAGATTACAGATATTAGCAGGAATCTTTGACAGATTTTTTTGGAACTGGTCAGGGGCTGAAGTTTGTTGTGTGAAAACCTAGTGCAGGTTTTTTGTGCCGCACAAAGAGAGCTTTGATAAATGTCATGCTGTCTGTGCATGTATAATGCTGTATCTGAACAGTCGAAATGAAAATGGAAACAATCGACGAAAAATGTGACGTAGAGAATGAGAAAATCCTGCCCTAAAGATGACGTGGGAAACAGCGGCCACTATAGGCTGTTTGTATAAATGCATCTCCTGGTTGGCTCCCCTGTGGATTTGGGATTTGGTACCATGCAGGGTAAAGAAAAGCAGGTGCAGATTTACCTCAGAGCTCAGGCTGGTCCTGCTGGATCTACACACATGGAAACACTTTTCCCACCACGGGCGGCCACTGTGAACAGGCCACCAATTCATTCTGCGTGTCTACTGGAGTATTATAGGTGATGTCATTTCTGATTCACATATGGAGTCTTTTTTAACTTCTGGGGGACAGCTGTGCTTGAAAATGGATGATATTGTGTTTCAATCTTGTGCTATATGAATGGTATGATTTGTATTTTTTTTATCATACCATCATATTATAATGTCACAAAATCCGTTTGGTCCATTAATTTCTGGACATAAGAAATTACATATGTTATTACATGTGTTACATGTGTTATAATTATTATTTATAATTGTTATATTTTACCGTTCTTGTTATCATGTAGTAGTGTTAACTACTCATAATGAGGTTCTCTCTCCTGACTTAGTCAGCAAGGCTTTATTTTTATGCTAATTAACAAATTATAAACTGTACATTTTTTAGTCCCATTGTTTAATTTTCTAAAATATCTGATACAATGCAGTGTAAAATCAGAAACAGTTTGTGTCTTGATTCTGTGGTCGTCACAAGAGGTCAAGGTATTATTCCGAATATGGACATGAACCAGAGACAGGTACCGGTGCTGCCTTCTAGTTCAACCAAGGTGCATTGAAATATTTTAACTATATAGGAATATCCTCGCATGCTTCCTTTTTCATCATCCCCAAAGTGGTGCTGAACTTTTTTTTTACCGTTATTCCCAAATATGAGCAGAAAAGGGCAAGTGCTGGATGGGGATGCGGAGCCTTAAAGGTCAAGCAAAGATAATGAGAAAGGAGACACTGGGACAGCATGGTTAGCACTCTGAGCTCCACAATAGGGCCATTGTCACTGGGCTCAGCACCAGATGACTGGGAATCTGCAGCCCCATGGGAAGAGCGCCACCTTCTGGATCTTTGCACCACTCAGCAGCGGTCTGATTGCTCTGCCTCTTCTACCTGACCAAACCCAGCTCTCCTCTTTTGCACGGATTTCGGTTCAGGTTAATCAGAGAGAGCTGTGTTGCGTGGTTCTGTTGAGTACCAGCAAATGCCCACCTTACGCATGTTAAATACTGGAGGGTGCAGTGAGTTTTTTCCAGCCCTTTCCATCTCAATCATAGTATTATAACAGAGGGCACCGGTGTCCTTGCTGATAGTAACGTGCAGTCCAGTTCCATGCAGCGGTATCTGCGTCCGGTAGCTTTTCAGTATGATAACACGTAATATGATATTTCAAGATATATTATGGTATCAGATAAAATGTAAATGTAAGTTTTGGAAAGAGGCCATCATGGAAAACAGCAGTGTTTTGGAGACATTTTAACCAGCAGCGTGTCATTTCAAAAGAACATCAATTTTGCATGGAGAGGCTGATTTGAATACGTGCTTGTTTTAGCAGATACATTGTGGGGAAATTGTGTTGCAAATCTCGTTTGAGGCTATCTGTGTTTTGGGCAGTACAGAACATCCATTGTGGCACAGGTGTTGGCATAGCTATTCCATGAACCATCCTGCAGTGCAGAGAGAAATGTTGAACATACGGGCCTGTATACGGTCATCAGCGGAGGAGCAGACACAGGGGACAGGGATTTCCAGAAATACACCCCAGCCATGTCACCCCACATCACCGGATAATCCTCCCCTCTAACCTTTCATTTCAGACATGAGACCACGTGCTTGACGCAGTCGCAGTATCACGCTATATCACCGCAAAATCAAAGCAGAAAAATGACCCCGGGGACCGCTCATTGGTTAAATAAAATGGAACCCCTTCTGAATGTGCATATTATAAGTTTGTTGTAAGTCAGGAATCCGGGGCTGAGTGAGAGCGGCGTTCTCGACAGTCTCCCACCCCATGAGGTCTTCAGACGGCTTAGTAACACCTCAGCACACTCGGTGAGAGGCCGCATTCAGCGAGACTTCATCAGCCCGCCGATGGTCCCCGAACAAAGATTAAATATCCCCGCAATCATTTCACATGTAACGTGATATTGGCCATTTTTATTTACAGGTCGCGCTGAGTGTGACCACGGCTCATGTGCATTCTAACTGGAAAACGCTTTTGCGAACAAATTTAAGCACACAATTTTTTTTTCCCCTCATCCTTTTTTCTTGTTTTTGGGTTAATGTCAGCAATCGTCACATTGTTAGTATGGTGTAGAAACAATAGTAAAACGTGACCTTTGCTCAAATTTGTTTTAAACAGTGATGATGAACCATATTGCAGCTATAACTGAGCAGTAGATGTGCCCAGATTTGTACATTTTAAATCAGTGTCAAGTGGGGTGAAGAGGTCGAGTTTGAGGGGACGTTAAGAAACTGATAATGACTGAAATGCAGTGTGCTGCTGTCCCACGTAGCTGCTGTTAGCGTTGCTGCCAAGTATCTCAGGTGACGGTTTATGGGCACTGTTACTGAGATTTACTCGACCTTTCACCCCTCGGACAGCGACAGAGACACTGTGCCGAGATAAAAACGGCCATCTTTCAGACGAGATCGTAAACTGCGGGCCTGACTCAGCACGGTCATTAAAGGCGTGCATCGCAAAGAGGGGTTCTCCACTCTCTTCCTCACTCTGGCCATCTAATCATCAGCCGATTCAATTAGCTGAATAAAGCCCTCCACATCCACCTCAAATTTACAACAGAGGGGACCCTAATAAAAAATAATTGTGGTAACATGTGAAGATATATTTCAATATTTGAGCCATACAAAAATGTTTTGTGAAATTATAGCCACATTCCAATAAAGGTAAATGTTAATAGGTAGAATCCTTACAAAAATGATCTGATCTTTTCTGTGGGATTAATACAGCTGTATTATGTCATTTCTCCAGTTGTCCTAAGATATTATCAGTATATTTCTGTTTACTGATACTTTACTCATCCAAAAGAGAATAATGGATAAATAAATGATAGTTTTCTCATAACTTAGTTATTATGTATGCTGTTTCAGTCCTCCTTTGAGAAATTTTTTTGTTAAAAACTCAAACATACTTTAAAATCTTTTAATTTTTTCATAAATTGAGTATTGTATGTAGTATTTCTTACATTTGCCAGCATAGGTTTTAGTGTGTGACATTATATTCTGGGAAAGATTATGTTTAACTACAGTACAGCAGGCATGCAGCAGACAAAGATTAACAGATTATGTAAAGTGGCTGCTTTTCCAATGAAACGTGGATACATTGTACATTATGACTACACAAAGCCTACATAAGCATGGCATAATGGCTGCATTAAGTAGTCATTATGCTTTGTACATGATACATTACACACTTTATCGTGTCATAACATGGGTTATGTAGAAATGCATGTCAAATCCAGCCCTGTCACATGACATTAGGACATCTCTTGCCCCAGCTGTCATATGTGTCTCTGTGAATCTGTTGCCAGGGTTGGATATGATATTCGTTTTTACATAAGACATATTATTATGTGCCGTGTGTCATGGAAGACGTATTATGCAGCTGTTATGCTATGCTTATATAGGTGTTATGTATGCTTTATGTAAATGTACTTAATGTATAATGTGACTAAAATGTGTTCGGTTTTATAGAGCTTTGTGAAGTGCATATAAATGCTGTAGTTTTTTATGTGAAGCGCATTCAGTTTGCTCAGTTACAGATCAGCGCATTGGATCCTGCAGATAGAGCAGGCAATAATAAGGAAGGTTCAGTGATTGTAGAGTAGAGGAACAACCGCCTATTCCCACAATATTAATAACACCACTAATAATAATAGATTGTAGCTATATAGCGCCGTTCAAGAATCTCGAAGTGCTTTACAATGAAGACAAGGATGTCTCATCTTAGCCGCTAATGTGTAGCATCCACCGGGGTGATGCAAGACGGCCATTTTGCACCAGAATGCTAACCTCACATCCGCTGAGTCGAAGAGGGACAGAATTATTGGCCGGTTAACCTTGGGGATTAGATGACTAGGTTTAAAAAGCTCTATTGTTAATTTGGCCAGGAACCCCACAGAGGAACCCTGTAGTTTTTTTTTGCGATAAGTACCATGTGATCCTTAATAAGCACGGTGAGCCTGGCCCTGTGTTTAACGTCTCGTCTCAAATTTTGAAGTCATTCTCAAAACGCCAGCAGTTCATTCAGAGAATGCAGTGCCCCGCATCAGCTACAGCTTGAGAAGTGATTCGTATTTACATTTACATTCAAGGCTACATGTGTCACAACAGAGAACCAAAATAATTCCACCTCACTGTTAATGTTTGGTGAAATGCCTGTGTGGACACAATTCTGCATGTTACAGGTCACGTATACCTCTGTACACGTGACTGATGGATGCGCTTTCTGTAGCCAGAGGAGCTGTGTTACGCATAGACTGGACACATGTACCGTTAAACATGGTCAGCTAGCAGTACTGTAATTATAATGCTAATGTTAAAAACAATATATAAAAGAACTTGCACCGCAAGGGCACATTCTTGACTACAATTAGCGCCCTCCTGCAAAATGAACACCCTTCACTTCCGTGGCTAAGTGGAGGATGTTAATTCGTGCTCTTCTCCATTCCAAAAGGGGACCACTTCAGATCCCCTAATGTGGCATTTGCATCCTTTCCTATACAATCAGAGAGTCTGTTAATGGTGAACTACAGTGGCTTCCTGTCATGGTTTACAAATGCGCCCCACACAGACACACACACACACACACACTCACCTGCGCACACACACACAATCTCTCTCTCTTTCTCTCTCTCACTGTAACATCACTGTGTTGTCCTGTGTTTGGGATTAGGGGTGTTGGTTTTGGTGGGGGTGTACCCCTGCAGTAGGGCGATCTGATACACTGTAAGGGGAACGGGGAGGGTGTGCTGTATCCCACAGCATTGAGGTTATCAGTAAAGAGGGTGCAGAAGGAGCCCTTGTCCACGGTAGATCAGGTAAATTTGTGAACTCGTTCCTGGCAGGATTACTTCACCAGTTGGGACATTGACTGACACCAAGAGTTTTGTGTGATAGTGGTCTGATAATGGAAGCTAAATGAAAGCTCAGGAGTGTCGGGGAGCAGTTTGCAGTAGTTATAAATTTATTCTGACAATTGCGTTGTGGTTAAGTAATTTCATGTACAGTATCATCAGCATTTACTAATCTAAAAGGCATGACACTATTCTTACAGTGTGCTGGACGTTAGCATAAGGTGAATATGAGTCAGTGGTTCATTCCCTTGTTATATTTTGTGGATCTGTGTAAGACACAGTAATAGCCCGTAGGGGGAATGTGGTATTGAGTATGAATTATGAATTATGAATGTTTAGACTTCCTCTGAGGGGCTTGAGTCTTGAGAGTATTGTGCGTTGCAGTTGTAAGGCAAATGAGAAATGCTGGTGTCTGTTGGAACAGGTCATGGTGTTAATACACTATCACACACAATGTCACACACACAGACACGTTCATACTCACACACACATTCACACACACACACACACACACACACACACACACACACACACTCACACACACAGCGCTATGGACCTGGAGCAGCTTGGCCTTCCTCGTTTCCACCATTAAAGCCGACCACAGCTCTCTCTCCATTGGGAGTCTCCACAAAATGGCCCCCGTTCCCTGCCTCCCAACTCCCCTGCATCCATTTTGTGCCTTTGCCAGAGCTGTCAGGCACCAAGATGAGAAAGAGGAGATTTTAGGCCCTGTGTGGGGTGGGCCGAAAGGGGGCGGGGGGGGATGGGGGTTCAGCTGGGGAGGGGTAGGGGATGGCGATAGGAATACAGAATCTGCCCTTTCTTATTTGGAGGCTTAATTGTTGCCGACTGGCTGCATACAAACAGCCCTCCTGGACCATTCCCAGATCCTCCTCCCTGAGAGCTGACCTTGGGTGGACTCCATAAACTGTTCTTTTCCATTGGCGCAAAAATACGCTGGCAGATCCGCAGCTGCGGGGAAGCCCCGCCCCCCCCCCTTTTCCCGCCCCGCCCTCATCCCCTCCCCTCCCCCCCGGCGGCCCGGCCGTGCTTACGGTGCAGAAGAGCCGGGGGCTGGTCCAATCGCGTCGCTTGGAGGCCTGCGGTGCTGGAATCCCGCGCATGCCAGGCATTCGATTACACAGGCATATGGCGCATAGATCCCGGGGGCCGGGTCGGGCCGGTCCTGCCAGGCCCTGCGGAACCCGGGGCGGAAGCAGAGAGGGGCGGACCTGCAGGGACCCCCCCCACCCTCCGACGGCCCCCGCGTCCTCCCGGCCCCCGCCTCGCCTGCCTCAGTGTCTCTCTGTGTGACAGTGAGGCTCGGTGTGGTTCCAAAGCTGAACCCGCCGTATGAATAAGTGATATCACGTTACTGGCCCCTGTCGCACGTTTTGCGTGTCGTCTACCAGGAGGCTAATGCATGAAAAACATTTTCTCCTTTTTTTTCCCTTTTCTTTTTTTTCCCTGATACGGCCCCCCTTTTTGAAGTGATACTGTTATGCTGGCGTATCGGTGGCCTGCGTTTGCTTATGGTATCACAGAACAGATGGCAGCGCAACATGGTCATATGTCTTGCAAGTAGAGGCACTGGCACACATCAGTACCGAGCACACACACACACACACACACACGCACACACACACACACACACGCACACACACACACAGTGGAGGAGAAGTGTAAGTGGACACCAGATCTAAGCCAATGTTCTCTTTGCCCTCCGCGTTTACAGTGGAAAGGACAATGTATGCATTCAATTTTGTCTCTTTTTTTGGCACGGCCGCTCTCTCTCTCTCGGAGGTCCCGAAGTTCAGCCGTGGTTCAGTTCCACTGCTATTCTGAGAACAGACCCGGCCCTTTTAATGCGGGCGAGATCAAAGCGGGCGACCGCGCACAGACGGCGCGTTTCACCTGTGGGAGCGCCGTCGCCGTGGTGGGGCGGGGTGGCGCAGGTGACCCCGCCCCCCGAGGTCGCACGCCGCGGAGACGCGGAAAAGCGCGTACCTGGTCCGGAGAGACGGGCTGCAGCTGGGGAGCGCTTGTCTGCCGGTGTATAAATAGCCGTTCGCGCAGATGCATGTCTTGATTATCTGGCAGTGGTGCCGCCGTCCGACGCGGGTCCCACAATCGGGCCCGGGAGGTGGGGGGGAACGCGGCCAGGCCGAGTGCTTATCTTAATAGGAGAGAGGTCGTTCCAGGTCACCGCTGCGCTGGCCTGCTTTATCAGCGCTTCTATTTGCACGCTCACCGCAGTGGGGCTGTCGACCGGGCCTGACTCGGCCGGCCCCGCCAGGGGTCCCTGGGGCCACAACACCCGGAGAATAAGAGGGGGCAGCTGGGGCAAGGATGCACGGGCACAAGGGAGCGCAGAGCCACAGAAGATGGGCTCTTATTCTGAAGAAAACCTGTCAGGTAAAAAACGTGAGAGGAAGCCGTCTTTCTACGAGAGGTCAGAGTACAGTCTGCTTTAAAGCTGGATATAGCTCTGTACAGTAGAGTTTAGAGGTGACTGTAGCTGTGTGTAATGGAGTTTAAACTGTATCAGACAGAACTATAGCCATCTTTAAAGGTGACTGTGGCTCTGTATGAAAGACTTTAAAAGTGATAGCTATGAGCAGTTCAGTTCAAGGTGGCCATAGTTCTGTACAACAGAGGCAGACATAGCTCAGTATAGTAGAGTTGAAAGGTGACTATGGTTGTGTACAAGAGATTTTAAAGGTGGCTATATCTGTGTACGATACAGTTTAAAGGTGACTGTGGCTCTGTGCGCTAGAGTTTGAAGGGGATATGTCTCGGCAGGTCTTCGGGCCCAAGGCTGTCTCTGGGAAAGTTCCCCCGTGCGCAAGGCCAGGCATCTCGGTCCTCTAGCTTTCAGCAAGCCCTCCATGCCGCTGTGTGTGTTTGGAAATGACTCCCTCTGCTGGTGCCCCTCCCATATGCACTCAGTGTTAGCTTTCAAAAGTGGTCATGGCTCCGCATGAGATTTTCTGCAGTTCTCGGTTTTGGAAACGTCTGTGGCTGAAGGCAGCTTGAATGTGGGGGTGACCGTGGTTCCAAAGTGAGGTCAGAGGTCAATGACTTCTGGCATTGGTGACAAGATGATTCTGTTTGTACCTTTCTGTGGCAGTGGAGTGATTTTACAAAAATATTCAGATCCCCTGAGCGCTAATTATCTGAGGAGCACTCATTTCACTAATTCCAACATATCTGTCCCTCAGTTTTAAGGAGATTTACACAGGGCTTCACATAAAAAAAACCGTGTTTAGGATTTCAGTAAAGCCAGTTTTGGTTTAAGCCGTCAGTGGTCTTAACTGCATGCACTCTGAAACAGGTTGCAGTTGTGACATGTGACAGTAAATAAACGTTGGTCTTGTTTTGTACACATTTTCTGAATGCATTTTTAATCCCCTCTGTACTGCTGAATGACGTTTCCTAAGCCCTGCGGTCAGATCCCAACGTTCATGACATTTATGTTAGTGGAGCAGAGGCTTTGAGCCAGGAGATGTCAATTGTGCCGTCTGGTTTTTGGCTTTCCTGTGCCGCTTTTCGAGTAAGGTCGATCGCACTGTGAAAGGGCTCAGTGGCTCACATTTGTGTAACTGTGTGCTTGAGGTGAAAGACATTCTGCTGTTAAATAGCTATTGGCAGTACTGTTAAATGCCGCTATTGGCTATTTTTGGCTATTTTTGTATGTGTGTCACCACTGAAGAGTTCTGCCTGCTCTGGATGTGTGTGTCTGAGAGCCCAGCTTCATGGCTGCCTGTATCTGTGGATGACACACACGCTGTCCCTGCTGTTGCCGAGGTGACCGTGGAGTCATCAGTCTTTTCTGAAGATGGTGCCCTGGAAATGTAGGCTTGCAGTGGACAGGTTTGGTATGGGTGCCATATGGCATGTTTCTGCTAGCACATAGCTGTGTGTGTGTGTGTGTGTGTGTGTGTGTGTGTGTGTGTGTGTGTGCACGCGTACAGTATGTGAACAGCAGAATGTCACCCTTGTGCACGTAGCTGTGGAGCTGTCCCTCCACAGTGTCACACGACTTAAATCAGCCCCAGAGGTTACTGGGAGGTTACCCTGTCTGCCTGCGCGCAGAATACCCCCTGGCAACCCTTCCAGATCTCACATGTGTAACGGGACCTCGTTATCCACTGGCCTTGATATAAATAGATGTTTTCACCCGCTCTGTTAACCTGGGGCGAGAGGCCGTGTTTCCTTTTTTAAACTGTGCTGAGCGCCTGTCTGGATTCTTGCTGTCTGCGCCCCTCCAACACACACACACACACACACACACGCATGCACACGCATGCACACACATGCACACACACACACACACACTCACACACACACACACACACACACACACACACACACTCATGCACGCACACTCACACACCCACACACATGTTCACACACACACACACACAAACATGTTCACACACACTAAGGGGGTTAGGGGTTGGGGGGGGAGGGGCTTGTGACAGCACGCCGAGCCGTCCCCCTCTCAACAGTCTGTGCATTGCTAGCGCCGTCTCTGAGAAACTGTGAGAATAAAGAGACTCTGTGTTCGGCTCCCCTTTGCATGCAAGCGCAGGTTTAGCGCTCTGGGCCTTTCGGTCGGGCTGAGGGGAACGTCCCGTTTTAATGCCCTTTTCCAAAAAACTAAACTCAATCCAGCCAAGTGAAACTGAACCAGACCTACGACACAGTTTGATAGGCTTAACTGCAAAGCTGCATTGACTGAATTGAATATCACAGGCTGATATTAACTTTCTTTTGTTCATGTGTAATTTTGTGCGACCCACCAGTGATTTCAACATTGTTGCCTTCCTTCAACAGGAAAGGAGACGGGTCTCACCAGTGGCTGTGATGACGACCAAGGAGCAGGCGGGAAGAGGGATTTCAGTGACACACGTTCCACTCTGAAGTAAGAATCTGAGAGGCGAGAGGCAGGTGTAGACGGACCCTCTCTCAGGAACAGCTGTCAGACGATCCGGGGACTGCAGACCTGGTAGTATCTGTGTCAGACCAGCCGCCATCAACGGGACCGTTTAAGACACTGATCAGAGGCCTGCAGCTGAGCGCTGCGCTGCTCTTTTTACAGGCAGTCACAGTAGATAACCGTGCTGTCACTCAAGTGTCACTGATCCCAGAACAGTGAGTCTCAGCTCCCCCCTGGGTGCGTTCTGTGACCTGGAAGTGATTGAGTGCGCCGGAGCCAGTCAGTGACACTCAGAGCACAGTGTGAGTGTGGAATCACGTGGTGTTTGTGCTGTGTGTGTCCATTACAGCTGCTGCTGCTGGGAGGTGTGTCTGTGTGTCTGTGTAGGCGTGTGTGTGTGTGTGTGTGTGTGTGTGTGTGTGTGTGTGTGTGTGTGTGCGGCGTGGGTGGCATTTATGACTCTGATGGGATCACTTGTAAAAACGGCCACATCAGTGTCTGGGAGCGTAGGCCGTGCCAGGCCTCCGGGAGGGCCGGGTTTTTCGGCTGCGATCTCCTGAGCACGGCACTGTGTTAGTCACCTTTGTGGGGAGGCTGAGGTAAACCACGCTCGGGCCAGCTCATAGAGGCGACGCCCGGCCCCAAAACCACAACCCCTCGCCCTGTCGGGCCCCTCACCCAAAACCACAAGTGTGCCAGGATTGGCTGGAGCGGCGTGGGGCTGGGGTGTGTCACCTTGGGGGAGAGAGAGAGAGAGAGAGAGAGAGAGGAGAGACAGAGAGAGGGAGAGAGAGGGCAGAGAGAGAGAGGGAGAGGGAGAGAGAGAGAGGGAGAGGGAGAGAGAGAGAGGGAGACGCAGAGAGAGAGGGAGAGAGAGGGAGATGCAGAGAGAGAGAGGGAGACGCAGAGAGAGAGGGAGAGGGAGAGGGAAATGCAGAGAGAGAGAGGGAGAGGCAGAGAGAGAGGGAGAGAGAGAGACAGAGAGAGAGAGAGTGCAGAGAGAGAGGGAGACATGTGACATGTGTGTGCATGTGCATGTGCGTTGTGTTGTATGTATATGTGTCCCTACATGCATGTTGCATGTGTGTGTGGGTGCATGTACATCGAATGAAAGCGTTTGTGTGTGTGTGTGTGTGGGTGTGTATTCGTGCATCTGTGTGTGCGCGTGTGTATGCTGCAGGTACCTGTGTGCTGAAGCTTGCATCTCTCCCACCTGCTTGCTTGCTTTTGTGATGAATGCATTCAGAATGTTTCACATGAGGCCTGCTGCTTTAGGCAGAAACTAGTTAATTATGCATTGTTTTTCCAATGAATGGACGTGAAGGCAAAAATGAACAGCAGAAGGGATTGATTTCTTCTCCAAAGTAAATAATTATTTTCTTCCCAGAGTTTTTTCTCTGACAAGAGCTGCATTAGTCATTCAAAGTGCTGTCGCTGTCTCAATGTGCATTCTGTGAATTAAAAAAGGACTCGTTAAGATGTCTTTAATGACCTTGCTACACAGGATTGACTCGCATTTAACTCCTGGATGGAAAATGAATTGCTGTAATACAACTGTGACTTTTTAAACAGCCTTCCAATACACAGTAAGCAGTATATCCACATGCAGTACAGTGCACTGGGCAAAGGGAGAAGGTGAGACGGGGAGAGAGTGCAGGATGTGGCATGTAATCCGCCTGTCACTCACCTGGCCGAGCTGTAAGCAAGGCTGCCATGAATATTGCAGTCAAGAGAAAGGGCCGCTTCCTTCGGCAGTGACAGTATGTTCTCCGCCGGCCTAACACCTAATCTCCAGCTCTAACCAGAGAGGATAAATGTTTCAGAGGGCGTGGCTGCCGGGCCAGAGCAGAGTGTTCTCCCAGCTCTCAAAGCCTTGTAATGCTACACCAGACACAGCGAGAGAGAGAGAGAGAGAGAGAGAGAGAGAGAGAGAGAGAGAGAGAGAGCAAGAGAAAGAGCGAGAGAGAGAGAGAGAGAGAGAGAAAGAGCAAGAGAAAGAGCGAGAGAGAGAGAGAGAGAGAGCAGCCGCTGTGATTCTGTCACTCATTACAGGAAAAAGACCTGTCCGTCCCGGCTCACCTTGAGTAGGTATTTAACTTTGATGGATGGGTTACCTTAAAAAAGTAAATGACTTCGGTATTCAGGTTTCAGTATTGGCAAAATGTCCACACGCTGAGGGAAAGAGTCCGTTTTTTTGGAGAGCAGAGAGAAGCCGAGCTGGACGCTGGATTACGCTGGCATTTTGTGTGTTGGTGAGAGGCGTTTCTGGTCAGAGGTGTGCCTGTCATGGAGTTGCGTTCTGTGATACATGATACCTCCACAAAAAAAAATGCTTTCAGCATACAAAACTTATATGGACAGAAAACACATTCTCTAAACTGTACGTCAGTTAAAATAATGTTATGTTAATAGTGTTGCATGAAACAATTTGGTCCACATTACCTCACACAACTGGAACAGGCACTCCTCAGTGCAGTGCTACTTATGTATGCTGTGTAATTTGACCATTTGATTTTTTTCGTCTTGCCATCTGAACTGAATGTTGTTTTCAGATTCTGTGCCCTTCCCTAACAAACCTGCGTCCCAATTTTGTTCCTGTTTCAGCAGGTGAGCGCCTGAGACATCAGGAAGTGATGCCAGGTGGGTATGTCCCTCCACCGGCCTGTAAGTCGTTGACTCTCCTGCGTCTGAGTGACCAAAGGAGGAACACCCACAGAATGCGCCGTATGGAGGTATCACCTGTTCAGCTCAGCCCCTCTGACTGCGCTACATCACTCATAACTGCATCTGCTATTGAGGTTCATTTCAAACCTTTTACGAATGGCCACCGTCTGAGTCAGAAAAGTGGACTGTGCCTTAAAGGGCACTAGTCTTTTATTTGTCTGTTTTTTTCCCCACATTTGATTAATTGTACAAATAGCAGCTGCACAGAAATAAAAGCCAAATCTACATATACTGCAGATCACACTGCCTTCACCTGCACCTTCAACAGTGAGACAAATTTGATCTTTATCACTCAGAAAAAAAAAATTGCATCCTGGATCATAGAGACCCTTTCGGTTCTATGAAACAAATAAATAATGTATCAGGGCTTGCAAAGCAGGTCCTAACAAAACCAATTTTACACATCACTTGTGTCAGTTTCCAAATCCAAACCAAATCTGTTTAAACAGAATGTTCTAGAATGGAGAACCTTTCTAATCCTCTTTCTCCCGCTAACGCCTCTGCAGCAGACATAACTGACCTCTAAAGGGAAGCATTAGCGAGTGACCCGTTCTTTGATCTTACAGAAGGGATGGTGAGAATGCGGAAGTGCGTGCGGAAACAGCCGGGCGGACCTCTGTAAGGTGAATGGTTTTTCTCTTTTCTGGTGGAACCTGTCCAAGCCCATCCATGTGTTTCCCTCCTGACGCGTGGGCAGGGACGGACCCCTGGGAAAGACTGCCCTTTGGGGTGAGGTAGTAGGTTGTATAGTTTTGGGGTAACACCCTTCCTGTCAGATAACTATACAACTTACTGTCTTTCCTGAAGTGGCTGTAATGACGTCACTCAACGGGAGCTCTCACTGAATGCGGGGCGTCTGCGGAAATCTTTATCATGTGTCCGTCACAACATCTGCACTGTGCTGGAAGGACAAAGATGGTAAACTTCTGTCATCATAATTGCTGGTTTGAATGGCCCTTTTCCAACAAAGTTACTGTGTCTGTGGTACAAAAAAATGATCATTTTTGAGCAGCATAGTCACTGTAGAACGTTCCTATATTGATTGCACAGGGTCTGCCCCCCTCAGCACTGTGTATCCCCCCTCGTTTGGCCATGTCACTGTCCCAGGCACAGAGGGACAGGGGGCATGGTTTCGGGGTTATGACGTTCCTCCCCCCCCCCCGTTGATGTTCGTACAGGGTGAGGTAGTAGGTTGTGTGGTTTCAGGGTAGTGATTTTGCCCCATCAGCAGATAACTATACAACCTACTGCCTTCCCTGGAGGGCAGCAGTGCAGCATTCCTCACCAAGATCGTGTTTCTACAGAGCGGAGAAAACGCACAGGTAAAAGGAACACAGGTGACATTCATGATCCTAAAACCGGGCCACTTTCAGCGGGCGTGAAGTCAGTTCTGTACACACATCTCTTCAGAATTGTCTGTGTGGGTTCCGTAACACTGCTGGGTATTATTAGCCTCATAACTCCTCATAACAGCATGGGCGTCATGTTGCCCTGGTAACCTTGTTGATCAGCCTCTCAGTTAACAATGTACTGTACACTATGCTGTGGAATTTAAAGGCTAATAAAAAAAATGAACGTTACATAATGGTTTTGTGTTGACTCTTACTTCAATCATTCCTGTCTTTGAGTTAGACATTCATTGGCTTGGTGTGTTTTGGTGTGTGTGTCCACATCTTAGCGCTTAGCTGAGTGCACCTGTCTCTCAGTGTGTCTGCATCTCAGTGTGTCTGTGTTTCAGAGTGGCTGCACTCAGTGTCTGCATGACATTGTCCCTGCACGTGGCCGTGTGCCTTTCAGAGCGCCCAGGTCTCCGGGATTCGCTCTGTGCCTGACGCCGTCCGTGCGGCCGGTGCGTGAGGCAATGCCAGTCTCCGTTCCAGCAGGGAGGGGCGGAGCTCTGGTGGCACTCAGTGGTGATAGCATGTACTGTAAATAATACATGCCTCTCACCCCACCGAACGTCCATTAGGCAATGTTCACTCTACAGCTGCACGGCTGCCGGGCAGAGAGAGAGAGAGAGAAAGAGCAGAGAGAGAGGGAGTGAGAGCGGGGAGAGGGAGAGAGAGAAAGAGGGGAGTGGGGGAGGGAGGGAGAGAGAGAGCAAGCGAGAGAGAAAAAGAGAGAGAAAGGAGAGGGAGAGAGAGAGAGCAGGCGGGAGGCCTTTCAGGGACTCCCATTACAGCGCTGATGTATTTACGGCCGCTGGCTGGCACACAGAGACTGGTATACGGGGTGCTACGTGCCGACCGGCGTCTGGCAAAAGCCTTTAAAGCTCAATGGGGGCCTGGGGGCCGAGAGAGTGGGGTTGGTGCGTGCCCTGCCCGTGTCTCATGTCCCAGAATGCATCCAGGACACGGCCAGCCAAGGCAGCCAAGTGTAAATAACAGATACTGATACCATAGATACTCAGCTCTGTGATCTTCTTCACAAAGTTCTATCCCTGCCGCTGCTGAAGCTATAAGTGTTCCGATCGGCTTGCTTGTTATGAGCATTCCTGGTCTAAAACGGGACACCCATTGCCGGCATAGCAGTTCAGGCTGGATCAGAACCTCCTGTTACCAGCCAGAACCTCCTCGTACATGGAGGGTGGAGGGAACGCAGGAGCTGAATATCTGGTTGGAATAAATGGAATGTCTTTGTTAATGTTCCACTTCGCTGGAACTGTTCCGTTCCTCTCAGACCGGTCACACAGGTGTGCTCTTTCTGTCATATCCAACCCTGTACAGTAAAGCTGGATGTCAGACATAGCAGCGGCCTGACACACTCACCTGCAGGAAGGAGAGATTAAATACACCTGCTGCAGGTGAGGCCGGTTGGTTTCCCATGCACTGCAGGTGACCCCTCCGGGGGTTGAGGCTGTAGTCATCATGAGAGAATCCAGACAGGAAGAACAGACAAAACTGCGGCATTCTTCATGTCAGATCTGACCTGAGCAACAGCAGCAAAGCACCTCTGAGCATAGAGCTGAAATCAGGAGGTAAGTTCGAAACAAACAAAGGAGAGACTGCACAACAGCTACCCTACATTGCATATGTAATTAGCAGACACCCTTATGCAGAGCCATTTGCACAGCATCTATATGTATATCTGGAACATTACTGATATAATGCGGGTTAAGTATCTTGTTCAGCAACAGTGCCTCACCTGGTAACTGAACTGGCAGACTTTTGCTTATCGCTACACCACACTGCTCTGTTGTGCTACATACAGGCTGCGCATACAGAGTTCAGTGCACCCATATTTGTTGAACAGACATGCAGCAAATCACGATTCAAGAGTACAGCAACAATGCCTCAGCTGGTAACTGAACCAGCAGACTTTAGGTTGCAATATCTGCTGCTTATCACTACCCCTTTCACTAGCCCTTCACAGGCTGCGGATGCAGAGTTCGGGACACCCATATTTGTTGAACAGACATGAAACCAGCTGCGGTTCAGCAATGGGGCCGAGTATGTGACTCACATAGGCGTGAGAGCGTCCCCGCAGGGGACCCCCAGAGACCCTGCAGTGACCGCACCGCTCTGGACCGCGGCAGGAGCCGCCCGCCGCCGTAGGAAGGGCAAAGTGCCGCACGCTAAGAGCGGGGAAACAATCCGCCAGTGTGTGCCGCGTCACAAGGACAGCGGCCCACGCTGTCTGAGAGGCGCAAACTTCACCCTCCGTCTGAGGGGGTCTGAAAACAATGAGAGCTTTGTGTACATATTTAAATATGTTCTTGTTCTGCACTGCCGTTTTCTTTCTTTTTCTTTCTTTTTTTTTTTTTTTTTGTGAAAGTGCGTGACCCAGAGATGAGGTCGTCTTTGAGGCTGTAGCCGCGCCTCACATGCTGTCACGCACACCGAGTCCATGCCTGTTTACCATGAACAACGTCATGCCAATGTCACCGCTGCGTCTCCGCAAGCACGGGACTCATACGTACATTCAGTTCTGTTTCACAGCGACAGTGTCCTCCACATATGTTAAACACATGCATGCGCACAAACAAAACTGTCTGACAGGCGGACATTTGACAAGTCAAACAGGGTCACCTTCAAAGAGGACAACTGATTTCAATGTAGGTTGGATTGCCACCTAGTGTCTACACAAGGGAAGTTCACTGGTATGATTATCGCTAGTGAATGATAAAACGGTGAAAATAAATGATGTCAGTTTATCACTACTCTGACCAGAGGCAGAGTTCAAAGAGGACCTAAACCTTGGACTACATGTGTGTATAATTGTTCTATGAAAGTTGATTGTGAAGGTATGTACAATATCTCTGTTGCTGAAAATCCAATATTAATACATTGATATCATTACTATGATGGTGAGTATAATTACTTTTGTTATTATTAAGGTGTTTTGTGATTTACACTACATGGCATGGCCAGTGGCAGTGTACTTTTTTGCTTGCTTGCATTTTGTATGGTACCAGCCAGAGCTGGGCTAATGATTAGGCTTTGCAGAGTTCAACAGTTAAAAAAAAGAGGAGAAGGAAACTCCTACTTGGCAGCAGATGTGTTTTTAAAAGTAACATCAAATGGTGTCAGATTTCATGTACAACAGTTACATCAGAAATGTAATCCAATTAAGACACATTTACACGTGTAGAGCCCAATGTTTAGCTTGGTGCTTTACTCTTGTCATCGGTAGGTGGCGCTAGAGACACTTTTATTCAACAATGCACGTCTCGGTCTATTTAATGTCATATCTTGAACGGTATTTAATTTAGAGGTTATGGTCATGTATGATACTTCAAAAAAGGTAATGCTTTTTTTAAAAAAAAGCCTTTCCCCTTCTGACTGAATCCCCACTTAAGGGCGTTTCAGTATTTTTGGACCACTATCGGTGGTTGAGTTTATGGATTAATTCATACTGCTGTAAATAAATGTGGTTCAGCGCTGCAAAGCTTCGATAGCTCACCCCCATTTCGGTCCTGTTTTAGCAGACGTTTCAACTTCACAGCACACGCATCTAATCCAAGAGGGCCGTGACTGAAGGATCTGTGCAGTACGTGCAGTACACTGAAAACATTACATAATTCAAGCAAGTCATTTTTGCCATCGATTCATAAAGGTCCAATTGTGCACTTCTGTGCCAACATCAAAGTGTGTATTACGCATAGCATTAAGCTTCATTTATTCTGGATCGAAGTTTTTTGTTTTATTTATTTTTTGGTCATGAGACAGTTGACACCGTTGATTGTTTTCAGGGTTTGCACAGAACGCGATGGTGGAAATACATAGCCTAACTATACGCATGTGTCGGTGATCCCTAAATAAAATTGGTCTTGTTATTGTTTTACAAGGGTGGTATTGCAAAACAAAGAAACGCTCTGTGCCAATCATGTTGGCATAGTCATGTTGACATGTCAATCAAATGCGCCTCACACAAAAAAGCCTACGGGCCAGAGATGGTTTAATCCAGGAAAAATGTTCGTAGCTCCTGCGCAAAGCCCGTGGTTCCTGACTCCCTGGGAGAGGTTTCATGTTTATACACACATATGAAACCCTCTGGATCAGGCCCATCGAATTCCTTCATCCCGTCAGTATCGGGCCGTCACGGGAAGCAGAACTCGCGTTCGTTCGGCTGGCTGGATGGCCGGCGAGCCAGGCGATCCGCTCCCGGGTTCTGCGGAAATGTTAAAGCGTTCTCAGCGCGGAAGAAAGAAAACAACAAAATCGCAGCGAAAGGGCTGAACACTCTGTCCCTGGTACATTTTGATCCCGGCGCATAATAGCCCAACTGCGCGTAAACCACTCTCAATCGCGGCCTTTTTGGGATACATTTCTGACAGATTTAAAACTTTGTGCTGTACGCGAAGAACACGTTTTTGCATTATTGCAAATCTCGTAAATATGATTCTTAAAAAAACTCAAAACATTGTCTGTGGCGTGTGTCTGAGATGTATTAAATATTTAACGCTGCGTACGAAGACTTGAGCAGAAGTGATGACGATACTGATTGAATGATCAAAATATCTGTACACACTGTGCCGACTGTAAAATCTCAGCGAGTTTTCCGTCGCCAGCTGAGCTTTTGTTTTTGAAATGCATGCAGTTGCTGCAGCTAAACTACAATGTTAGAGGGCGTCCTGCACAAGGGAGAGAGTGCGCGCTTCCTATTCGCTGAAAGCATAGGTGTGTCAGTAGGTGTGCGCAGTCATTTCCCCAACTGTCAGTCATGTCGTCATTTCCGACGGGCAGGCGCCGCTTGTGTGGGAATTTGACAGTGGCACAGCCGCAGAGACAAACAAGGCCGTGTGCGACTGACTGCTGATCTTTTTTTTCTCCACGTTCCTTGCGATCTGAACGTTGACAGCGTTGCAGACTACCGTGATTTCGGACGATATGGCGTCTTCGAAGCAGGCAGGCGTCTGTATGGTAGGGACCCACCTTTTAAACAACGTTATAGCGATTACTCATTTTTCTTGCAAATGTACAAAGTTGAATACAATGGCATTTAATGTCTCGTTACCTTATAGTTTGCGATTATTTAGGATTTTTTGGAACTTCTAACTTACGGCTACTGATTCAGCGTGAGACAGATTACAGCTGGCTAGCTTCACTCTAATACGTAGGCTCGAGACCACTTGCTACATCTGTAAAATATATTCTCATAGAGTTTACTGTCCCAGAGATTTTACGCGGAGCACCGCTGCGCATCCTTTTGGCTGTTTACAGCTTTTCCTATCGCTCCTGTTTAACTATAGTTAGCTAGACAAGCTGGTGCATTAGAGCGATTGCATTTTCTACCGGTGTCTGTGAAAGCGACTCTATTTTTCAGTACAATCCTTCTCAGCATCGTGCATTCATAACTATGGTGTTTCAACGTGTTGAGAACTGGTAATATTATTTGTTAGAATGTCTTGAAGGCAGTGCAATTACTATAGCAACTTTTCCCACGTGCATATACTTCCAAGTTTGCATTATCGATTTTTTAAAACAAATTTTAGGACATTTAATACATTTGCAAACGGATTTGAAACATATCGATGCAATGCGCTCCTTTGAATCGATCGCGTATGCGTGCACGTTATTTGTATTTGCTATTATTATTATTTATGTTTTGAAAGATCCGGATACAGCGTGTTCACAGCAGATAATCTTCACAGTGCATGTTTGTCCGGTCGTTGGGCTGGCCCTGCCCGGAGGTATGTCCGTGCTGGGAAGACAGGGTGAGGTTGGGTCAGTCGCTCCCCTCGTGGTATGCTGTGTTACATGTGTCTCAGCGGTCAAAAGCTCGCTTTCCAGTGGGCGCGAGAGCGGTGCTGCCTCAGCCCACTGCCCCAATGAGCTCACCAGCCGCGCGTGGTGCACGGCTGGGTTTGTTTTTCCATTATGTGGAGTCAATCATTCTCTGAGATAGGTAAGCCACCAGCACAGAGAGAGGTGTCCAAAGCTACCCTGCCGCAGGTGTGCTGTTCAGTGCTGTGCGACTTTGCTGAATTTCAGGAAGGTGACACATAGTGCCCCCTCGTGCACTGCAGACCTTCTCCTTTTGCTGTGCATGTATTTTAGCATTGCTTGTTTAGCTTGACAGAAGACAGCTACCTTCCAACAGTCTTATCACACTGAGTGGACCATGTCCGAACTGATTGGAGGGATAGGAGACCCCACAGACAGAGATGGGAACCAAAATGTTGGGTCACAGCCACCGGATTCCTGAAAGTGCAGATGCACACTTGAAGGTTTTTGACCAGACACACACAGTCATGTAAATTGTGGGGATTCTCATTTCCTCTTTAATTGTGGGCAGGAAGAACTCAAACTTGTGACGATGTGTGAAGCACCTAATTTTCCTGTGCTCATGCTAGGTTAAAATAGGAAGGTCTGGCTAATGTGTTTGACCCTGGTTCAGCATGTACCTGTAGTTCATGTTCAGGACTGTATGCTTCACGTGACCTCCATGGGTGGTGCCTTGTGACTGAATCCTCAGTCAGGTGTTCAGTCTAAATCGCTCAGGTAAAACTGCAGAAATGTGCAGTGGGCTCTAGATGAGCTACGGAAGATTTGCTCAAGGGTTTCCCTGGAGATTAGCTCTGGACATTTTCATAGGTGGACAGTTAAGTAGAAATCTTTTGTCTTTGTCTTTTTTTACGCCAGGATGGAAATTTGATTTAAGGACTGCAGGTGAGAGAGGAGCTGATTACATAGGCCTGATATTTGCTTTTTTTATATACATTTATTCTGCTAGGTAAATTCTCTCTCTGCTTCAGGCAAGTTACAGGGAAGACAGATTGTAAGATGATCAGAGAGATGAATACATGAAAGACGGGTGAAACTGGCAGGTTGCCATGACTGACAGTCATTGCCAATAAGAGGGATGGGCAGTCTGGGATGGGCAAACTGTAGCCATGGACTGAAATGTGTGGTGCTTGGGGGGGAATTTCAGTGGTCCTGGCCCCTCCAGGTCACACTGCAGCACCGGGCCTGATGGTCCTTTTTCTGGCAAAGGGTACAGTGAATTTCCATCATATCCCTGGTTCACTGATGCGGCAGGGCTGTCGGCATCCTGAGGAACACCGTTGCTGTCACTGCACCAAATGCCAAAGTCCATGAGGTGACAGAAATTTCGTAAGCTTGTTGCTTACAGCTGCCACACTGTTTTCCCGTTTTACACCGGCATTTTTTGTGCGAGCTCACACAGGAAATGCAGTGGTGTTAAAAATAAATTCAGCGTTCGAGCTGAAGGACGGACCTGTTGCCACAGGAAACTTATGCGTGCAGTGTTGATCTAACAGTTTGCGTGGCTTCGCAGCAGTTATGAAAGGGGGAGGAGAGGAGCCTGCAGTCCAGTCCATTGTCTTTATGGCACATTTGCTGTCCCAGTTTATCTCTGAGCCTCACGTCTGTCACGATTGGAGTAGACTGGGCTGCCATTGGTCAGCCCAAAGCGTCTGTGAGGTCAGGGCTGTGTGGCTCCCCTCCCCTTCTCTCTGGCCAGACTTGGACTGCAGGGCTCAGGAGGCTGGGGGGCAGGGTGTGTGTGGGCGTTCCACAAGCCTCACCAGCAAACCCACGGAGAGACCATGTCCCCAGATGGATTTTACGCAAGGAGCAAACAGACAGGAGGAGCCGGGCTACATAACACCACGTCCCGCTCATTCTGCAAGCGTCTGAGGGCCGAGTGTGAGCAGGAGGGTTGGATGCGTGCCCAACATGTACGATGAGACACCTATGTCGATATTACATACATCGCAAAGGAGGCCTGCTGATATTTCAGCCTCATCCGCCATAGGAGCCCTGGCAGCTGCAGATCCAGAGGCCTTAAATGAACTGTCTCATCTGTGTGCAGCTCCTCGGCTCTAGTCTCCTCTCTCTGAGCTGGGAGAAAAGAGCTCCTGACCTCATTAAATCAGGACCTGATCTGTACCACCTGTACCTGTGTACTGTTCAGGCCAAAATTTCTGAGATGAGCTCATCTAATGTTTATGAGTCGTAGAGTCTGCGGTTGAATCTTTTCCTCACCTGTCTTTGCCCTTGCCCTGCGAATGAATGCAGTATCCATATTGCATGCAATGTTAGTTTTGCACTTTGGGGGAATGTGATCTTGGCTCACATGTTGCCTTTGTTCGGTGTAGGAACAAGACAGAGAGGTCCGCAGATGAGTCTAGACACAGTATTCCCAGACGGGTTTGGTATTGAATAACCTGGTCTCAACTCCCACAGGCGGGTGTTACATTGACTTCAAAGTTACGTAACCACCTTCTGCTTGTTGTGTTAACTGATTCACAGTGCTTTCCTGACCGTGGCTACGTGGAACTTACTATGAGTTCAAGGTCTTTCCTCTGCGCTGGTTAAGCCATGTTTTTATATTCATGTTTGACCTTAATTGTTTGATCTAAACCTTTTCCACGTGACCGGTTTTATCTTTTACTTTTTAGACTTGAGTGGTTTTTTTTTTTTTTTTTTTGGTTTGCAGTGCTCTCCTGTTGTAACGCAATGTGTGAGAGAGGTGTAAGTATTCTATACAGAAACAGTCTTAATGGAGCGAAAGAGATTAGCTCTTAATCGTTACAGGAAGTTCCTGTCCATTGTGCTTGACTTGACTATTGTTCTCTATCTGGGCCCTCGAGACCCAGCAGCCTCTTTAAATTAATGGAGCCGTTTGCCAGGGTCCTGCCTCAGCTGTGCAGAGCTGGATAATTATACACAAATAATCCCGCCTAACCTTAGAGACCCCGTGGGGGTCGGGTCTGAGAGCCGGAGGAAGGAAGTGTAATTTAAAAATATTCTGCCTGCTGGTCCACCTGTCATTGAGGGACAAGCTGGGACACGGGGGTCAAGCCTCTCACGGCTCATTTCGGCTCTCTCTGCGAGGTTGGGGGGGCGGACCCACATGCTTCGGAGTAGTTAAGACCAGCCCCTGGTGTCAATCGCCTGTCCCAAGATGTTCTGGATTACATCTGCGGCTTCAGAAAAAAAGAGCTCCGTCCTGACTTCCCAGCTGTATGTGTTGGAAGGACCTGCCGATATCTCTGACATCTCCCCTGTTGTTAGTGCCGCTCGATGTATGCAGGAATGTGTGTCCTTTTGGACTTTGCCCGTCAGAAATGCCTGCATACTTATTGATTCCAAGTACTTCAGGCAGCAGGGGAGGTGTCTGTTTTCCTTCTCTCAGTGAGTTTCCAGTCTCTTCCTTTTACTTGCTGTGGGTGTGATTAAAACTGCAATCTGAAACCTTTAATGATCTCCACTCTTAATTTTAGTGGTTGAGAGACAGAGAAAGAGCGAGAGGAAGGGAGGGAGGTGTTTTTTTTCTTTCTTTTTGGGGGTGAAACAGGATAATCAGGTTTTGGTACCTGTTTTTCGCTGGAGACTTTTACTTGCCACTTTATGTTTATAAACTGGCATTCTAGCAGTTGGCCTGGACTGCCAAAAATCTTTTTTTTTTTTTTTTTTAAATCACCAAAAATCACCAGTCTAATAATATACTAAAGCAATTTAGCGTCCTGCCACCCTCTTTCCCTCCCCAAGGTGTGTTCCGACATCCAGGCCTACAGAAACTCTGTCCCCCGAATGTCCCATTGAGTGGTGACCTCCGGAATGGGCCTGGAGCGCTTTTGAGTACCCTCTCTGATTTGTTCTGAATATCAGCTCTTGCTGATGGCCCCCCCCTCCCTCCCTCCCATGGGTGGTGTCTGAACTGAGGAGGAAATGATGAACACAGAGCCATGCAGCACCTCACCGCTGAAGGGCGGGGAACTGCATTTTGGTGGATTCCGACCCCGGAGCCCCAGAACTGTAAATAGGGGAACGTTCTTCCCCGCCCCTTTCATGCTGGGCTGTGAAATTTTCAGCAGGTTCATGTAACCTAACCTGCAGTGTTGTGTTTCACAGAACACCTGCCTCCTGCATCCCCAGGCGCCATCGTTTTCGGAGCCGAAGACGTTCGGTAGCCGGGAGACGGCCGTCGGCTCCGTGTATCGTCTTCAGACTCATTATAAGCTGCTCTGGGAGATTACGCGAGCTGATGATAATGCAAGCCCATCCGTAGCAACTGCTGTCAATTGAGCATTAGAGCCCTTTGACCCAGGTCTTAGGCTGGCTACGTGGATCTGTAGGTGATGGTGGACCCGGTGGCCCCTCACAGCCAACAGTGCTGGTGTCGTCACCTTGACCTTTGACCCTGCTTAGCTGAACCGCAGGGAGATGCAGTGAGGTTGTTGTAGCCCTCTCTCTGTTGCATTGCATATATGGGGGAGGGAGGAGGCATTAGAGTAGTGTCATCATTCTGTACTCAATAGTGTCACCTGACACAGAGAATGACACTGCTTATCAAATGTGCGTTTACGAGCAGACGCAATGGAGCTTGGATTTCTGCGCCCTTCCCCGGAGTGTAGCTACAAGAGCGCTCTCTGTCTGTGATACCTGAGGCAGAGTTTTCTCCCCAGCTGGACTTCTGTTCTCATGCGTGTGCACAGTCTGTTTGCTTGTGTTAGTCTGCTTCAAACGCTGCATCATGACTAACTGTAAGTGAGATGTGCTGTGGTCTGACAGGCAGATGAAGAAAGATGTCTGTGGTTTACCATCAGATCAGCACCTGTGGCGCACATACAGCGAAACAAAGAGAAAAAAAAAAAACAAACTCTGAGACGGTAACAGGAAGCGATGTTAGAGGCATACGTGTGTCTCCTCAGATTCTCCACCTCAGGTGTGGAGTTAACTGCAGAGAAAAAAAATCAGTGTCCCCTCACAACAGGAGTGTGCCCAAGAACTCGCCACACATCAGGCACAATCAAGTCCCTCAGTTCCCCCTTTGTTGGGAGCCAGATTCTTTTTATGGCCCAAGCTATACTTAAGGGCAAAAAAAATACATCTGGAGAGCAGGGGATGTACGGGAAAGAGGAAGGGAAAACTATCAGAGGAAGGATTCCTGTTGCTCACATGACTGAGTTAAGCTGTTTCTCAGCCCCTCGCTGTTCTCTTCCCACAATTCCACGGGCTGCAGGGACGAGAGGGCCGAGAGCCGATACCCCGGCCTCCCGCTTTAAGGCCTCCCGAACACGTGGGCCAGCCGGGCAGCCGTTCCCGGGGAGATCAGCACCGGCGTCACGCCGGGAGAAGTAACAGGACCGTTGCAACTGCTCAGCGGAGGAAATGAGAACAGCTTCTCTGTGTCCTCGCCGGTTTACTGTGCAAAAACAGGCGCAGGGCATGCACAGGCCACAGCTTCTGCACACAGCTCCTCTGTGTCTGTGCGCTAGCCCTCCCTGTCCACCCCAGGCTGTTTTTGCTGTCGCTCCAAGGGCAGAAGAGCTCTTGTATTGTGTTTGTTTTTGTTTTGCTGTGTTGTTTTTTTTTTTCCCTTCATAAGCTGTAATCACACAGTTAACTGGCAGTCTCATCAGCCGTGCAGAGAATGCGACTGTGTGACCTCAGTGTTCAGCACTCAGGGCTGGTGCAGTGCACACCCCGCTCTCTCTCCCTCTCTCTCTCTCTCGCTCTCTCTCTCGCTCTCTCCTCTCTGCTTCAGCGTGGCGTGTCTGTTTCTCTTCCTCTGGGACCTGCAGTTCCCTCTGTTCTGTTAGCAAATCCCAGGAGAGCCCGGGGCCCATCTCCCCAGCTGACCTTCTTTCCGAGCGGCGTTTTTAGCGTTTATCTCTGGCGTCCGCTGCTTTAGGGCCGCCGCACTGGGAGTGCACGCGCTCGGAGTGAGATCAGAGCGCCCGGCAGCTGTGCGCATTTGGGGACGCGAGTGGGACGGGGGAGGAGGGGGAGGCGGTCTGGGGCGATCAAGCAGCCCGGCTCGCCCCTGCGGCCGCGATTTCGCAGAGCTGAGCTTTGGCGGCTGGCCGCTGCCAGCGGGACCCGTGAGAGGCCTTGCGAGGAGGCCGTGTGGCTTGGCAGTCCCAGGGAGCAGCTGTTCGGTGTGGGTGTGTTCCTGCACGTCTCTCCCCCGGCTGAAATTTCAGGCCCTGCTTGCCTTCCCAGGCCCCTGCTGATGTGCGGGCGCTAAGATTGGAGTCATTGGAGTCGCACAAGCTGTGGAAAAAAGGCATTGGGTTTCACTGGCTGCACAGGACATTTTAAACGTGATGTAACTGTTTTCACCTTGCATGTTCGCTTATCCAATGTCCTGTTTTAATTCTGAACCTACGTGTTCAGGAACCAGGGGCTTGAGTAATCAGAAGCACTCCAGATCATTCCTTTAGAAAGACTTTTATTCCTCTGCCTCATCTGCTCACTTTGATCCTCTCAACTAAGAAATATGGAGGCAAAAAAACAGTTCAAGAAAACAGTATATTCAGAGCTGTAGTTCAAACAAACAGCTGTCCACCCCTGCATATTCTCTCACTCCTTACAAAGGGCTGACTTGTGGAACTTCATTTTACCAGCTGTTTTTGTCCCTTCATTTTTACTGAACCAACTCATATTTAGATGTAGACAGAAAAAAACACTTTTGCTGTTTCTTTTAAAACAACCAAGTACTTCTTGTACTTTATAAGTAGTTAAAAAGATTGGAATACATTAAAATCATAATTCACAGGAAGCTAAATGGAAAGACAAGCCAGGATGTTAATGTAATAGCACACTGTTACCAGGTCAAGGAAAAGAACCTGAGTCAGCAGAACTTTAAAACCTCCTGAGCATGAAGCTCTAAGCTTTTTTGGAGCAAAAGGATAGAGCTGTTAAAGGAGGGATCGCCCAGGGACAGACATATGAACTCTGTTTCAGTCAGCAGTGAGGCGAGTGCAGTTGCTGGGTAAGATTGCTGCTGTTTCACCCTCCGAAATGCAGAGTTCTGAGCGAGCCAAAGCAGTTGTGTAATCTGGAGTCTGCGTTTGGAAATGCGCTGCTTGTCTCTGCCAAGCTTCAGCAAGGGATCAAGGAACGCTAAGAAAAAAAAAGCAGCCTGGCCCGTTGTCATTGTTTGAGAGACAGGCTTGGAGGCGATGGCTGCGTTTGCTCTGACAGTGTGCAGCGCAGTGGTGTCAGTGGTATAGTACAGTGGTGTTCGTAGCCTTGATCTCTCCGGGAGGCAGGTAAGACAAAATGAGGAACTCAGCTTTGTGGAGGACAGCATTTCTCAGGAGAGTTGCTGTTTTATTGCCTGTTCACAGAGCTTAAACGGCCCTGGGGGTGAAGGTGGCAGTAGAAGGCTGGTCGGTACCGTGAGTGGGCATTATGCCTTATGACAGGCAGTGAGGTTTTGTAATTCCCAGTAGTGTTTTTGCCAGAGACTTGTGTCACTCACAGACCTGAGGAGCCGGATGGGGCCTGTAACACGGTATTAGTAAGACCTGAATCAGCTGGCTTTGCCTCAGAGCTACCACCTGTGACTCAAAGTGACGCCCCATCCTGCTTGTGACGTAACGGCAGGGTTGGAGTCGAAGCCGGATGGAGACTCACAAGGCAAACGTACACATGAGAGGTGATATGACTTGTAAGAACAGGCACAATAACGTGGGGGTGGGGATAATCCTAACTGTGTGGACCTTGCTCTTAGGGTGTGCGTTTCCGCTGAGTTTCCTACTGATTTGGGGAAAACATTACATCACATTATTGTTATTTAGCAGGCGGTGTTATCAAGAGCGACTTACATATGCTACCATTTTCAAACATCTTTCCATTTATACAGCTGGATATTTACTGAGGCAGTTGTGGGTTAAGTGTCTTGCCCAAGGGTATTGCAGCAGTGCCTCAGCAGGGAATCGAACTGGCAACCTTTCTGGCGCAAGCCCTCCTCCTTACCACTATGCCACACAGGTGCCTATAGAAGAGACCTAAGGCTGTGCCTGTGGTTTGTGTGTGGTTCCCCTGCGAAGGGCTAAGCTGCTCTGTAGTGATGGTGATGTGGTGAGGTGATGCACACACACACACACACACACACACACACACACACACACACACACACACACACACACACACACACACACACACACACACACACACACAACACAGGGACCAAACCACAGCACTACAGCAGCTAATGTCACCCAAGGAGGCTGTATCCTCTCTCTCAGGTCACCACAGACACTCCTGAAGGTGCACTTTGGACAGTAACCAGAGCAATTAAAGTGTTTCGGAGGCCACAGTGTATCAGAGTGCTGCGATAAGGTCCTCTCTGCTGTTTGCTCTCCGAGAGAGTAAACACAGTGTCACAAAGACAACTGGTAAAGCAAATAGGGTGAGGTGCGGCTGGCAGGGTCTCCCCTGATGCCAGGGTGGCGTGAGCGAGCGTACGCCCCTCTGAGAAGCTCCAGGCCCCGATGCCTCCCCTGCAAATGGGCGTGCCTGGATTGAGACCATAGCATAGCTTTGTTAAATGTTAACCGCATTCATTAGACTTTCATCTGCAGTGCTGTTCCAGGCGTGCTCTTCACGCAACGCCAAGAGACCAAATGTGGACCAGTTTTTTTTTTTAATTTTTTTATTTTGTTTTGGGAAGTGTTTTTGTGCATTAGTACTGGCTGCCTTTTATGGATCGTGGAGGAAGTTCAAAAATAAATCTAGACGTGAGCAGTGAATTCCCAGCAACAGTACTGAGCCAGGTAATCCTGCCAATCACATGTAAACTTGATGGCAATCGGTGCTTCAGCTCCGGAGTCTCGTGATGCGTTCTCAGCTGTTTTCTGCTTGGTGTGCTGTACGTGCTCCAGTAGGCACACGGCGTTCGGCTGGGTCCCTCCCACCGAGTCCCGAACTCTTGAACAAGACGAGACTGAGCACATGTACGCCTGGCACTGGTCTCCTGCCAACCGCTCCTGCTGTAAACACGCGCTCGTGCCAGCGCGGGCCTTCTCCCCGTCTCTTCCAGCGCGGGGTCGATTGGGCCGTGTCCCGCCGTACAGGAAGTGCTCACGGTGTGCCTCGGCGTGCAGGAGGGCTGGCGTTCACACCCATGGCGACGCAAACCTGCAGAGACAGCGAGCGCAGTGTGTCTCGGTCATGTTTAAAACATGCAGTTTGCAGGGGCAGATTGTCTTCGGCCTGCGGGCTGTTTCATGAGCCTGTGTTGGGCTTCTCATTGAGCTGATGGATTGCAAAGGCTGGAACGGTTTAACCCTTTGTAGGACTGACAACTGACAGAACAGGAATACATTTCCACCTCTGTTGTTACTGATGTTAGGTATAGAACATACTTCTTTGAAAAATTTAGCCAAACAAAATAAATAGAGAATCCCCCTCATAAATTTGCCTGATTTTGGCTGAGTGGCAGCCGTTTAGGGTGATACATTGCACGGCGGGCATTGAAAACGTGACTTCCCCCCGTATCGAATTTCGTGTCATTGCCATGGTAATCCCAATGGGCCGATGTGGGAAGCTCTTTTGTTAGCCCCTGGGGACGGGGTGGACCCCCCCTCCCCCCCCCACACGGCAGGGCACTCGGTGACCTTGCGAGCTTCCCGCTCTGTGGGTGTCACTCCCGCTAAAACGCGCACAAGAGAGAGGTGACCTCAGGGACAGAGCCCTGCCATGGTTTTGAATGAACCGGCTTGCCCTCTCCCAATCCCAGAAGCCCCCTGTCATTGTCTGATCTCCCCTGCGTCTGTCAGACTGGCAGGGCTCGGGGGCGGGAGTCCTGAGAGGGGACTGACAGCGCGGATTGCGTGCGTTCCTCCCCCGTCTGCGACGGGAAAAGCAGGTTCTGTCTGCCTTTCACTGCCAGTTATGGAGAGAAAAATCCTCACTGGGGGACGAATTGTGATCTGAGGTTATCTAATTGGGGCCAGTGTTGTTGATGTGAAGGCTTGCAGAACTGTCCTTCTGCAAATGTCATGCATATTGCAGATGTTTGAGTTGGTCTTCACCGTTCAACAGGGTATTTCAACTACCCGTTTCAGGGGTAACGCATGAAATGTGTAGTTACTGGCACTGGTTTGTCACTGAGGATAAGCACTTCCGTTCAGGTAAGGGTTTCTGTTTGTGTGGGTTACAAAAAGACAGCGTGGAAGGTAGTGATGTGTTTGTCAAGGAACACTTTGACATTCAGATTAAATTGTCTGTTTTTGTACAGAAATACACCTGTTCAGGTGGTGAAATTCCCATGCGCCTCATGCATCTTTTCTACAGTGAGGCAGGGAATGTTAAAAGTGCAGCGTTTCAGAACAGAGCCATTCTGGTGTGACAGTTTTTGCTTCTCAGCACCAGCATCCAGCTGAATGAAGTACTCTTTTTTCTTTTTTCCTTATTGGCTGACAGTCTCCATGGTGCCCACATGTGGTCTGTGCAGATTGGCTGATGCAATCCTTAGTCTGAGCTCACGGGATACCATTGTGCAATTAGATAAAGGTAATGGGTGACTAGCATGCTCTCATACCATTAAAAAAGATACTTGTAAACACAGGTTGTTTGTCATGGAGGTGAAATTTTAATTGAATTTATTTCGGAAAAAAAAACCCACAGAGGTAGACGGCCATGAGGTAATATCGGCCATTTTATACTGGAGCCAGTCTCAACGTCACCAGAAGGACACTGTAATTCCTATACAGGGTTTATTATTCAGCGTTTGGACTGTTTAAAGTGTTGAATGGGGAATTGGAAGGCGTGTGGTGTGCTGTCCAGTCATCTGTGTTTATATGAAAAAACAGCGACAGAAATGCTGAAGTTTGCAGGTGCAGGTCTTGTTTCGCCTTCTGCTGCTTCCTCCTTGTCAGTACTTTTACTGCAGGGTTTGTTCTAGTTTCTCTGCTCATCTATTTTCTAACCTTATTCTGGGGTGTCTTGCATTGCGTTTGGGTATTGAAGCATGTAGGCACTAGTTATCTCAGCATTGTTTGCAGCTGGCATTCGAGACTGAACCTGTATGGCTGTACGTTTCATGCGTCGGTATTAGATGCACTTTGTACCTGCACTTTGTACAGCTAAATTGCAAAAAGTAAATGCAAATGTACCTGTTTTTGTGGGGGACAGACAAGCCCGTCGTGAGGACATATGTTAGAATTCTGTCCCAACACCCAGGCCCGTCAGCACTACTAAGGTCATTGGTAGGACCAGAGGGGGTTGGTTCACTTCTCCTGCAGTTTTGATCACCAGACCTCTGTCAGACTGCCCTGTATTCGTCAGACTGCCCTGTGTTTGCCACACAGCACACAGCTGTAGTGTCCATTCTGTGTTAGCCAGGTTTTTTTCACGGGATCTCCCTAAAAGGGACCTCGATTTAGATCAGATTAATTCATGATGCACAGGCCGTGATGTCATCACACCTACGCACTGAGATTAAACATGGTGACCTAATTATGTAAACCCTGTGATTCCTCTATAAATCTCCTACAGAATGTAGTCATAGTGCGACAGGACCTGGGAGAATCATGGTCCTGGATGCACTTTGTAATGGAAAGAAATTTCCAGAACAGTCTCGGAAAACACTTTATTGATTTGTCTCAACGCGCTGAGGGGGGTCAAAAATTTTTGCAGGATTCAGCGTCAAACCAAGCTGGCAAAAGCGGGCCCACCTCACGTGCTGATCCAGCTCATCCTGCCTGAGTCTCTCCCGTCCCCGCTCAGGTCTGCGGTGAGAGGGATCTGACTCCCCTCCCCCTCCTCCTCCCCCTCCCCCTCCCCCACATTCCCGCCCCTCCCCCAGTGTGCCTCCACTCAGGCAGGATCGAGTGGCAGGATAAGGGGTCCAGACTGCACTACGTGGGGGGGTGGGGTCTCTGGAGTTTCCATTCAATACATACTGATCTGCATGTTCCAGATCATGTCACTCAGCAGAGGCCACACCCTCAAGGACAGGCATTAACACAGCACATATGTGCATTAATACGAAGGCCTCTACACACTGAGGAAGCCTCCTTTAAAGCGGGTTCGGTAAACTGGATTGACCCTCTGGGAACCAGTTACTCCAATGACTCTACTACAACAACAAGGCAGCTCTACGCTGGCATGGTAGCTCGCTACCCCTCAGACTGCAATGCACAAAGCTGCCTTTGACTGGCTCTTGTAACATGATATGTACATTGAGCAAACGTCCTTATATATTTCAAAAGAAGCCGCTACATTTTTTGCCAGTATTTGTTGTTCAGTATCCCAAGAATATAGATTAATATGAACATTATTGAAGTCAAAAACTGTTGGCGGGAAGGGCTGACTGTCCATGTGGTAAAACAGCTCGTTTTCATCGGTCAGTTGACTGAGCCCATGTATTGGCTAATTGAATGGGGGGGAGCCAAGAGTCCCATTCATTGGTTGATTGTACAAGAGCAATCTTTCACAGGGTTATCTTGATGGATTGGTAGTGTGGAGGGTGTTCACTTGAGAGGTTTTCCATTGCAACGAATGTCTTCATTGACCTCCTGTGTGTGCTGGCAGAGAGGCAGTGGATAGTGTTGCATATTGGAGCAGAAGCAGAAGTTAATATCAGATCCAATTAATCACCTTTGAACAGTGTGAGCGACTTTATTGTTCCAAGAACGATATTGTCACAATATTTATTGCACCGCAGAGGCAGAGAGGATAGTTAATTTTCAGCGGCCTAAAATAGGTCATGCTTCACTGAGCAGTGGTTAGATAGAATGACTGATAGAGACAGATTTAGATTTGGGTTGATTGTGCATTGATTACAGATGCTTGTTTTCTGGCAGTTTACGGGCTCTAAGATTCAAATCTATTTCAGGCCCTTTTATGTAAATTACTGGTAATTAAAGGAGCACCATACACATTTTTTGAATTTGAATAACAAGTGTGAAAGCTGGAAGTGTATCATTTCTATGTGCAAAGCATAACATTGGCTGGGGTTGCCTCAAGTTATTAAAAAAACACACTGTGCCAGCTGCAACAGGGAGCCATATGGCTGCAATGATATATGGTTTTAAAGCATATGGTTCTGAGGCAAAACACAGTTTGATCATAAGTGGAGGAAGAGTTGGACTGTTGTTTTGGAAAGGTTTGGGATGTTCTGTTGACTCAGCATTGAATACAGTTCAAGGTGGTGAACTGTTCTGATGATTAACTGAAGGTTGGTTAAAAAAAGGAAAAAATGAAATCAAAAACTTTATTCCCTTCCTGTTGCTCTCTTACCTTCTCCCTCCCTCTCTCTCTCGCTCCCCCTCTCTCTCTCCTCTCCCCTGCTCTCTCTTTTTCATCCTGCTCTCTCCATCAAATCAGTGTCACTTCGGTTCAATTAATTAGTTTATTGGCATGAAATACATTTTATCATAACTGCCAGAGTGTATTACACAATACAATAAGCAACAACAAGTCAAATCAAAGAAATCATCTACAGCTGTATATCCAAGCTAAGGAGTATGCAGATTAAACACTGTAATTGTAAAATCATACAAGAGGTTTCCGTCATCAATTCCTAACTTTAAGAGTAAAATGTATGTCTAATTGAGTGAGTGTGGGTGGTGACTGAGATATACTAAATGCCTCTAGTGGGGATGTCGGTCCTTCCTATGACAGGATTTGCATTGTTTTTCATGAAATTGACATTATCCTCTAGTTCGAGAATGTATTGAAATATATTTTCCTTATTTTTGAATAATCTCCACAATGTAGGAGTAAGTGCATGTCTGTCTCCACCTCTCCTGCCTCGCAGTGATTACCCACGATTCTCTGTGTCTGTCTTCCTGCAGTCTGATGAGTGATCCATCCGCGGGTCCCGTCCGCCGTCATGGTAGACATGCAGAGCCACTACAGCCCCCCGTCTCCGCTGGAGGACTCGGTCCTTGACAGTCCGCTGTGTGGGGACTTCATCGGCGGCATGGAGGACCTGCAGGACATCTCGCAGTCCATCGAGGACGACGCCCTCAGCTCCTGGACGTCCCGGAGGGCCAGTCCTCCGGCACGGGCTCGGGTTCGGAGAGCTCGGCTGTTCCCGGTACCGCCCCGGCCGCCTGCACAAACACGCTCCGCTCATTCACATGCTACCCGCGGCGGCTAGCTTGGCCGAGGCCTGGCTTTTTCCGGCCGGGCTGCCTCATTACGCTAGCAGGTTTTCAGGGAGAGCTTTGTGTCTGCCGCAAGCTGCAGAGGTGTTTCTTTGTCCTTTTTATTCTGTAGATCTCCTGGGGTTGCCCCCAGGGAAGCACGTTTTGTAAGGAATTTAATTGCTGACTGGAAGTGATGAGCAGACTTTACTGGATACTCTGTCTCTTCAGCCTTAATCTTACCCCAGAGCACTTGGTTTATCAATGTGCTATTGACATTGTGGCTCTGAATGCGTGACCTACTTTTTACACCTTGAGGCTTCCCTTTCTGTCAGGACCAAAGAACCACTGCTCTCTCTCTGCAGCATTCCTGAAAAGAGAAAAATTCCAGCATGTCCTGCAATTATGGTTAAAAAAAATGTTTCCAGCAGTGTTCTGAGTTTTTGTAAATTGGTTAGAATGTAGTCATGCATTTGGAAGACTGAAAAGCAGAAGGTTCTGGAATGTGGCCGTTGAAGAGGAAGGGTGTGTGTAGGACAGAAGAGGAGGATGAGGGTGGGGAATTATGAAGGGGGGGGAAAAATGTTGTGGAAAATTTGCGGAAAATTCTCACCGAGATGGAACGAAGAGGATAGTTTCTTAAACGGCGGTTGTTGTTTTTTTTTTTTTAAAACATCCTGGAGCGTTAACTGTCTCAATGCGGAGAGGCCCTTATTATCTGCTGCGTGACACACTTCTTCCAGCCGGAATGGGGTGGAACGTGTGGAGCAAGCCCGCGCAGGGTGCCTGCCTGCAGACACTCGCGCCTGCCTCACACCACCCGCCTCTCCTCCCAAACGCACTTCAGCTGCACGTCTCTCTCACTGCGCACTTTCTGTCAGGCTTACATTACATCATTGTCAGTCAGCAGACACTCTTATCCAGAGCAACTTACACAGGTTACCGTTTTTACATTACATTCATTTAGCAGATGGTCTTATCCAGAGCGACTCCCAGCACAATGGAACATAAGTGCATCTATTCAAGTTGAATGAGCAACGTTCAGTTTTATCCATCCATCCACAGTGTTATCCATTCATACAGCTGGATATTGGCTGTGGCAGTTATCAGCTATGTATCTTGCCCAAGGGTACAGCAGCAGTGCCCCAGCTGGGAATCGAACCAGCAACCTTTCGGTTACAAGCCCTGCTCTTTACCACCGTGCTACACTGCCGGGTTCCGATGCATTACACACATCGAAACACAGCGCTCAAGCAGGGGCAGGGAAGGTTAGTCTGCAGATGTTACCAGCCTTGTGCACGTGCCCAATTAGAATTAGGACATTACCTCACTATCTACACATGTGCCTATGGCTAGATAGCAAGTTAGCGCGCTAACGCTACCCACCTGCTATGTGAGTGGACCTCAGGGTGTTCAGTGCATGCAGTGTGCTCCTGGATATAGGCTGAGAGAGCTTTGTTTTGCTTACTATGAATTCCCAGGTTTTCTGGAGTTTTTTAAAATAATTTGTTACATATTGTGATGTATGTCACACTGGCACTTCTCGAGAGTGTCACTTTAAGACCAGTTGCATTGAGATTCTTTTTTAATCTAAACCAAATGACGTGTGCCACAGAGGGCATGGTAAACATGGCAAAATCCAGTGATAATCCAAGGAGTTAGATCTGTTCCACCAAGGTATACTGCTATACTTGGCACACTGGTACACAGAGCACACTGCAACAGTACACTACTGCACACGGTACATTACTACACGCAGTACAGTACTACACAGTCACACACAGCAACTCCTGAATACAGTTACACACGACACACTGCTGAACACCACACGCTACTCCACACAACACACCCTTACACACACAGCACACTGCTAAACACCACGCACTACTGCGTTCTGTGCACTGTTCCACACAGCATACCGGTACACATAGTCACACACTGCATACATGGAGAGAGGAATTATGAAACACATGTTAACTGCACAAAGTAAAGCTAGAAGGCATGTGAGGGCAAGCCCTGGATCAGAGTAAATTTCCCAGAAGGAACTGAGACATTTCCCAACACCACACGGCCCTGGGGGAGAAATTTATCTGCTGCTTTTTGCAGTGCCGTTTGCTTTTTTTATATATGTATTTAGCTAGTTAGTTTAGCTATACATCTGTACTCTGTATACATCCGTTTCTGCTCCTGGAAAATGTCTGATGTAATTTTCCACTCGACTCTGCTGATTGAGTGGGTGTGCAGCAGTCTGTGTGGAGCCTGCATCCTTGTATCTGATTTTGTGTGCACCTGTATTAATCTGTGTGTGTGTGTGTGTGTGTGTGTGTGTGTGTGTCTTGCAGATGCCCTGACCCCAGCATCCAGCCCGTCCTCGTGGGTATTTGGGGGAATGGCGGGGCAGGAGGAGTTCTCCTCCACCTCTCTAAACCTGGAGTGTCGGGTGTGTGCAGACCGGGCCTCGGGGTACCACTATGGAGTGCATGCCTGTGAGGGATGCAAGGTGAGTGTGTGATCAGTCTACACACACACACACACACACACACACACACACACACATACATACACACTCACTCTCGCACTCGCACTCGCACGCACACGCTCACGCACACGCACACGCACACAAACACACATACATACACTTTCTCACACACTACCTCACTACCCAACTCGAGTAGCTGTGTAACGCACCCTCTCTCAGTGTGTCACACCTGTCCCACTGCCACTGGCTGATGTGCAGTGTTGTGTGTAAATAATACCTGCGGTCACCTGAGAGACCCACTGCTGCAGGCCTGTAGACATGACCCTGCCTGGTTTATAAGATTTTCCAAAATAGAGATGAAACTTTGAGTGTGGTTTAGCTAGATTGGAGTGTGTGTACTGTGTGTGGGAGCCTTCAGTTAAGTTTTGCAGCAAATGAAAAGGAAATTTCCCCTTTAGACTGTTTTGAGCAATAAAAAAACAGAACATGAGATTTAAATAAATATTGTACTATTTATGAGGAAAAAACTACATACCTGAATATACACATACATATCAATGTTCAGTCATTTCCACAGCTGTAGCTGAATAATACAATATGATGAAGCCAAGAAAGGCCCTGGAATGTGCTCTCCGCTGTGGCACCCCAAAAATGCCCTGGAATTCACCCTTTTCAGTGGCACCCCGAAAGGCCCTAGAATTTGCCCTTCTCAGTGGCACCCCAAAAATGCCCTGGAATTCACCCTTCTCTGTGGCACCCCAAAAAGGCCCTGGAATTCACCCTCCTCTGTGGCACCCTGTCATTTTGTTTTCCCCTGCATTCTCTCCTGGCAGAGTCTGGCCCTTGGCCCAGGCCCTGTGTGAGCAATAAAGTCACAAGACTATGCTTAGTGCTGCTGTTCTTCATCGCGGTGACGCTGACGCTGTCGCTGTCACTGTGCTGCTTACCAGACGCAGCTCACTGCGTACCAGACTGAACTGTGCAGTACCTGAGCCAATACCGGTCCAACCAGGAGGGAGGTACAGGGAGGAGGAATGTGAGCAAGTTGTTGGGTCTGTGTTACATTGTCCCTGTCCGTGAATGCCAGCACCACAGAGAGCAGTTAAGAGATGCCCTGCTATGCTATGGGAGAGCTCAGTGGACCTTTAGGCCTATGGAGGCATCCTTGGATTCTCTTTGGGCGTGACCTTGGCTGAAATGATGACAAACAATCAGGCCATGCTGTGGTGACAACCAAATGACCTTCATGTATGACAAAGTACATACCCAGTCTGAGGTATTTTGTGATTAAAACATGGTAATGACATACATGGTAACGAGAAAACCTTGTGACTTTGTTTTCCAAAGTATATCAATAAATCAATTGAATTGCCCCCAGTACAGCACCCATTACAAAATAAAGTGTCACACAGTTCTATGTATAGCCATCTCTTGTTAGCATGTGAAATTCGGAACGCTTCAGTGCCTGGTAGGTCACCTCAGCTCGTAAAGGTTGTTTTGATGCACCTGGCATGTTTACATGTCTGTCATGTTCCAAAGGACTCCGCCAGAGAATGCTATGTTGCTGAAGCACATTTTCATGAAGGATGAATGTCAATTATCAGCTTTAGATCAGAAGGAAGTGGGCTGAAGCCACAAAGCAGGAAGCTGTAATGATGGTCCATGACACCTCATTCTTGCCCAGGGGTTTCAGGTTTCATTGGATTTATGCAATACTGTACGTTGAAGTTTGAATTTCACGTTTCTTTTACAAAAACACCCCAGTCCATATTATTATGCAAGAATGTTTTCAGTCAAGCATGAACATGAAGGCGATGAGTGTGTCCAATTTCAAGGCTCCACCGAGTGGCATCGGTTTTCCTCCATGATAATGACGCTGAGGAAGTTTGTTAGAGCTGTGTAACTCAGCCAGGGGCAGCTGAAAGGTGCTGTTTTCACAGCGCCGGCAGGTGTGTGCCTTGCATGCCATATGGCTTCAGTTTGCGTGTGTTTCCACAGGCACATGCAGGGTAGCGTGTGCAGGATGCCAGCACTGCGGAATCCCCTGGAACAAATTGTTTTACTGTATTGTTTTTCCTGCACGCACACGCAATCGCCTCTCCTGTTTAAAATAGGCTGGGCATCGCGGTTACGGGCGCCGTTCGCTCGACCGCTGACGTCTCTGTCCTCCTGTCTGGATTCTCAGACCAAATTATCCACGAGGGGAAAAAAATAACTGCAAATATAGGACAGAGCTGTCTGCAAATATAGCCCAGCTCCAGTTTCATACAAACACAAAACACAAAAGCCGTGAGCCACTGGTCACGTGAGTGGAGGAGTATGCAGTGTCCTTTGTCCCAGGGATGACCTCTGGAAGTGAACTGAGCCAATGCTGTAATGATGTTGTGAACAAGCAGCTTACACCATCTTACACCAGCGAGCATTACCCTTACTGCAGCTCTTCTCCACACTCAAAGAGTAGCACCCCGACCCCATCTTTACTTCTCAAAAACTAGTGCCTTAACTCCAAGGTTACTCCAGGGTGGCAGTGTAGCATAGTGGTAAGGAGTAGGACTCGTAACAGAAAGGTTGCTGATTTGATTCCCAGCAGGGGCACTGCTGTTGTACCCTTGGGTAAGGTACTTACCCCAGAATTGCCTCAGAAAATATCCAGCCTCACTCTTTCCTCAGAGGGGAGCATAAGGAAGTGACCTCAAGGTGCTGCTCCAGGGTGACCCTGGAGTTGTCACTGAGCTAGTGGGGCTGGAGTCGGGAGTGCCTGTTGGGCTAATCCGTTTTTCGTAAGAATGGAAAAGGAGCCAGAGTGGGTTAGCAAAATGTCTTCTTAAGCAATAAGCCACAGTTTTCCCCTTCTCCTCTCTGCGATCCCCACACCCCTCACCTCCTGCCAGCGGCCCCTCATGTTTATGGAGACTCTCATCCAGTGCCTTTTGCACAGCATAAATACAATCAAATCTGGATGCTTTCTCCTTGGACGTGGGTGTTTGTCTTATCTCGCGCCACTGACGAAGGAGGAACAGATGTTACATATTGTATATTCTACTGACATGCACAGTATGCAGAGTTGCTCAATGAGTGTATTATTATTATGCCTTGTTCTCTCCGGCCCATGGCATGTTCCCATGAAAAATAGCTACACTTTGAGTGTGGAGTTACAGTAAACCACTGTGAGTACAGTGTGAATACACGTTGAGTGTGTGCTGACATGAGACCTAAATTTATATACAGCTAAAATTAGTCTGAGGCTATACAAGGTCACTTGTAGTCTGGTGTTCTGTTGAGGCTGTGTGTCTGTCGTTCCTATAGGGGTGACGGGGGCAGCAGTGTGGTGCAGTGGTAAGGAGGGAGTCTTATAACCGAAAGGTTACCAGTTTTGGTGATATTGGTGTTGGGGCGGGTCTGTTTTACCCTTGATCGTGGCACTTATCCTTAATTGCTTCTGTAAATGTACAGCTCAGTAAGTGGATGCTATGTAAATCGTAGGAGTCTGATAAGATTACAAACATTAATGCAGTTGTATGATGCATTATTTCCTCAGGATTTTAAGGGATCCTGTGTCCCGGTGAAAATGCAGCTGAAATGATGTTAATGACAGATGGCTGCATGTGATTTTTTTCCGCTCAGTGCTATCGTCACACATCGTTATGTGATTGTTTCAGGTGTCCGTCACACACGCTCTGTGGATTCGTCTGTGGATAGCGGCTTGAGTTTTTTGTGCGCGCTGGCAGCGTGAGTGGGTCGTTGACGGATGTCTCTCTGAACGGTCTCGGCCCGCAGGGATTTTTCCGGAGGACGATAAGGCTGAAGCTGGAGTACGAGAAGTGCGAGCGCAACTGCAAGATCCAGAAGAAGAACCGGAACAAGTGCCAGTACTGCCGCTTCCAGAAGTGCCTGTCCGTGGGCATGTCCCACAACGGTGAGTGTCAGCCGGCTCGCGACTGTGTCCAATGCAGGGCGTGGAGCCTGGGGGGCCTCTCACCTGGGCAGCCTCTCCCCTGGGTGGCCTCTCACCTGAGGGGCCTCTCACCTGGGCGGCCTCTCCCCTGGGTGGCCTCTCACCTGAGGGGCCTCTCACCTGGGGGACCCCACTGTGCCCCCCACCTTTACTGTTTTCACGAGATGTGTACGTTGTTTACCCCAGTCTTTCCCAGGCAACTCTGCACTCACCTAGAGGGACTCTCACCTGTCTCACCTAGGGGGTCTCTCACCTGGGGGACCCCACTGCACTCCCCAACTTTACTGTTTTCACAGGATCGTGTACGTTGTATCCCCTAGTCTGTCTCAGAGAGCTCTTATTTACATTTGTGTATTTAAGTGTTTCTGGGTATTAAAAAGTCCTGAAATTCTGAACATTGCTGCACGTAGGTGGACACATGTGAAGCAAGATTGCAGTGATTTCAGTTCAAAGACTTTTTCATGACCAGCAGGTGTTGGAGAGTCTTGGTGTTGGAGGGCCCTAGTGATGGAAGCCATAATCCCACTGGTTTTCCAGCTCTCTGTAGACCACTGACACCATCAGAGCGGGGAAGGGAAGCTGAGCTGGTTCAGTCTGGGCAATGATTAGCTGTTTCTGATGTTTGAGTATTAGATTGGAGCAATTCTGAGGACCCCTCATGTGGGCCCCGAAGGCCAAGGCTGAGCTGAACTGGGCTGATCGATACCTGAGGTATCCTGTTATCAGCAGTCAGGAGCAAATCAGGTTTCTCCTCAGTGTAAATAACGAATAGAGCAAGCTATTACGTGCAGGAAACAAACCCCAGAACATGCTCGTGTGTTAAACAGCAGAATGATACTTGTTACAGAGTGATACATTGTTAAGGCGGTGCGAATGAGGTGTTGTTGATTGCTGACCAGGTTATTGCATTGACAATAGTTTCTGAGAGCCGGCGTTTGAGTGTGACGTCATCTGAACCTGCTCACCGCGGCCACGCGGGCACACGCTAAGAGGATTAGGGACGACCCCCGGGTTCGCTGGTCACATGACCCAGCTGTATTTGCACTGGGCCGCTGGTGTGTGTTACCGCGGCGACCCCGGTGACATCTTTCAGTGCGGTGACTGGCCGCGGTCGCGGAGGTCATCTTTCCAAATGGCAGGCGAACCCGATGACCCGTCACCTTGAGTGAGGTCACTCGTAATGAAGATCAGTCGTCTTCGGCGGGAGCTTAACCCCGAGGCCTGCAGTTCCTCAGTTTACACAACAAACAAGAGCCTGGGCTGTAAAAATAGCCACAACCAGACTGTCATCTTCCCAAGAAATGTTAAGCAGTAATAATCGTAACACAGAAGAAGATCATTCTTTTTAATGGTGGCAGTAGGATTTTCCATGTCTCTATTATTTTTCCTCAATTTCTAAACAATGTTAATTTCAAAACATTTCATGTCGCTGGCTTTCACATTACTTCATTGCAATGCAAGTGGGAAGTCTTGGTGGTCGTTCTGCAGGGAGTTTCGAGCTGTTGTCCTTGCTGTCTACACTGACCATCAGTGATAAGATTGGCTCAGTGAGGTGAAGACCCAGGTCCCAAGCCCAAGGGGATCACTCATATCCAAATCACATCCTGGCTATGATGTCACATGTGATACTCACACACTTTTTTTTGGCAACCATTACATAACAGCATCGTGTGCATCCTTCACTGTCTAATAAACATTGCTCTGTGTATCCCCCTACTTGCAACTGCAAACTCACTGCACTTGGTGAGGGTCCACATCACATCACATTACATTACATTACTGACTGATAATAAAATAACCGTGTGACTGATGTCATCCTTATGCATCTGAATTTAGAAGCTGTTCAGTCTGTCTTTTTTAATGTGTGAAACCATATTTTCCATGTAGGAGTGAATGCATATAGCAGTGACCTGACAGTGTGTTTTGTGTGTGCCGGGTTGAGGGTAACACTACAGTGTGTCTGCAGAGGAGTGTAAGGGTGTAGTGGGTTTGTAGGGGAGTGTAAGGGTGCAGTGTCTTTGTAGGGGAGTGTAAGGGTGCAGTGTGTTTGTAGGGGAGTGTAAGGGTGTAATGGGTTTGTAGGGGAATGTCAGGGTGTAGTGTGTTTGTAGGGGAGTGTAAGGGTGCAGTGTGTTTGTAGGGGAGTGTAAGAGAGTGTAAGGGTGCAGTTGGCTCTTAGAGGAGTGTAAGGCTACACCGGTTTGTTGAGGCAAAGTGGGCTGTTAGACTTTAAGGCTACAGTGAGCTGTGAGAGCAGTTTAAGGCTGCAGGTGCTGAATGTAAGGGTGGATGAGTTCACTCCAGCGCAAATCTAATCTGATTAGACACTGTGGATTGAGCCGTCTGAGACCAATAACAGAGATGCGTTTCAGCATCCGGAGCTCCTGTGTGGAAAAACAACAGATGTGTCATTTACGAGAAGCATACTTCAGCTCTCCTGCACAGGCCAGAGGTCACTTCCTAAGTGTGTGCTCTGTCATTCCCATAATTGTTTGGGAACAGTTCGGATGTGCCCGGCGTTTCACAATGTGAAACTTTGTGAACACTTTGTGAACATGTTTGCTCACGCAGGCTTGTGTTTGTCAGTTTGCCACTTCACCTAAAACTAAATCAGTACAAAAACTGCAAGATAGCATTTCAAAACGCAGCAGTTGGTTTGCAGTGTATTTTGAAATAAATGATAAGCTTTACCAAAATGAGCACATTATGAATGTCAGGAGATCGTGTAAATGCAAGCATCATATTTTCATGGTACTTTCACAGTGTTAGGAAAGTCATGCTCTATAAGAAAAGTGCTGTGTAATATTCCCTGTCTCTAGATTTTTCAACTTTCCACAAACTGTCTAGACAAGACATTCCCAGAAGTAACACAGCTGTTTTTTTTTCCATCTGGTAAATGTACTCATTTAACAGGGTGACCTTCTTTTTGTTTGTTGGGTAACGTGTCTCCATTGCTGTTGCAAGCATATAAATGACTTGTTATGCTTTATTCATACCTTGAGATCTGTTGCAAAAAAGCAGATGGTAACGTGTTGTCACCAGTGCAGATGGTCTGTTTTCTGTGCCGTCTTTCTTGTGCCTTTATTAGATGCCATTCTCTGCCCTGCCTTTGTAAGTCGCTCTGGGCGAGAGTTTCTGTCAGGTGACTGAATTTAAAGGTAAAGGCGTCCCTGTGTCCCTCACAGCCATACGTTTCGGGAGGATGCCCCAGTCGGAGAAGCTGAAGCTGAAGGCGGAGATCCTCACAGGGGACCGAGAGGAGGAGAACCCCCAGCTGGCCGACCAGAAGACCCTGGCCAAGCAGATCTACGACGCCTACCTGAAGAACTTCAACATGAACAAGTCCAAAGCCCGTGTCATTCTCACCGGCAAGACCAGCACGCCGGTAAGCACTGTGAATCCCCCCCCCGGTGTCTGCCCCTGTGCATCACTGTGTGTCTACACTGCTCCAGTTCTGATAAATTCTGCTAAAGTAAGGCTTCATTCCCAGTCCTGCACACTCCCCCCCCCCCACAAAATTTTGGTGTTGTTCGTAAATTTTAAATTTAGAGAGGAATACACCAGTTTCAGAAATGTCTGTTTCTGCTGCTAACCCTATCCTTCAGCCCATGGGCCAAAGGACTGCAGCCAAAGGACTTCAGCAAACAGGTCCTTTGTTCCCATGGGCCTTAGCAGCCATTCCTCATGCCTTTCTTGATGTGTGGAACCAATGGTAACCCCACGATACTTGGTATTTCAGAAGGGATTCTAAGAAATATCTTTTTTTTCTACAACCCGTGCATTTCCTAACTGTCGGTAAATCACAGAGGATTAGGTTGCGTGCCAGATGTATAAATCTCGGACGGTTCACGCACAGCGCCGCGGACGTGTCTGCTGGGTTTACGCTGCATTGTTTTGCTGCCGTACGCTCAGGTGTGGAGCTGTCAAGTGTACTGTACTTTAATAAATGCATTCCCAGCATGACAGTGCATTATCACTCACACTTTGCTTTGTCCTGCACTGTCAGTTTGCCATGCATACATCCTAATGCAGTTTGCACAGAATCACCACATTTTTATTCAAATGAATACTGTAGATTTCATGTGCACCAGAACAGAATTTTTTGGGCCACGGGCCATTTCCTCAGGAAGTAAAGTTTAGGAGATTAGCTTTACTCCAAGTAAAGCTATTTGCCAGCTGTACCTTGTAAACAGAATTCTCAGTACACGGAACAATGGATACTTTATGCCTTGTTATGTAGATCGCAGTATAACCCAGGCCCACCAGGCCCACTACACACTGGTGCCGATTTCATTAATGCATGTTTGTGGGTCAAATAAATGAATCCAAAGGGATGATACTTACAGGATGCAGAATCGATCCACATAGATTAGTTAAAAGCATGCATGCGTTTGTGTGCGTATATGCGAGTGTGTGTGCGTGCGTGTAGTGCATACTTTTCGGCTGTCGCGTGGGCAGGGAGCTGTACAGCCAGCCACGATGTCTCAATGTCACTTGGCCTCTTCTAGCATGTGGGGGAGTGGCCATCCACACAGCTGCTCACATTGCACATAATGACTTTTGCATTCAATGGGAATGACTGCTTCCAAGGCCCGCAGAGAGACGGGAGTGTGTTTAATGCAGTCACGATTGCACAGTTTCCAAGGGCTGCCTCTTTGGAAAGTCATCTCCTCCTCAGCACGGTACTTGATCACCCTCCTATTATTAGAGCCAGGGGCTGGGCAGAGTGGATTGTGGGGGAGGTTTCTGATAAAGCCAGGGAGTTTTAGCTGCGGGAGCTCGGTGTGAGATGAAAGTGGGGAGGGATGAAGGGCAAGAGAGTGGGGTCAGGACTCAACTCCCCTCCTCTGCTGATCTGTGACTTCCTTGGCTGTGGTGTGTAGTATCCCGTGCTGCTTTTGTGAGACCCTTGGCTGAAGCCTGATAAACTGTGTGATCCTGTGGTGACCTAGAGGGAGGTGGCCTGGTTCTTGTTGGTTTTGGGTGTTGTGCATTATACAGAATGGAGGCAGTTCATATCAGAGCTGCACATTATGTTTAGGAACTCTAAGAATGGAAATGGAAACAGTGATTGCTGTCATTTTTCCAGTCTTTGCTCTCTCGATGTAGCATATTTTTGATTTATTTTTCAAAAAAAAAAAAAAAAGTAGGACGGCACACATTACGTGGAAGTTATTACCCAGATGATAAAGATTTCCTGTCTCAGAAGACAACGGCTGCAGAGATTTAAGGCCAGAGGCTCAGCTGCTAGGGATGGGGGCATTCTGCATTAAATCCTTCTCTTCTTCCCATTTGTAAAACCTGTGAATAAACTCACGAACGCCTCCCACGTTGCGTTTTTTCTCTGACCAGCTGACCCGTTCTCCTCATTTAACTTGAACACATCTGCTGTCAGCTGCGGAAAAGCTGGAAAGGAAAGGGATCGGAATCAAAATGGGCTGTTTCTGCATAGTCAGCAGCAGGCACAAACGTAGACCTGTTCTGCCTGTAGATACTTGATTGTCAAAAACATTACAGGCTGTTTGTGGATTTGGCCCCGCCCATCTGATTTGGGCTGAGTGTGTGAGTGGCACAGCCCTAAACATGTATTCATGTAAATAATCCTCACGCAGACCAGGTGACCATGCATCTCAGGGGAGAAAACAGGACTTTAAAGAAATATGTCTTTGACAAGATGTATGTGTGTTTAAGGAATCTCGATGTTTAGCAAGACGTGGCTTCATTTCTAGGAATGGACTGTTGATTAGATAAGAGATAGGCATTTGTCTTTTCTTGTCTTTGAAAAGGATTCAAAAATGATACACCCTGGTTCAAAGAAGTTCAACCTCATTGTCGTTTGTCTGATGAGTGTAAATAGCGACATCTGTAGGACAAAGAGGGTATAAACATGGGCTCTGGTTTTATAACTTTGGGTTAGGAAAAAAATCCTGTGTGCATTGTAGTAATATTCTTTAAAAGCTATATTGACACACTTATTTTCTTTTTCTGTTATTCATCAAGTCTGCATATTTTCCTTCCTCAACCTACAGTACCCATTATGCTTCAGGAATGTGTGGAGGTCTTGCTTCCTGACCCACTGATTTTTTTTCACTTTGACAAAATTCAGTTGGACGTTTCCATCATTCCATTACCACTTTGTGTTTCTGAAAGCACTGACCATTGGTCTCCATGTGACCTTACTGGGTGCTGATCCTGAGTCAGTCACCTGTGTCTCCTGACAAAGACTTCTGTGTCCATGTGTCTATATTGTATGCTGATCTGGATTCAGCCTCCTGGGCTCCCTTGCAGAAACAGCTCAGTATCTGTGTCCGTGTGTCCTCACTGTTTGCTGATTCTGATTCAGTCTCCTGTGCCCCCCGCACAGACAGAGCTCAATGATTAGGTCCATGTGTCTTTGTGTCGTACTGATCCTGATTCAGTGTCCTGTGCAACCCCCGGCAGCCCTTCGTCATCCACGACATGGACACGCTGCAGCTGGCGGAGCAGACGCTGGTGGCCAAACTGGTGGGGAACTCAGACACCCTGCAGAACAAGGAGGCGGAGGTGCGCATCTTCCACTGCTGCCAGTGCACCTCCGTGCAGACCGTCACCGAGCTCACCGAGTTCGCCAAGTCCGTCCCGGGCTTCTCCGGCCTGGACCTCAACGACCAGGTCACCCTGCTCAAGTACGGCGTCTACGAGGCCATGTTCGCCATGCTGGCCTCCTGCATGAACAAGGACGGGCTGCTGGTCGCCTACGGCAACGGCTTCATCACCCGCGAGTTCCTCAAGAGCCTGCGCCGGCCCTTCAGCGACATGATGGAGCCCAAGTTCCAGTTCGCCATGAAGTTCAACGCCCTGGAGCTGGACGACAGCGACCTGGCGATCTTCGTGGCTGCCATCATCTGCTGCGGGGGTAGGCTGGACCTTTGCTGGACGCACCAAAAATTTAACACATCAACCTCTTTAGGGCTGGTGCCCGTGAGCGTGTTAGGCACGTCACACTGTACCCTTTCCCCCTGGGGGTCGTTGTCAAACACCCCTTGGCTCTAGAAATCTTCATATGCATGACGTTACATTATTGAGGGTTATTGATAATTATTATTATCATTTGGCAGATGCTCTTATCCAGTTGTCTGTTGATACAGCTGGATATTTACTGAGGCAATTCTTGGTTGAGTACCTTGCCCGAGAGTACAGCAGCAGCGCCACAGTGGGGAATCAAACCTGTCGGTTACGAGCCTTGCTCCTTGCCACTATGCTACACTGCCGTCTGTTTGACAGTGTCAAACTGTACCCTTTCACCTGTACCCTGTAACCTTTTGGCTCTGAAAATGTATATATATATTCAAAGTTGTCATTGTTTCATTACCAGACAAGTTACTATAAAATACTTATAGGTTCTAAAATGCCCCTCTTTTCAAAAGATAGATTGCAGTATCATGCAAAGGGCATTTTTTCCTGGCAATGGAGGAATGACAGGGACATTTGGGGGAGGTTTGTGCAACCTTTCTCTCCAGAGATCATTTTTCTCTTCCAAGAAATGGGCTATTTTGAAAAGGCATATTAAGAAATACTTAAAAGAACATTGCATAGTTTTGCAATTATTATTTATTACAGTTTATTTAAAGCTTCTCTGGGACAATCACCAAAAGTAACCCCTGAATACTGATGTAGTACATGTCTGCCCTCAAATGACACTAGCTGACAGGCTCTTTGTGAAGGCCTGTGTTCTGATCAGCAGCATGACTGTGAAGGCCTGTGTTCTGATCAGCATTGTAACTGTGAAGGCCTGTGCTCTGATCAGCAGTGTGACTGTGAAGGCCTCTGCTCTGACACTGTCTAAGGGAAGCTCTCTGGAGCTTCCAAGGGCAGGCATAACGGCTCCTCGGTGGCCTTCCTCTGTAACAGCGCTCCTCTCTCCCGCAGACCGGCCGGGCCTGGTAAACGTGATGCAAATCGAGCGCATGCAGGAGAGGATCGTGCAGGTGCTGCGGCTCCACCTGCAGGCCAACCACCCGGACGACGCCTTCCTCTTCCCCAAGCTGCTGCAGAAGCTGGCCGACCTGCGGCAGCTGGTGACGGAGCACGCGCAGCTGGTGCAGGAGATCAAGAAGACGGAGGACACCTCCCTGCACCCACTCCTGCAGGAGATCTACAGGGACATGTACTGAGGGGCCGCGCCCTCACGCCAACACCCCGCCCCGCACCGCCCGCCGCCCTCACGAGGGGGTGTGTGAGGCGGCCGCCGAGGGGAGCGTCACGCACCTTCTCTTCGGTTTGACGCTTTGAGTCAGGGAGGCCATGGATGGACCTGCTGCAGGTAAAAGTACTGGGGGGGTTTTGAGAAACGGACCAACCCCCTCTACAAGCTAAGTATCAACCTCCTACAGGGTTAGTGGCCTGGTGACCTGTGAGGACATGAACTGGTCCCGCTACCAGAACCTTCCCAGCACCAGGCGACTCCAGCCTCCTGCAATATTCTTTTCGGAAATTGTAGCAACATAAATCCGGAAGGTGAGAGTAAGAGAGACGGCCGGCAGAGCTGTACAAAACTGGCACAGGGAGGTGACTCCAGCGCAGAAGCCCGGAATGGCTCCCGGTGTTCGTGACTGTTTTCTCCAGCAGGGAACCTGGACAGGAGATGTTCCTCATCTTGTCTGAAGAAACTTCAACGTGCCACGTAAAAGGATGTCACAAAAACGCACTGTACACACAAACCTCCTCACGCCACCTCATGGGTACCGATTGACCCACAAAAAGCAACCTTTATCCTGTTCCTTACATATACAGTAGCAGAATATTAGAAAATAAACACAAATGATGTCAATTTAACTGTTTCAAAGACCTAAAGTGTCCTTCCAGCAGGTCTCCAGTCAGCTGCAGTTCAAACTTGTACAGCACAGGTGAATGTAACCTACAATGATTCATGATTGTTATTCCAGCATTTATTCTGTTTGGTTAAGCACAGTTTACACACAGAGTTTTTTCCACACCTGTGTTCAGGAAGGCATACCTGTTCATATTGGTGTGCCCTAGAAAAGCAAGGCCTCATACTGGTTTCAGGTTAACTTTACCTATTAAAAAGCACTTTCCCCCCCATATTTTTCTTCAGTAAACATTAATAATATTTGAAAAAAGACAAAAATGAAAAACCCTGCCGTTTTACAACATCACTTAGTGCCCTCTCTCCTGTGTGAGACCACAGAATTCTGATACAGTGTGATCTGTAACAAGGAGACCAGACTGCACTGAGGCACTGATCTCAGTACAGTGTGATCCTGAAGTACTTTTTCAGCATATGCTCATCCCTTAGCATTTCTCAGGCAGTTCATTCCATGTTTTTTTTTCTATTTCCTGTGTCACTTTCACAGTATTTTTCCTTCTGTTCACTTTCCATAATTTACCTGGTGACTTCAGAGTTCTTGTTTGTACTGAATTTGAAGAATGTGGGTTTGGGATTTGTGTGTGGTACAAGTTTGGTATTCCTTTCCATGCTAGAGTGTCCACAGACTCCGAAGAAAGGGTAACATTAGGGTGTTGGGTCATTTAACACATTTTGAATACTTACGACAGACTGTCACATGTATTTAATCAGACTCCATTACAGAGTAATTATGTCATAATGTGACATTTATAGTCACTTTGAAAATACTAGTATTAATACCAAATGGAAACAAAATCAGTTCAATGCAGTTTCTCTGTAGTCGGCCATGCCAGCTAAACAAGTGTCATACTGTCTTGGGGGTTAAAGTATGCTCGAGAATATTTTTGTACTTTGTTTGAACCGTTTGTCTCACATGTAGTAAAGCAAACATGGTTATGGTCATGGCTATTACAGCATCAGCGTTAGTGCCACCAGAGATTCTCCATGTAAATCACTTTGTGTGCTAGAATTAAGATGTCTGACTGTTTCATACCTCGGCAGAAATCTCTTTTTAGCAAAACACAAGTTTGCTACTCCAGCTTGTTCTGACTGTGGTATCTAAGGGCTTCTACAAACTGAAACTTTGTTATAACCTGGAAGTAGGCAGACCAGGACCGGGCTTGTATGTTGCTTGCAGTGTATTTCTCTTGTCCGCTTCCTCCTCTCCCCTGTTTCTCTGTTCTCTCTCAGCTGCATCCTACATTCACTCAGCCTCAGTGCCTCGAGTATCCATTCAGAGGGGACACCACAGTGGGTACTACGTCTCTCATTCAGGTGGTGCGGTTCATGGTTTGAAATACAGTTCAGTAACCATTTCTGGTTCAGATGGGGGGAAAAAATGTTTTGTAGAACATGGTTGTGCTGGTTTTTATCATGTTTACTGCTTTGTTTTATCTACTCGTTGTAAACATAACAGCCAAATAACATAGGAAGTGGCAATAGCTCAGCAATGGACCTAATTAATATGTTCAATTTAAAATGTATATAAAAGTGCTGAACTGCCTCTTATCACCAGCCCTCATTCACTGAAGTAACGAGTGTGTAAGTGTGTCACGTTTAATTACGAAAGTTTGCAAAATAATTAACTCACATTCTCAAAGGGACTGATCATCAGATTAATGTTTTCTTTTTGAGAGATGCTCTTCTGTCCATATTGTCTGAAGAAGGAATTCTTTAGTCAGAATCATATAGCCTTTAAATGGATAATGTTGTGAAGCATCCACACTTTAAAGCTTTATGCCAGGTACTGCTGATAAATCAGTCCATGAACATCTTTTCTTTTTTGCTTTCTGTTCAGAATGTGTAAATAATGTAGAAGACACACACTCACTAGGTTCTTGCTTCTGCACTACATAATGTTTCCATGATTGTGTTATTGAGTTGGAACACATTTTTTATATTGACAGTAAAATATATATATATGAAATAAACAAAAATAACAAGGTTTATAAAAATGTAAGCTATGAAAGTGCAATGTAAATAGAATTATGATCACCGAATTTTTTTTTTTTTTCCCCCGTCAGTTGTAGTAGCATGGGGATATTCCTATAGCAGCTCCCCAGGTAAGCTAGAGTGCGCAGACCATAATATGCTTTGTGAGGCCCTCAGAGAACCTGGCTGCCAGACTATCCTCTCTAAACAGGCCTTCACAGCCCCAAATTCAGAAGCAGCCACTACATGACTAATTATGTATTTACTTTCATCCAGAAAGTGAGTAGCCTCCCTAATTGAATGTGTATGAAAGAGCGTAAAGACGCATTAAATCTGCATTATGGCTGGGTGGTCTGGGCTGTGTCAGAGCTAAAGTCAACATTGACCTGAAATCATTCCCTCAAACGTCCATTAGGGCCGAGTTGCTTTGATTAGGCTCTGAAATATGCCTCCCAAACAGACCCTGTTCTGATCTCTGCAGATTCGTTATTATTATTGTGGAGTCTGTTATGTCATAATGGTACAGATTCTGACTGCTTATATAACAATCGAAATGTGAAAGATCTCTTTGGATAGACGGACTGAGTACTTTGGCTCAGAGCAGCTGAGGTGACAGTGCTGGTCAGATTGGCAGCAGTTTGTGTCTGAAACCCACATCCTCACAGAGTGTGTTGGAGTGTGTCTCCTGTGCTTTGATCTCAGGTAGTGGACCCAATAGCAGAGGGGCTGTTCTGTGTTAAGTTTTACTGTCAGTAATGTGGCTAATAATTTCTGCCTGTTGACACGTATTTCCAAACGTGCTTCATGCTATGTAGGCTAAGTTTATTGTGCTTTTAGCGACAAGTTGTTCTGATGCTGCTTAGAGGGGAAAAAAATTACATTGTCATTTTTTTCATCCACCTACCTACCTGTCCTACACCTAACAAGATGCCTCATGAGAGGAAAATGCAGTTGACGATATGCAGTATGTTTTTTTTTTTTTTTTTAATTTCCTTTCTCAAAGTTGCATTTGTGTTGCGGTTTTGTCTTTTTGCTTTACCTGGAGTGTTACACTGTTCTGGTACCTGGTGGTTTCCCTCTCTGCAGTCTCTGGCACATTTCCCTGCCAGCTCTGATCTGCTTTTCAAGCCAGGAACCTCTACAGAACGTTGCCTAGTTTTTTTGCAGGCAGTCCACTCTTTATAATTACATATCTGGTAGTTGCATACTCCATAGCATAGTATGCACTTAGCCCCATTCTAGTCCCAAACTCATTACAGCCACACTCTGCAGAAGTGCTTAACAGCAGCAGTATATGCAGTCATTAGGAGTTGACTGAATGTATAAATACAAATCTGTTCTTAACATGTAACACCATGAGGAATTCAACACACTTTGTGCCTTTACAGTTAGAGCATGCGCATTCTATACAGTGACACACATGTCACTTTTCTCAGAATGAGGATATAATTCATTCACAAATATACAACAGAGGAACAACACTGCATGAATTAAAAGGAACTGGGGTTATGAAAAGTTTTTTTTTTTTTTTTAAAGCTGCAGGTTGCACTCCCTCTTGAATTACCATAGAATTAATACCTGTAACCCCTGGCTCTCAAGCAAAACAACAGAGGTGAATAAAACTCACCTTTCCTCAATGTAGTATAAGCTCAGTGGTGTGGAACAGGCGTGTTGCATCTTGTGTAATGGACACTGTGTGTAGCCTTGGCTCCGGTGACCAGTCATGCCACACCAATCAGCCACTAAATAAAAAAAAAATCTAATACGTAAGAGAAAAACTGTCTACTTGGTTATTTTCCAGTTGTATTCCCCCATAAAAATTTAGATGTACAGTGTTGTTTTGTGTTTAACTGACAAGGGAATTTAAAAGATGTATCAGGGAATATCTGTGTCTTCCTCAGTGTGTACTAGCTCAGGATACCATGTGGTACTGTCAACCTTCTCTTGTGTCTGTTTCAGTTCAAATCAGCCTGCTGCCACAGCACAGAGAGAGATCAGTTTGATCCTGCACTTTATTTAATTCAGAAACAAATTTTAATTCCTAATGTAACAGAATCAAATGTGTCATGTGGGGCAGCAGAGATAGGTATGATCCCTAACTTTTATCTTTTTTTTTTTTGGTTTTCTAGCAGTGGTAGGATCAGGAGTGGACCGAAAGACCCAGTCTGTGGAGTTGTTTATATATAATTGTGGGCTAATAACAATACTGTAAATGGTTGACGAATGTATCTTTAGTCATTTAAACAAGACGATTTGACGTTAATGGATTTAAAATAAAACTATTAAAAATCGACTTTGTTTCTGTTGTCTTTTATTCTAATATAAAATAACTATCTCCTTAGTCATTGCTATACAGACAGATACCTCACCAACTGGCCCGGCAAGATAACAGCCAAAGCTAAACTTATTGTCTCGTTTCACAAAAAATAAAAAATAAATAAAAGTTCAACTTGAATCATTCGAACCAAGCGAAGAGGATGACACTCAAGGTATTTCACCTTTCCACTCAAAAAACGTTCGCTTAAATGTGTCTAGCTTGTCCCTTCTGGTGTGCCGTGGTTTCCTCTACCGGAAGAAAAACAGTTTGGACATTGTTAGCCGCTTAGCTCCGTAAAGCAAGCAACAATAAGCAAAACAGACTTCCGGTTTCCAACATTTTTCGTCAAAATAAAAGTGTCGCGACAAAAAGCTAACTAATAATGGGAATTCGGTCATTAAAAGCGGTTTTAATGTCCAGGACACCGAGTAACAATTGAAACCATATTTAATAAGTATGTAATTTCAATAAATCATAAAAGGTTTAAATTTTATAGTCCTAATACTATTATAGTATTTCTATATTATTTAAATGGCAGAAACATAGAGATTTTTAATTAATTTTGATTTCCATCTTAAATATTGCACGATTAGATATTAGTCATTAACAAAAAAACTACTTTTACGTTCAAGTTTAATGCTGGCAAAAGCCACAACAGACGAGAAATTCGTGAAAATACCTCCGAATTAAACTCAGCCTATGCACTGCTGGTAAGGGTTGGAGTCTCAAATTTCAGCAGAAGTTATGATGAAATGGGTGAGATATTTGATGTTGAATTTCGCCAGTTTGCATTGAAAGCTAGCTCAACTTTATAGCGCGACTACCACTGCACTATAATAAATTGCACAAGAATATAATCGTATATATAATATGATGGGTTGTAGAGCAATGACGTCATATTTGAAAGGCATATCATATTTAGCATGTAAATGAGAACCTCTATTTTGACGAATTTCATCACAATCGCAACCCGGAAGTACTCCTTTTTTTTGCCTGTTCGACGCCTACCAGACGAAGTTAGCGGTTTAACGGAGCTCGTACGATCGCCGTGGTTTGGAACAGAGGATCAATTTATTATACGAAATAATGTCTACTGCACTTGAAAGTTACATCAACCGTATCCTTTACATTTGAATGGATATGGCCCATGCACTGAATGTGGGTAAACTTGGGCTGAAGAAATGAATGAATGAAAGTGAGGACTTCGATCCGGTGCCCGTGCGTGGCCTTAGCTGGAGAAGTTTACTTTCTCATACCGATAAAGCTTGCCTTCCAGCTAATGTTTGCAGTGTCGATTTAAGCAGTGAGTTTAGACAAAGAATGATGTCGACAGTGTTGTTCAATAGATGTCAAATTGCAGTACTACTTACATCTTAATTTCGTTTCAGGAGCTGTTTTGTAAGTTAGCTAGTTAGCCTGCTGGTAATAACACATTTACGGAGTAGAACACATTGACCACGTTCGTAGCTGGCTGGCAAACTTGGCTAGCTAGTCATTTACCACCAGCACCACATAAAACGAATTCTTTGCTTTTGGGTGATTTTAAGGGACCAGCCGGTAGCTCGCATTATGCACTGAAGTAGTTAGCTACTGTTACTAATTCATAGTGTTGTCTGTTCAGTGATTAGCATTTATGCTGTAACTTTTTAATCAATTGCTAATTGTAATGAAACAGTTGCGTAACTTGCCGTTTCTAAACACCATGAATTGTTTCGGAAATGGAGAGGACTTCTGTTCACTGAGTACTGTACTTGTAAACATCGGCTCCATCCGCGCCATTTCACTTAACCCTTTAACGCTAGGGACTGTGGCAATTATAACGTCGGACGGAAGAATGATTGTGGTATGTTTTACAGTTAAATATATATTTTACTTAAATGAACATTAATAGCTGACAGTCTGTGACAAGATCTTATTTCTCCACGTTTTGAACAGGGGACGCTGAAAGGATTTGATCAGACCATCAACTTGATTCTGGACGAGAGTCACGAGAGGGTGTTCTCTTCCACGCAGGGGGTGGAACAGGTCGTGCTCGGACTGTACATCGTCAGAGGCGACAACGTGTGAGTACTAGTAGCTTTGACCAAGTTGCCTTACTTCAGCAGCTTCGTTGATTTTAGTATGAATTTCATTTAAGGGGAAATCTTTTAGGGGAAAACTGCACAGTATTTCCTTACAATAACCGTTATGGCTATGCACGACTGATGCAATATTAATATCTCTCATGCGCACGTTGCAGAGCCGTGATCGGGGAGATTGACGAGGAGACGGATTCGGCTCTGGATCTGGGAAACATTCGCGCGGAGCCTCTCAACTCCGTCGTTCACTGACAGTTGCGCGCGGCTGCAGGAACTGCGCAGCAGCTGCTTCAGGGCAGCACGGAAGGATGTTCCGCTCGGAGGACGTCTGCTTTGCGATTTCCATATCAAAGGACTTCACAGAATTGTTTATTACCCGTTCTGAGAGAGAAAGGGATTGTCATTTTTTTAATGTAACTAAGTGTGTGTACGATTAAATTCTGTAAAATATAGCTATAACCATACAGCTTTGAGTACGCATTTTTCAAACTCATGTAATGTAGACGTTTAATAGTATGTGTATCAGGCATCCAGAATAATACTGGGCGCGCTTAAAGATCTTCAGGTAAGGCAGGGCAGACCACCTGAAATTGTGATATTTCTGGCATCATTTTCGCAGTTATTTGAGTAAAAACATCGTTGTTTCTTGTAAGCATGTGTAAATACACGTTTAGAGAAATTATACAGGACCTCCGAATAAAAAAATGGAGGGCCAGTAAATGCACCATGTTTTAGCATTCATAGGGAATTGGGGTCTGTCGTTCTGTGTAAGACATCAGGTTCATCTCACATCCTGATTAAATGTGACGCCGATCACGCCTGTTTGCCAAATAATTTGGTGTTTTTACAACACTGGCACTGATTGTTACTTTAGTGTAATTAAGTTGGCTTGAAAAAGAGATCTTATGTTCAAAAAAATCGGATGGAATAAAATATAGGAAGAACAGTAACTCCTACAGCTTTTCAGCTACACTTGCGAAACTTGGCCAGTACCTTCAGCTACTACGGAATTGCTTTGCGTGTGGTTTTGTGTTAATGCCTAAAATAATGGGGGGGTTTCTCTAAAGATATTTATGATTCTGCATTGCAAAGTGTCCTATTGACTAACATGGATAGAGCGTTAAATATCTGAACATTGTAACACGTGTAGTTGACGTCACAATGGACCGCTGCAGCGGCCGCAGATACAGACCGTCTCTCCAGCAAAGCTTGTTACTGCTAGCTAATACCATGCTGGGCTTTTCAACGCAAATTTAAGCTTGTTCTGAAACTTTCCTTTCTAGTTCTTACTCTGCTCTGTATAATGATCAACACATTGGAGGAAGTGGGCTTGCAAAATCCTCAAATTTTCAAAATGGGAAATTCTCCTTGGGAATTTATGGGAATTAATAGTTCATCATTAATAGTTCTTCATCATCCATTGAAATGTACTCTTCAGGACTGAAAAAGCCTTTAGGGTAATTTTAATAAAACTGAACTTTGTCTCTTTGATCTTTGTTATGATGTAAAATCTTACATAAATTCTACACCAAAATGAAAATGCCCAATATCAAATTAATGCAAAAAAGCCTAAATTACACTCAGCATCTTGCTTTGAAGGAACATGTTTCATTTGGTCAAATGGTGGCAGTATTCTGGGATTCTTGGTGATTAAACAAATTGCAAGGGGTCTTGCTTTTAAGTACATTTTGTAATTTCATGGAACTTCAGAATACAGTATTGTTGAGTATTGATTTGTCTACAATAAACTTAAGGTATGCTTTTACATTTGCGTGGATATAATGACCCTATTGCACAAATGACATCATTCTCCTGACAAACTCAGTTATCAGCACATGCTGAAATAGCTAAGTGCATAGTCTTTGAAGCAAAACATACACATCCAGTACTGAGTTCAGCTACAGTACATCTTGTATGTTTGCTGGTAAACACGGTTTGATTTGCAAGTGGGAACATCAAAGTACATGCTGACTAAACATTCTCTACAATGAGCGCATTCCCATCATATTAAACAAAAATGTGTATCATCTCAACAGTACAGATGTTTGACCAAAACCATATTTTGATTATTTTACATGTCATCACCACATCAAATTACCTCATCCATGAGAGCACTCATCCCAGAGTTGAATGGCAGTCCCATGTAGATGGTTGTAAGCTTTCATTTTCCCGATGTGCAAGTGATGAAAGCTCTGTTTAGTGATGATCTGTTGCTGTTACAGGGTACTAATCTCCCATCCGAGATGTCAGAAGTCAGGACACCTCTGTACATGGAATTGAGTAAACACAATGAAATGACCCAGCGAATAGGGAATTCTTAAAAGATTAGGAGTCTCCTTATTTTAATCATTTTAAAGATGGTCTTCATCCAAACAGAACAGTGTGCTCCCATGTGCAGGATTTAATACAAAGATACAATGATAGCACATTTTTACCTTACCGTTGCCCCATTATCCTGAACTGTGTTGTAATCTGCTACCTTCAAACGAGGCGACGTCCTGGAGCAGGGTGGGTCATGGGCTCATATCCCCTTTATAAACAATTAGAAAAACAGATCCAACAGCAAACTACATGCCAGCTGGACATACCCTACTCTGAAAAGCTTGATCATACATGGAACTCCTGCATTCTGCCTAAAATTAGATTTAAAACACAACACATAAATAAAAATACTTTTTTTCCAAAAATAAAATTAAATATAAAAACAAACTTTAAATTAGTTACATCTAAGCAGTACTAAACACACAGTACATAACATCTCACAGAAGTAACTCGCGCTTACCCAGATGGTCTGTTGTTTTAGATCACTTTAATTAAAAAATACAAAGGTATTCAAGGGAGAACAAAGCTGACCAATCACAACTACCCTCCATGTCAGTGTGGCAATGCGCCAGGGTAGGGGCGTCACAGTGGTTCTGTGATAGAGACTCGTAATCGGAGTGTAACTTCACCAGACAGCAATAGCACCATTACATTACTGACCCGCGTCAACCCCAACCCAACCATCTCAGCACTGCTAAGAGAACGCTTAAGACGAACACTCCACACCATTTCCCAAGACTGTGAAAGACTGCAATGCTGCACAACTTTAACTGGCAAATTACACACTTAGAGAAAACTGGTGTGGGAGAGGAGTCTCCCTTTGGGTATTAGACAGCTGTGTACTACATCTATATGATAATTCCCCTCATGCTCATACGTCCTCTTTTTGTTAAGTTGGTACTTTAATAATGAAATAACATCATGTGTTAAAATGTCTCTACCCTGGATAAACAGACAATCATTTGTCTCGTTCAAGTAAATCTTCTGCTTTTTGTTTCACAAAAAACAGGCGTCTGAAATTAATACAGTCATTACAAAACAAGACTGAGGAAAAACATATTGCACCATTTTATGGCGGGTACCGAATGTAACAGAAAACAGCCAACATGGCAATAATATTCAACATACATACATTATAATACTCCTGGAGTGAAAAATGCATTTCGGACAAAAACTACGTGAGATTTCAGAATGACAGAGGACCTGATTCAATCATACTGCAAAGTGTTCTGACCTCAAAACGGCATATTTAAGACATTTTTTCATTATTCACAACATAAAATGTTTTGGGCAGCTCATCTCAAAGTTACGCAAGTAATAAGAAAAGTAGCACTTTCTTAAATATGTCATTCTTTGTTGAGGACAAAAGGCTTTGCATTTTTTTTTCCATGAATCTGGCTTTTATTTAGAACTGATCTATATACACACTGAAGCACTAAATCTCTAACCATTTCAGGAAAGGAAAAGATTAAAAGTGGACCAGCCCTGGAGAAGCTGCACTCCATATGTAACCGTTCATCACCATGGTGATGGTAAACGTATGGCTTCAATAATAACTTTAAAAAAAAAATCATGTGGTTTTTATCCTGAGTGAATAAGTGCAATGTGCCTCATTTTCAGCTCCTTTTTCCTACCAGCACAATAAATAAACCCAAAGCGGGTGGTAGTGTTATACTCATGTAGACGTAAACCGGATGGGAGGGTGGATCCTGTAATATTGATGTGGATCTTAACAGGATGGGGGGTGGCTCCTGTAGTGTCAGATCATGTAGTTCTTCTTTAGAACCTCCAGGTACTGCTGAGTGGCGCGGGTCACTGGGTCCTGGTCCAAATTCAGACTCTTCTGTGACCCGGCGGCCGAACCCACGGGTGGGAGACGAGCTGACCCCCCCTCCAGCTCCGCTGCAGCTGACAGAGACAGGGGCCATCAAACACTGTTCTGAGATCAGTGCATGCTGCACAAATGCTAACTGAAGTTTCAACACTGCCCTCAGCATAAGAAAAATACACCAAAAACTAGCATGCTGCAGGGGAAAAAAAAAAAAAAAAAAACTTACCATCATCCAGCTCCCTTGATATGTTTTTTTCCAATTCATTCTGCATCTGGTGGAGAGAGCACATGACAGGATGATGAGTAGGGAAGCAGTACTGCTCCATGACGTTTTGCTCTGCAGTGGTGCTAGAAGCAACTGCAGCTGCTTTCATACGTGCAGGCTTATTACAGGTAATGCCCTGTAAATTCCACTGCAATGAGCTGAATTGGACATCAGCAAGCAGGGTCATGTATACCAACTAAAGGTCTGAAACTCAGACATTAAAAATGTCATCCCTCACAGTAAAAGCTCTGCTTTTGCTTTTGCACAGTAACATGCTCTGACTCTTAAGTTTCTGTATTGTGTTTAAGCAGCACTAATAGAAAAAGCAATCACATTTACTGTCAATAAAACCAGCAGCACACACAGCTAAGCACACAGTAAGAGAGCTGTTTAACAAAAGGGGAATATTGCTCAGACCACATTTTGCAAACAGCTGAAAACCTGCTTCACACAAAACACTTCAAGTTTAAAAAACAGGAAAAGCATGCACGTAGAGCCCTTCTACCACCTAAATACTGGGGTGATTGCAAGGACCTTAGCGTAGCATGCTGCTGACAGGATTTTTAGGGGATCACAGTGGGAATTCTTGAACTACAACAAGCAGATGATCTTGAGATGATCCCCTTCATTGGGGACGATTGCAACAGTTTCCTTGTATTGGTTTACTTAAATCCTACTTAATGCAACACTATAAAAGGAGAAGTATCAGGGTTTAGCTGACCTTAATTGCCTCTAAATTGACCTACTTCCTGTGAAGTCAGAAAACTCAAGGGTATGCTGCATTTTTTCTGACATTTGAAATTAACTTGAAAGATTAGCTACTGCCAATTCATTAGCCCACACTGCTGGAATATATCTCAAAACTGCCTGTGCCTAAAGAAATTGCCTAAAGTGCCTTGTGAAATTATCTTTGGTTCTTTCATGGCCTGAAAAAGGTGTGACAAAAGGGTTCCAATGAAAAGAAAATACTTAAGGACTCCCCTCCCCCCACAAATCAGCCTAGGGTTCTGCATGTTATAAATGCTGACCACACACCTTAACTCCTTATATATGCGTTACAGCCTTTCCATGATGATGCTACAATCTATACTTCTAATGAAAGGGCATATATATTTCAATAGTGAGATATATACACAATCATTTTGTTAATTTCATGTATTGATATGTGAGGGATGAGCACAGCTAGCCAATTTTATTAAGCAGGAAGACTATTCAGGGTAAAAGAAAAGTCAAGCATCACCATGTGAAAGGTGAAATCATTATTTAAATTAGGATGCATTTTAGGGTAATGTACATATCAAGAGGCTATCATGACTGAGAATAACTGATGTAATATGCTCATATCCTAACCCTACCCATGTAAAAAAATATGTTAAGATATTTGTATGTGTGACGTATAACAAATTCTCAGTCAGCAATAATTATGCTTGATATTGAGCTTTCCAATTGCTTCCCTGCTCAAACAGGAAGGGTGCTTATCAAAGCCAGGACTGTGGTGCTGTTGGATGATGGGACTTGTAGTAAACACACCCTCACAGTACAGGTGTCACTGCAAAATACAGTGGCTGAAAAGATCATCTCATTCAACATAGATAATCCTATTGTAGTTCAGTCTCTAGAAGACAGTCTGAATTTCAAAAATTGCTACAGCTGGATTTAGGAGACAATACCTAACAGAATACAAGATTTTCCCAGGTTTTAATGTGAAAGCAAGACAAGTCTAATGCTCGTTGCAAAGGGCACCACAACGCTGGAAAGTAACAAACCAACAGGAAAGGGGTTGTTGCAATCACCCCATCATGTTTTAGCCCACACAGTAATGAGAACATCCCTTTAATTCTTTGAACGATACACTGCGTCTGCATCACAGCTAAGCCTGATGCATTTCAGCCTGTACCCTCCTTCAACAGGAGATGCGATTCACATACACAGGGACACAGGATGTTGGCAGGAACCTTGCAAATGACTGAGTAAACACAGCATTAGGGGGAAATGTATCATATATATCCTATAAGAATTGACAGTAGAATTTACATCAGTATACTGAGGATCTTTTAAGGCTGTGACCCAAACAACAAGAGAATATACACAACAACCCCTGAAAGAAGCTAAGAGTATGGAACAATGTGTTTCTAATTAATGGACAGCGATGCAACCAATCACTGAATTAAGCACTAAACCAGTCAACATAACAATCAATGCAGTGCCTTCACTGAAAGTAAAACAAAGGATGGAAAGAGATATAATTCCACACAAAAATGCCAGCACTAATTGCGCAAGTCTGTATATTTAGAGACAGAATAATTCAATAGCAGTGCCTCAAAAAGCAGCCCTCCAGTTCCACACCCTAATCCCTACTCACTACGTCTCATACACTGACATACTGCCTATGGCGTTACAGCACTAACTTTAACCTTAATAAACTTCAACTCTCACAGCAAATAAGAACAAGAACAAGACCACAAAAACAGGTACATCAATCTACTTCAGTAAAACCTCTCTTGGTCTTCCTATTAAAATTTCTGATTTACACGGTCAGCTGTGTATCACCTTACAGGCCACACTCCTGCATCCATGGAGCCCAGTCCACTAAGCCACAGCTCGTAAAGCTGGTACTGATGGAAAGTCCTTGGTATTCATTTCCATCGCCTACTGTGTGGTGATCAGAGAGTAAAAGCTGCTACAAAAGGGTCACAGGTGTCACAGGTGCAGGACAGAAAAGGAGGGCAGTCAGTCACACACTGCTACACACCTTGTCATGTATCTGGCTGAAGAGAGGAGAGGTGAGAGACAGACTTTTGAGCTAGGAGCTGAAGGAGAGCGAGAAACACAAGGCGTTTAGTGCAGAGTCCTGCTACAGGAAACAGAAAGAGAGAAACCAGCGAGGAAAGAGCCTGCAGGAGAGGCAGGAGAGAGTTTCTCTCTGAAACACACCTGGTAACCCTGTAAAGTAATACTGTCCCCGTTTCAGGCTAAATTCAGGAGTGGACAGCTGGACATCACTCACTTACTGACACAGTTTTAGTTTTGTGCATACCAGAACATTAAACTGCTGCCAAGTGGCTGAACGTGTTTAAAAATACAGGCCCAAAAAGCATTACAGACTTCATCTTACAATACATGTGCACAATTTCTTTATATTTTAAAAAGTAGTTAGTTTTATCAGTACTGTATGTAATGAAATGTTTTGGAAAAAAATAACTTTAAAGTTCTTCCCTGACTGAGTGGAAATTAGGGCCCTACTTCTGACGGGATCATTGAACCTGCCTTTGCCAACTGAACTTCCATTCTGCTGAAGAACTGGGCATTTCAGAATGTAAGCATTTTAAAAGTAATTTACTGCATGCCAAATTGCAAAACAGAACTTCATAAAAATGCAAATTTTGCCCCAGGAGAAGTTGATCATCCACTTGCACTTACTTACACTATAAATGAGGGGATATATTTAGCTCCCAACATAACATGATATGTTTCATAAAATGGAGTTCAAATTCAAAATTAACACAATGTGATATTCCCCAAGAAATGATGTTGATAGGAAAACAAGAATATAACATGACTGAACAAGTTCTCTTCTCTTCTTTCAAACCTTATCTCTTTCACTCATTCATATATCAAAAATGTGCCAAATTCTTCATATACCCCGGGTTTGAGCGCCATATCACTTTTATAAAACTGATCCTGAATTGGCTGAATTTAAGATTAGCTATTTACTCACTAATTACTTTAGTAATTAGTTGGTAATTACAAGTAGTAATTTGTTAATTACATGAAACTGCCAATGAAAGTAGGGCCTAGCCTGTTAGGACACTGTTGCTACAGTAACATTCTGAAATCTAAACGGTGCTTCTGGATTCACTAGCTTAACAATGAATGAGCTAGCTAACCAGCTGGACTTGGAGAGATCTCTGAAAGAGATGGTAAATGTTTCCACAGTATCATCTGTAACTCATAACTGTGATGTGGATCAGTTACATTATTTATGTTTGTCAATGTGCAATGATATTAAAACAATGTAAAAAAAAAAATCTATTTACTGTAGTTTGTCAGTGAATACTGTCTAACAGGTACTGACTAATAGGAACTATGAACCAGAATTATATAATCATAATATACTGTAATATAAAGTTATATAAAGTACTTTTGATACCATTGCTATGGAGTAATGGACAGAAAGAGCAAAGCTAGTAATATTAAAAAATATGAAATATTTTTGGGAAAAAATGTACATTACATTCTAGCCCGTATTAATCCAAGTTGTGGCAATTTTGATTTTCCAGTTTCACAAAATTTGATATTACATGCATATTTCTTGCCTACTATATATCAACTATTGCTGTTTGGGGTAACTCAATTTACATTTATTACTGAGGGTGTGCATCTGTGGAGGTAATGTTAGCAAATGAGAGAAAGTGTTTAAGGATAGCAAAATACATAAAACATAAAAAAATGCATTGGATAAAGATGAGAAACAAAACTGCTCATTTTCAAAAACTGCATTTTTAAAAAACAGAAAAGTAATGGCTCTTTAAATCAAAAGTCCCTGCAGTGAAGAGTCGGTGAACTGCCCAACCATCCATTACTATGAGGGTGACAGAATGTGACGTGATGGGAAAACATACACTGTAGTTTACCCATAACACTGCTGACATAAAGCCCATACTCACGCAGTTGTGCAGGCATTTACTCTGCACACTAATCTCAGGCCTTTCCTCCAGTGTTTCTCCTACTGAGGCGCGGCGTTGACGTAGCTCACCTTGGCCAGATAGGCCTCCACCTTGCCGCTCTGCGACTCGGCCACGGGGCTGAGGAAGCTGCCCCCGAGGCCGAGGCTCCGGCTGAGGGGCCCCAGGCTGGCCCCGTAGGCCCCCACGGAGCCCAGTTGGCCCATGTCCAGGGAGGGCCCCGACAGGCCGCCGTTGACGAGGCTGCCGGCGATCAGGGACTTGCTGCGCTGCCGTTCGCTCAGCAGCCGGGTGTTGGCCTCCGCCAGCCGCTCGTTCGACCTGCCGGGGGCACAGGCAGAGTTACGCGCGTGAGACACGCCCCACTTCCTGCGCTGGAGTGGAGGCATGAGGTGCGGAAGCAGGCAGAGTAAGGGCTAGTGTGCAGAGCCAGAGGGAGCTGTGTTTGAACCCCAGATGAGACTCTGCTGTTGCTCCTTTCATTAGGGATCATTACAGCACCTCAGTCAATCCTGTTGTACTTGAGCTAAAAAACCTACATTTTGTGGACTATTGAAAGACACAAAAATGGAAAGCTGCTGCCAAAAAAACTGCAAACCTCTCTCACAACTGCTTCCTGTGGTGACACGTTCACCAAATGGGGATATAGATGTTATATCCAGCTGCAGTAGCGCAGCATAGTGATGTATTCTAAGCAGGGAAAACACGACGGCCAGGCTGGAGCTGGGTCCTGACCTCTCCAGTTTGGTGGCGAGGGACTTGCGTAGCCGCAGCTCCTCGGCGTACAGCTGGCGGTACCGCTCCAGCTCGGTGTGCGTGGAGTCCCTCTGGGACAGGCTGTCCTGCTGGCTGCTCCTGACCCGGCTCAGCTCACCCTCCAGGTCCCGGATGCGCTGCTCCAGCTGGCCCCGCAGGCTGGCCTCGTTGGCCGCTTTGATCTGCTCCAGAGCCTCGTGGGAAGCGGCCTGCGTCTGCAACGTACACCAGGAGGTCATAGGGTCGATGCCCAGACTCGGGGAGACAAACCTCATGCTATCGGGGGAGAGTGCGGGCCTCACCTGTAGGAAGAGGTTGACCTCCTCCAGTTTGTGCCGGATCTCCTGCCTGGCTCGCTCCTCTGTTTCTCGGCGGTACTGGTCGGCTTGGTTCTGGTCCATCATGCTGGTCTCCACCTGCCTGCGCAGGCCCGACAGCTCCTCCTCCAGCTGCCTCTTGCTCCTCTCCAGCCGCTCGTGACTCTTGCTGAGGGCCTTGAGGGAGGAGAGCTGCTCCTTCAGCTCGGTGTTCACCGCCTCCAGCCTGCTGCTCTTCAGGGCCTCCTTCTCCAGCTGTACAGACAGCTCGTCCACCTGCGGGCCCAACCGCCATTACAATCAACTCAAACCACCATTACAATCAACACAAACTCACCTGCAGGCCAAACTGCCACTACAATCGGCTCAAACTGCCATCATAATCAGCCCAAACTGCCATCACAATCAACCCAAAAGCCTCAGTCAAAATCAACCCCCCATCTCACCTGCAAGCCCAAACTCATCTGCCAGCCTAACCATCATCAAAATCAGCCCAAACTGCGCTGACCGGCTTCAATTAAGATGACTAGCCCTTTAGTACAATATTCAGCTATTCAAAATTTATCTTGAACTGCAGCCATACTGAAGGTTTGATTCAATCTGTTAGTCTGTGGGGTGCAAATTCCTAATGATCACCAACAACATAAAAAACACCAGGGCACACTGACCCTGGTCTTCATCCTGCTGACGGAGGCCTCCATGTCCAGGTGTCTCTCCCCCCTGAAGCTGCTGAGAGGAGACCCCTGCTCCCCGCCGTCCTGATCCCGCAGCTTCTTCTTAGCCGTTTTCACCAGAGTCCGCAACCTGCAAACATCACAGAGCTCCATCACACGGATTTCACCAATCACAGAGCTCCATCATATAACTCCCACCTACCACAGAGCTCCATCACAGAAATATCACAAGTCAGAATCTCATCACAGATACGGCTCACACTGTCATTCAAGGGGAGTGATCCACAAATTTGGGCAGTGATAATACTAATACTAAAGTACAATGCATAAATATATCTTTATGCATGGTAAGGCTTTTAACACTACCTCTAAACCCCACACAGAGTGCAGTAATATACACCACATGTCCCTGTATGTCACCTGTACATTTCTTTCTGCAGGTCTGTATTTCTCTTCATCTCCTGCTCCAGCCTCTGGTCCACTGCCTTCTTCTGCTCTGCGATCTTCTTCACCTTCTTCCTCTCAATCTCCATCTGCAGCACAGTCAGAGTAGGATAGCACCACTTCTGTGAAGTACCACAGAACACCCTGTGCAGGGGTTTTCTGAATTTCAGGGGACACTTTTTTCAAGAATACAATGCTCTGATGAAGTGTTGTACTCAATACAGTGATGCAATGTTGGATATTGCACACACTGGATATAGCTATTTTATTGGACACATCACCATACTTTTGCCGGTTCTGGCATGGTGGTGGGCTACAGTGTTTACCTGAGAAGACAGCTCTCCCTTTTCCTTCTCCAGCTCAGCCAATCGTAGACCCAGTTTGGAGCGGGTCTTCAGCTCCTCCTCCCAAAGCTGATGGGAGCCCTGGGCATTGTGGGATAGCATGCTCTGCTTCTGCACCTGGGATAATCACACAGTGCCATTCTGAACGCTGTCTACACACAGTGAAACTACTGCAGAGTCTACACACAGTGACACTACAGCTCTCAGTACAGCAGGCTACACTCTACAGATAAATACAGACAGTCAGGGACAAACCTCTCGGTTGAGCTGATCTTCCAAATTTATCTTTGCTCCTTGTAGGTCTGTGACCAAATCCTCTAAACGATTCCTCACCTGTAGAAGTAGAGACAGAAACGCTATGACGTAACACATGTGCCTGACTTAATATTACAGAAAGGTCAAAAACTGAAACCAGAAACCAGTCTAAAATCTAGAGGATAGCAACATGCATGAAGGTCATGTAAAAAGAAATCATCCAAATTTGACTACACCACCACCAAAAAGAGTAAAAACAAATCCAAATTCAAAGACATTCACAACAACCCTCTGCATTGACTGTCTTCCGATCAATATCTTTGAATTTGAGAACAGATACACCCACACCCAGATTTCTACTTTACATTTGTTAACAACAGAACCAATCATAAAGTAGGTACTGTTTTGAAGAAGTTCCAGAAACAGATCACTAAAGGAATTATCCAGCATCACTACATTGTAAATACAAACCCTTCCATCAGGTGAAGATTCTGATGTCTGTAAAAAGATTAAATGTCTTTTATTTAAGTTAATCTGGCTCTTGAAATCTTATTATAACGCACACAACAGGAACTTGTGCAGTTCATGACAACATTGAAGTACGTCCACGTATTTCTATGAACACACACCACACGAGCCTGTACTGGCTGGCTCTGACAGAAAAACCAGGCAATGATTTCTGGGATTTATAAACACTCACAGGATTCCTGCTTTCATTCATTGCTGGTGCCAAACACACATAATCTGCATATTTTAATTTCACCCCTGACCTGCTAACTGACTTTGCTAACTGTGCTCGGAAACTTTATCATCTGTTATGTGACTAGTAAGTATGGAAAGATGCAAAAAAAAAAAAAAAACTCACCGCTGCGGCTTCCTGGGCTCCTTTCTGCAGAGCCTCGATTTTGTTGGTTTGTTGCTTTGCTGTGGCTTCGAGCCGGGCGTTCTCAATCTCCAGCCTGCAGGGCAGCAGCAGACAGCACAGAGCAGTCAGTTCACAGCAGCACATGCCCCCGTGTGCTTTAGGTTGGATGGTGTGAGAGAGTGTGTGTGTGTGTGCGTGTGCGTACCTCTGCACGGCCTCCTCCAGCTGCTTGATGGTCTTCTCTGTGGCGGCAGCGGCTGACAGCACCTCCTGCAGCTTCTGGGCCGAGGCGATGACCTCGCGCTCTTTGTCGTCTAGCGCCCCCTTCAGGCTGTGGACACGGCGCTCCGACTGGACACACTGCTCCTCGCTTTCCTGCAGCTGAATAACAGAGCTGTGATCCTGTCTCCATACTCAGCGACTTCCTGTTAGCGCCCTCACCGTACTCAACATCTTCCTGTCTGCACCCTCACCATACTAATCATCCCTTATACCCCATCGCCATACTGAACTTGGAATTTATAATTTCATAGTACATAACTTTCAGTTATACTAAAACTCATAGTGCAGATGGCTGCTGCATTTTGAGAGTCCACAATGGGCTTACCAGCTCAAACAGCTCTCTTCTATATAGTCATTTACAAGCACATGGTTTTGAGATGTCATGTTGCACTGACAGCAAGACTGAACCCCACCCCCTCCTCAACCCTGAGCCTAAAAGCCCCACCCCCTCCTTCACCCTGAGTCTAGAAACTCCCCCCTGTTCCTTTCCTGAGTTTAGAAGTTCCACCCCCCTAATCCCTGAGTTAGAGCCCCACCCCCTACCTTTCCCCTGAGTCTATCCATGTCCTTCTGCAGGCGAAGTTTCTCCTCCTCCAGGTCGCTGCGGTAACGACTGTTCACTTCAAGCGACGCCTCGCACATGGACAGCTTCTTCAGCGCATCAGCCAGCTCCTGCTGCAGCTCCCTCATTGTGGCCTTCACAGAACAACAGAGCAATGAGAGAATCAGAGTAAAGCAGCGAGTACAATCGCGCTCTCTGCCCTGACGCACAGACGGCCTCCGTCACCGTTGGCGTGGCTGCTCCTACCTCTCGCTCAGTCCTCTCCTGCTCGTGCCGGAGCACCTGCTCCCGGAGCTCCGTGTTCTTGGCCCCCAGCTCCTTGTTCCTCTCCTCCACCATGTGCACCCTCTCCTCGCTGTCGGCGCGCAGCTTGGCCAGCAGGTCGCCGAAGCGCTCCTGGGCGTCGGCGACGGCCCGCTCCTTCACCGCGCCCTTGCAGTGCGCCTCCTCCAGCTGCTGCCGCAGGAGCATGTTCTCGCTGAGCGCCTGCGCCAGCCGCTCCTGCACCGCCTCCTGCCGCGTCGCCGCCTTGCCGCACTGCTCCCTCTCGGCCAGCAGGGCGGCGTCCAGCTCCCGCGCCCGGGCCTGGGCCTGCTCGCAGTCCCGCTGCAGCGCCTCCAGCAGCAGGGTCTTCTCGGTGAGCGCCAGGGCCGAGCGGTGGCACTCGTTCTCCAGGCTGTTGGCCTTGGTCTCGGCCTTGCCCAGCCGCTGCGACAGCGTGTGGATGGACTCGCGCTGGCCCGCCGCCTCGCTCCGGCCCTTCTCCTGCACCCGCTGCCACTCCTCCCGCTCCCGCTGCAGGGCCCGCTCCGCCTCCGCCCGCGCCGCCTGGCTGCGTTCCGCCTCCTGCAGGGCGGAGCCCAGCCGCGCCCGCGCTGACTCCGCCTCCGCCTCCAGCCTCTCGCGGGCCTGCCGCTCGTGCTCCAGCCGGGCGGCCGCCACCGAGCACTCGGCCTTCAGCGCCGCCAGCTGGCCGTTGCACTGGAAGACGGTCTGCGCCAGCGCCTCCTCGTTCAGCTTGAGGTCGCGCCGGGCGTCCTCCAGCCGCTCCCTCAGCGCCTCGCTCTCCTCGGAGAGACGGCCCTCCTCCTGCCGGCTGTGGGCGCGGGCGCGCTCCAGCTCCTCCTGCAGGGAGCGGTTCTGCTGCAGCAGCTCCCTCTCCCGCTCGCTTGCCTCCGACAGCTGCGACACCGCCTGTTCGCCCCGGG